>JAPKLX010000034.1:857540-1035152 GCA_026898415.1 Leonotis leonurus | reverse complement strand
GGGCTTGGGCCGGGCTGGGCTGGGCCGGGCAAAATGCCCATCCCTAGTTACGGGAGTGGATTAGTTGTAATGCAGGAGATAAAGTTTTGATACCTCGATTGTCATTGACTACATCAGATACAAGACTGTCATTCAAGTTTCAACGACGACAATTTCCTTTGATTGTATCTTATGCTATGACTATCAATAAAAGTTGAGGTCAATCTCTTTCACATATTAGATTATTTCTAAAAAATCATGTATTTAGTCATGACAAACTTTACGTTACGATTTCAAGAGTTAAAAGTCGCAAAAGTATAAAGATTTTAGTATGTACTGATGATAAAGATCGATCCGCTATAACTAAAAATGTTGTGTATAAAGAAGTATTTCAAAATATTTAGCATATTAAAAAATAATTTTTCATTTTTTATAATTTAATAATGTTATTATTTGCAATAGTAATTGTTTCAACTTATTTTTAAACTGTAGTACGTGGCGTTGTTTAGACCAGACCCACTGTACGATAAAGGAACTCAGTATTGGGCACGAGGAATTTTTCCAGCCAATATACTTTCAATTTATTATTAAATAGCTCGCAAGAGAACAAGTTCGATGTATATTAATAAGTTAACCCTAAGTCGTATTCTCAAGGAAGGCTAAACAGGGCTTTATCTATGTTGCAGACCAGAAAGCAATTAAAAAGAAAGGGTTTTGGATTTTTAATCTAATTAATCTATCTAGGCGAAAATTAATAAAGCAATTAAATCCTAAATCTAAGAACGAAGAATTAAAGAAACTGAATTTAAACATTCCTTAATTTGATTAATTAACATGATTGAAAGATTCATATTACTAAGTTGGGATTTAAACAATAGCGAAGCAGAAAGGAAATAAATCATAAAGCAAGAAAGAAAGCAATAAAAGGACTCACAGATGAAAAGGAAAAATATTGCATTAATAATCACTGGGTTTGAATCACGAACGAATCCACAACTGAATTGAAGAACGAACAGGAAATAAAATTTAGACTAAAAGGTGTTTTCTCTCGTGGTCTAAACCCTAAACTAGAAGTAAAAACGTGAAGGAAGATCTAGAGAAAAATCACGCGTGGGCGTTTAAATAGAGGGAAGGCACGCGCCAAGGTAGCGCTCGCTAGGGGCCAGCGAGCGCTACCTTGGCTCGCTGGGTGAAGCAACGCTGCAGTGGGGTAGTGAGCGCTGGGGGGGTAGCGCTCGCTACCTCACTGTTCTGTCTCCTCTTCTTTGCAGGGGCTAGCGGGCGCTGGGGGGGTAGCGCTCGCTAGCCCCAAGTTCTGCCCATGGAGAGTGCGCAAGGCCAGCGACCGCTGGGGGCTAGCGGTCGCTGGGCTCCTGTTCTGCCTGCTTCCCTGTTCCACCCTAGCGAGCGCTGAAGTCCTAGCGCTCGCTAGGTCCATCTTCGGCCATAGTGCACATTTTTGCCCTTTTTCTTCGTCTTTTGGTCTCGTTTCCTTTATCGAACTCTCGGAAGTCATTTTTGTTGATTCTCACCTAGAATGTAGCATAAGGAAAACCAAAGCATCAACCCGAACAATAAACTAAGCATTTGAAGACCAAAAGCGTATTAGAAACGAGACCAAAAACATATAAAACAGTAATATCTTTATGTGCATCGCATGGGTGCTAAACTAGTTTATACTAATCCTTAAGATATAATTTTTAATAGCATTCCTACTAATAATTTAAAATTTTGATCAAAATTGAAATTTTAGTTAACGGATATATTGTATCATCTATTGATCTTAAAAAAAATCAATTTAGATAATTCAGTATGCCGACGTTTATCATTATACAACTCATTATGTACTCGCTCGATAACCTTTTAACTATTACAATATATCACAACTGAAGACACATAATATTTTTCTAACATCAAATATCTTTTAAAAAATTGTACGAAAGTCATCTACTTTATCCAATTTTCATTTTATTTTTTTACATGCATATCCTCATACAAGTAGTTTAATTGGGGTAAATGGAAAGGAAACTTAAATCTATGAGTTATGTGTAGCCTCATTTTGGTCGTCTAAACTCGTATTTTTCTTGTGTTTTTTCCTATTGTTTCCTTATTTTTCATGATGTTTCGGACTCGATTTATGTTTCATTTTATGTTTCATGATTACGAGTCTAAACAAGTGTTAAAGTTGGAAAGGGGACGAGAAAAGATCGAGAAATAACGAGAGAATGAAGATGAGAGTCAAGAGCACAAGTCAATGATCATGGTGCCCTAGGAGACTGCTGACTAGGCGGTGCATGCCACAGGCCAAACCACAGCCGAGCCACGCGCGTGAGCTAGCACGAGCCAGGATCAGCAACCGTTGGCCCCTCAGCGGCGCAACGGCCTCAGTGGATGGCGCACGAGGAGCGCGTAACCAACTCACTCAGCGGTCGATGAGTTGTACGTGACTGCTGACCCTCCTTTTCGTCTATAAATAGTCAACGCGTTTCACACTTTTGAGAGACTTTTTTCCCGAGTATCTGCTCTTATATTTCGAGGGCCTCTCGACCTATTATTATAGGGTCGAGATTTATGATTTTTAGTTAGTCATTTTTAGCTTCAGTATTCGATTCCGCGCATTGCAACATTTTAGTTCGTTGTTTTTCTATTTATCGTTATGGATTCAAGTTCGTTCCAGTTTATGAATCAAATTTATTTTTGTCTTATATTCTCGGTTCATTTTTTATTATAATTCCTTTATTTGTTTATGCTTTCGTGTTCCTATTTTGTTTATCTATTTTGCATTCTCTTCGATTTCAATTTCCAAAGTACTTTCTATGTCCTTTTTAATTCCGATTTTCAAGTTACTTTTATCCCTTTTAATTCGCAACTCGTTTTCTTTAATCCGCAACTCGTTTCTTCGTTTATTTTTATTAGTTTAGTATTTACATTCTTTCGCAATTTAATTTCTCCGCCTAGTTATAAAACTTCCAAATGATCTTTCACTTGTTTTCATATTGAACAAAGAATAAAATTGTCCTACTAAGTCTTCCTTGAGAATACAACTTAGGTTGGCTTATCATTGCTAGATGAACTCGTTAGATTGCGAGCGACTTGAAACAATTTTAGTCGAAAAATTTTTGGTGTCGTTGCCGGGGAAAGTTTTAGGCGATTTGATTCATTGTTCTTTTTTCATTTATTTTATGTATTATGTTTACTCCATTCTTCTATATTGTGGTACGCGCAACGTGTTCGTTGAGTGTTGTGTATGCAAGGTCGACGCAGTGCTAGGAAGCCTCTGACGCGCTTCATCGACAATATACTCCAGAAACGTGAGATCTTAACCACCCTAGAAGAAGACATCGATCGCATTGACAAATTCTCACTATCATAATTATTCAAAGAGATGGCCGATGAGGTTGTTGAGGATAGACCGCGCTATATGAGCGATTTCACTAGGCTCAAGTTCAGCGCCACCACTACTTCAGTTATTGTCCTGTCAACCGCAATCAAGAATTATGAGCTGAAACCGCACCATCAATATCTTCTACCGACCTACCATGGACTCCCAAGTGAGGATACTTTGACTTTCATCTGAGAATATTGCACGGTGGTGCAAACTTTCCCGCTACTCTCACTGACGGAGGACAAGCTCAAGTTGGAGTGTTTCCCTTACACTTTGAAGCATAGGGCCAAATCTTGGTTCCTATCTCTTCAACCTGCATCACTTACCAATTGGGCATCGGTTTGTGAGAAATTTATGTTGAAGTACTACCCACATCACAAAACTCAAGCGGTACGTACTAAGATAATAAATTTTGCACAAGCCCACGACGAGTCATTCCATGAGGCGTGAGAGAGATTTCAAGAGCTATTGCAGCAGTGCCTCCATCATCAAATGGCATCGGAGATGCTTTGTCAATTCTTCTATGACGGTCTGCTTCAGACCACTCAATTCATGGTGGACAGTTTGGCGGGAGGAAACATTGCAATTAAGACGGCGGAGGAGATGAATGAGATTTTCAAGACCCTAGCTGCAAGTTCTCAACAAAAATTCTCTCGACAACGACGAATGGAGGTCAATGCAGTGACGACGAGTCTCAATCTTAAAAAGCAAATGGCGGATATGATGCGGAGCTACAAGAATTGAAGATGAACCGACCCCCATCACCATTTGTTTAGTAAGTTGCACCTTAGTCATGCGGTATTTGTTGTGATTGTGGCCACATGGTAGAGGAATGCCAACGAATGGCGGAAATGACGGTCGAAGGCGAAGCAGAAATCTATGCCGCACAAGGATTCATGCCTCAGCCACCTCCTCAGCAAAACACATGGAGGAATCAGCAAAACACGAGGTGGAAGCCACTATTTCATGGGCAAGGAGCACATAGTTTCCAAAATCGACGACCCCAGACTCCGAATTTCCAGCCGCATTATCAGCGTAAGTCGTAGCCTTATTTCCCACCACAGCCGCAACAACAGTTCTATCCACCACCGATGCAACAATTCCCACATCAACCTGTTCATCCCCAGAGATCATCCATTGAAGACAATTTAGCTACATTTATGCAAAAGAGCAAGAAGGCTCGAGAGGCCCAAGACGCCCTAATTAAGTGCCTCGAGACAACCATGGGATAAATTTTTGGCGCTGTTAACCAGTTGCAGCAAAACCAGCACACATGAAAATTTTTGGGACAAGGTCAGCAACCCCATCAAGTGCAAGCAGTGTCCGTCCTAAGGGGTGAAAAAGTGGTGGATAACAAAATAGAAATACGGTCCAAATTCAAAATCGACAAGGAGAGCGAACCACCACATGAAATAGAGAGAAAGTCGTCCGACGAAGAGCTTCATTAAGCGGTCAATCTATATGCCCCACTCATTCCTTATCCCAGTAGGTTAAGGAATGTTAAAAGCGACCAGCAGTTCGCGGATCTTTATAAGATGTTATCCAAGGTAATTGTGAACGTCCCTCTCCTCAAGGTGATTAAGAATATCCCCTCATATGTCAAGTTCTTCAAGGAGCTGATCTTAAAGAAGAAGAAATTCGACGATCAAGAACTAGTCACAGTGTCTGAAGTGACAAGTACTATCATGCAGTAGTCTTTACCTCATAAACGGCACGGTCCAGGTTGCTTCGTTATCGATATCACTTTAGGCAATGGTAAAGCAGCATCTGACATGCTAGACTTGGGAGGTGGAATTAATCTTATGCCCTATTCCATCTTTAAACAATTAGGATTAGGTAAATTGAAACTCACTCACATGTGCTTACAATTAGCGGATAGATCTGTGAGACATCCTAGATGCATAATTGAAGATGTTCTAGTTAAAATTGGTGGAATAATTTTTCTGGTTGATTTTGTTGTCTCTGAGATAGGAGATGTGCATGAGGATGGAGTTGAGCATACAATACTCATAGGAATACCTTTTATGGGTACCACGAATATTATTATTGATGTTAAAAATGATACCATTAAAATGTCTGTCATTGATGAGGAAGTATCTTTCTCTGCGCACCGGAGTCACACTGCACCTCTGTTGATTTTATTGATACGTGTTGTTATATAGATACTACTAATTCTTTGGTTGAGAATTCCACTTTGCAGATCTTAGTAGTAAGAAAATCACTCAAAGTAAATGCAAAGACGCGCAAAAAGAAACCGGCCAAGTGATATTTTTGAAATGCGAGCAAAACCCGACGAGAGGCCGACATCAGTGCCAGCCCACGCTCAATCCATTTGAGCCAACGTCTCACCTTCCACCCGAGCTAGCGACTGCTAACTCTATTTTTTGGCCCGCCTTTTCACTAACCTACGCGGAGGCCCTTATGCGCCCAAACACTGAACCTAAGACACGTCTTAACAAAATCAAATCCCAAATGATCGGCCCACTCATTATCAAAAAAAAAATTTCCATCTAAGGGTGATGTGTCACATGCTAAAAGAGGGAAGATGTCATTTCGAGTTGATTGGGATCGAGCAAAGCTATACATCGAACATGACTCCATACCCGAAGTTGTGGAGTCAAACCTTAATTTTTACACTCCCGGTTGTCTAAGTTATCTCATCAAGCTAACGACGTAAAACAAGCGCTTCGTGGGAGGCAACCCACGCTCTTTTTCATGTATCTTCATCTTTTAATTTTCATCTATTTTTTTTGTTTCATAGTTTTAAATTTCTATCTTTTTCTTTGTTCGTAGGTGTTACCGAGTTAGGAAGAAACCGGGTGAGAAACGCAATGAAAAGAAAAATCACATCTCGAAAAAGTCCCTACGAGAGTACAAGTCAGCGGGCGCGGCACACTCAGCGCCCGCGGAGGAGTGTACGGAGAGATTTGACGAGAGATTTTTTAATGAGAATTGAACTTGTCAAGAGGTCTTTGCTCCTATGGGAACCATGAGCACGAGACACCGCGTAAGGATACATTAGGGAACCCTAATTGTTCACACCTCACGATAATGACCATATAACTTGACATTGTTCTAATTGCCCCTTTTGAGTTCGTTAAAATATAAATACATAAGAATTCTACCCCACTCTCTTAAATAAAAACTCAAATTTATAAAAGAGATGGGTATGTGAAACCACACCGAAAAAACTCGAACTTTCGGAGTACACACCTGGTGAACATTGTCCTTAATATTCCTCATATTGAAAAAGAAAATAAAAAAGAAAGATACGCTAATAAAGTGATAAATAAAAACTCTAGCCGGTTATATGATCTCGATGATTACCGTTTGCATTATTGTTTTATTTTGTTCGAATTGATGAGTATCTATTCTAAGTGAACCACTTGCTTCTATGATCTTTATGTAACGTGACGTGATGATAGGAAGATTGATTGTTGGAATGATTTGAAGTCTTGTCAAAAATGCATGTCTTGTTAGATTTTCCCTATGGATATTAGACTAAGTAATGTTTGAGGACAAGCAAGGTTTTGTGTGTGGAGGGGTTGTTTAGCCTCTTTTTGGTCGTCTAAACTCGTATTTTCCTTGTCTTTATTCTTGTTGTTTCCCTATTTTGCATGATGTTTCGGGCTTGATTTACGTTTCATTTTATGTTTCAGGATCACGAGCCTAAACAAGTGTTAAAGTTGGAAATGAGACGAGAAAAGATCGAGAGATGACGAAAGAATGAAGATGAGAGCCGAGAGACAAGTCAGCGGTCACGTTGCCCTAGGAGACCGCTAACTAGGCGGTGCATGCCCCAGACCGAGCCAGGCGCGCGAGCCAGCACGAGCCATGGTCAGCGAACGCTTGCCCCTCAGCGACTGCTGACCCCAGCGGTTGACTCGGTCTACGGCGCAACAGCCTCAAGGGATGGCGCGCGAGGAGCGCGTAACCAACTCACTCAGCTGTCGATGAGTTGTACACGTTGACCCTCCTTTTGGTCTATAAATAGTCGACATGTTTCACACTTTTTAGAGACCTTTTTTCCCTAGTATCTGCACTTATATTTCGAGCATCTCTCGACCTATTGTTTTAGGGTTGAGACTTATGATATTTAGTTAGTTGTTTTTAGCTTTAGTATTCGATTCCAAAGGGTAGCGATTGCAACATTCTAGTTTGTTGTTTTTCTGTTTATTGTTGTGAATTCAAGTTCGTTCCAATTTATGAATCAAGTTTGCTTTCGTCTTATATTCCCTGTTTGTTTTTATTATTGAATTCCTTTATTTATTTATGTTTTCGTGTTCCTATTTCATTTATCTATTTTACATTCTCTTCGATTTTAATTTCCAAAGTACTTTCTACGTCCTTTTTAATTTCAATTTTCATGTTACTTTTATCCCTTTTAATTCGCAACTCGTTTCTTCGTTTATTTTTATTAGTTTAGCATTTACATTCTTTCACAATTTAATTTCTCCACCTAGTTATAAAACTTTCAAACGATCTTTTACTTGTTTTCATATTGAACAAAGAATTAAATTGAATTGCTAAGTCTTCTTTGAAAATACAATTTGAGTTGACTTATCATTATTAGACGAACTCATTAGATTGCGAGCAACTTAAAACAATTTTAGTCCAACATTCCCAAATTTTTCATAAAGCTAAAAAGTTGCTTAATAAAAGCTAAAAAGGAGGACTAGCATATCAACATAAATGTGTCGCGGAAAACTTGCAAGTTGCAACCCAATTCAATATGTTACACAAATAGATGGAACTGTTAATGCTGCGTGTTCAGCTCTTTACATTGTACTGCAAAGAGAGGAAGACTTCTTGTCCTAGCATGCAATCACAAAAGGTCGAGTAGGACTATAATTTACAACAAAAAGCTCAAAGACTAGCAAATAAATTACAATTCCAAAATTGAAGGTCAAATATTTAGGCAAAATGAGTTGTACAAGAAAAGGCATTTGCAGTGACCTTAACTCCTTGAACTACTAGCAGAGATTGATCCAATGTGTTGAAGAAATATCAAAGGCTGCTCTTCTCTGTTACATAAAGAGCATGCTTGGTTAAGGATAATGTGTTTTTGCCAAGGCATCAACTACGCTACCAACTTATACAACATTAAATTTTACTTTACTCTCTTTATAGGAGTGGATTGAAATGCAAATGTAGCTCACACGGGAAAGATGATAAAGCTCAATTATATACATATATGGAATCGATTTTTTTATAACCAAGCTTATTAATTATTATCTATAACTAAATGTTTTGAGTGATGAAATAGTGTTGTGTAGTTGCAGACATAAAAATGATCATACTTAGCAACTTCAGGAAATGAAGTTAGAAGACATAGAAAAGGTCTAAGAACTAAGAAGTGCAATGACCATGCATACCTTTCATTGGCCTCTTGATAAGTATAACTTGATGCAACCGCCAAAAGCTGACCCCCATAATTACATGCCAAAGATGCAACACTATTTGGAAATCTGGGAAACTGAAACCAACCACCATTTGCACGAATAAAGAAGGGGGTTCATTGAAAAAAAATATGGGCGTGAAAATGTGAAGGATATAGCAGAGTCCAAAAACAACGATCCCACAAGATGATAAGATTAATTGTACCTCAAACAACCATCTCCTCTTCAGAACATCCCACATTGTAACATAACCATCATTATCACCAACAACAACGATCCCTTGCTGGCTGAAATAGGGAAAGAGTTAGTCATATGAATTTATATGTATGGATGCAAGCTAAAAATGAGTGGAACACGTACGACGGCCTAAATGCAATGTCATTTATTGCCACGAGATGTTGATTGCCATCTTTATTCTTTGGATGGCATCTGAAAGCATATCTGCAGAAGTTCAAACGTTAGTTAAAGTTAAGAAGTGCACGAGTTGCCACTATGATCTCTTGTAATAAAAACTCTCCAGCTAACAAAATAAACACAATTTCCAATATGGTCTCCAGAGAACTAATACTGCAGTATGGAAAATAAACCTCTGCAAATAAGTATGTCCACAGGATCAGAAACTTCACTATTTGATATGCATGAAAATATTGCAGTACTTCCCCTGGTAAGATGGGGCTTAGTAGTCTGAGACCCTATTATGCAATTCTTTTATGAACTCAAGTACTATTCACTCTAAATCTGAATTTATGAGAATATAAATGAAAAGGTAAGCTAATAGAAGAAAGGATTGGTCAGTAGACATTATTACTAAGCGTAAAATCTCACTGACCCTTCGTTTGTGTTGGATTGACCAACATTTCTCAATGCAACACGTCCATCTGTTGATCCAGCTATAAATCCTGCATGAATTAGCATCAGCCATTAGATAAACTCCAACACTGGAACAACATAACAAGGATGGAGAATTAAAGATAGACTGAAGATTTGGGCAGCAAACTCAATTATCAAGGCTCGGATACAAGGACGTTGTTTAAAGGGGGTAAGAAAGAGAGAACATGAATGTCTTGTGAAACAAGTGGCATGTGATCTTTTGAGTTCACAAGAAAATACTAAAAAACATGTATCTCTGCCAAGTGCCAAGGACTGCAACATAGCTATCGTTACAATACCTCCTCGTGCTGAATTTGAGCGGACACATTTAATTTGGACCAAGGATTTCTCTTCGAGTTGAACTGGTCTATCTAAGTAACGCAAGTCATAAAGATGCACAGATGAATTGTGAGCAACCAATAGATTTAATCCTGCAAGAGACATAGATTCAACTTCCATGCCTAAACTACTCAAACATCCAAGAGAGGTAGTTGAGCGTGGATCCCAAAAGTTTACTCTTTTATCCCAACTGGCGCTGATGATTTGACCTGCAGATACAGAAAAATTGTGTCTATAAACATCATTTCAGGTTTGAATAAATTGTAACAGGACAACTTTTGAATATCATATTGATTTTACAGTATTGCTATATATATGATCAGATCATTCATATTGCATTCATTCACGAACTAGTAACCAATGATGAATACAATCACATGCTACAGAATTCCAATATCTTACGTGTTTCCTTGGAGTATTCAATACAGGACGCCAAATCGTCATGGTTTCCTATTGCTTTGCTGTTCCCCACATGCAGGTCATACCTAGGAGATTTTAAATCAAATATATCACCACGTAGAGCATTTTAAGTTGATGATGGGAATAGGTGAACTTGAATATTTAAGAAGTGAGTTTCCTGTGCTCCAGAAGTTGCATAAGTTAAGCAGCGTTTCTTAATCATTTTTGTGATTCCAATTGCTTCAAAAATCAGACTTGAATCGGCGATATCATTCAAACTAGATTATTGCAGAGCTGAAGGTAATACTGCTAATCTTTAGTAGAGTTAGTTTCCACTAATTAATTGAACTTGCATTGAAGAACCTATTCATATGAAACCGCAAAAATCATAACTGTGCCGCAAGATTATTTACAAAGCCAAATGAAAAACCCACGGCAAGAGGGTAGGTTAAACCTATTCTTAAAGATGCATAATGCGCGAAGTCGTGGAAACAATTCAGCTAAGAGAAATGTGTGCTACGACTTCCCAATTTATAACCGACCATATATCATAGAGACAACGCAAACGGAAAACCTGAGAATGGAACCATCAGAATTTGCACTGAGAGCAACTGTTTCACTCTCGAAACAGCAATCTATAAGCGCCGAGGCCCCATTAGTAGCTTCACTTGCAAATGTGAGCTCGCATCTATCCACATCGAAAAGTCGAAGACGCTGCTCGAGAAGACAACACGCGAAACTCTTAATTGCAGAACGTATACATAGCAGAGAAAGGGAGAAATTGGGGGAATAGGTTTGCCATAATTACCGAATCCCAAGATGAAATGAGTAGATTGTTGGAAAGCGGGGCAAATCGGATCCTGGAAATGGCGTCTCGAATGGGACTATCGAAATTCAAGCAAGAACCATTCATTTTATTGAAGAACGTTGTATCTAGGCAAAAATGCTAAGCATTTTTCAAATAGATGGGAGAAAACGTTTTTAAACTGAAATTTTCCCGCCTATTCGTGGACTTAACTACTCCTTCCGTCCATAAAGAAGTTGCACATTTGTATAAAACTTTATTAAGTTCACAAAAAATTTGCACACTTTTATTTTTAATAATTATACATATATTGTTGGATCCACCGTTATCTTTTTAATCATTCACATTACATATTTAATTATAAATAAAGTAGGACCTTCATTCCACTATCAATTAACCACTAACTTTTTTTTCAAATCAGATACACATATTTAATTAATAAATATTGTGGGACCATTACTATACTCACAACACATTCATAACATTCGTTAAAACCTGTGCACGACCCAAGTGTGCAAGTTCTTTGTGGATGGAGGGAGTAATTGAGATGATGATATGAACTCAGTCTCCTACTCCCTCCGTCCCACTTATGATGACACATTTTTTTCTTGACACGAAGTTTAATACAAATGGTTTTAAATATGTAATAATAAATATATTAATCTTTTTTTTAATTTATATTAATTAAATGTAAGTTAATAAGATTATGCTCTAATTATTTAGACTAATATCAACCCATTTTTGGTAATGTGCTAAGATCAATGGGACAAATAAAAAAAAATTGTGTCCTTATAAGTGGGACGGAAGGAGTATTATTCAAAGTTCAAACAATAGGTTACTAAAGGGGTGTTTATTAAAGTGACGTTTACTAAATATAATAAAATGTGATAGATAAAAGTAATAGAGGTTAATATGGAGATTGGTTGGTATGCTTAGTTAATTTAATTAGATTAATATGATTATTACTCTTCATATTCACATTTATTATTAAAAAATTATTTTTAGTCCCTTTTTAAATATCGTATCAAATGGTGTGATTATTTAATCACACATTTGATTATAAATGAGAGCATATGAAGTGGTTATAGCAATTAAAAATGATGAATTTTGAATGAAATTAAAGAGATATAAATAGTAATAACCATATCAATCTAATCCAATTAATTAATCAAACCAAACAATCTAATGTGGGTGGTTTGATTTGTATGATATGATTGATATGATAGATAAGATTATCACGTTTAAATCTCTACCTTTTTATCCATAATTCTTCATCTCTTTATAAACTTAGTCATTTTTTATGCATCTTAATCACTCAAATGTTTGATTATATAATCTAGTCAAATTAGCGAATAAAATCTAGAATATAAAATATTCACCAATACATATATTTTAATAGATAAATATATAAGATTTTTATTACACAAATATTTCATTAATATTAAATATATAATATTTCTAAATAATTTATATTTCCTCTGTCCCATTAAAGATGACCCCCTTCTTTCTGCACGCAACCAAGATAATCTCCTTCTTTTTGTTTATCCCAATACACTTAAAGCACAAAAAAAATAATATAAAAAGAAATGAGTCAACTTTAGTGAGACGGATGAAAATGGAAAAAAATGTCATCTTTAATGGGACGGATGGAGTACTTTTTTAAAATTTCATTAGTTAATTTTTTCTATCAATTTAATCTTATTTTAATCAATCTCATATTTCGTAGCTTAAGTTTCACATATATTTTTGCATGATATTACGTCAACAGAAAATGTTTAATATAAATAAAATTAAATTAAAAAATTAGTGAACTTCATCATGCATTGTAAATTTGATGAACTTCATCAATAGAAGAACAATATAAAAATAACAATTATGAGTTTAATTTTCAAACCCGTCATCTGCGGATACCTGCCACTCGTGTGTATTCATTAGTTTCGAAACATATAATTTAAATTTTAAGGAGATTATATAATCCCTCGGTCCATGAAACAAGTTCCTAATTTGTCATTTTCGTCCGTTCACGAAACATCTTCCTACTTTAAACTTTCCATTTATGATAATGGACCCACCACGCTCTCTACACACAACTCAATTTAATATAATACTTAAATGGACCATATTCCACTCACTACATATCATTATTAAAGTCAAAAACACTACATTAAAACCCGCACCGGGTCAAACTAGAAACTTCTTTCATGGACGGAGAGAGTATAATTTAGGCAATAATATACATATAATTTATAGAAAAAAATATGATTGATATTAGGTGGGTGAGCGAGTACTCAAAAAGACATGTTGGTGAATATTTTACGGGTATATCTCGCATAATTTTTATGGGTAAGAATAATAATTGTTCATATCAATATACACAAACTAAAATAATAGTGCGTATGAATATGGATAGCCATTATCCATGCATGTCTTACCTGATTGTTATGCCTAATTTTGACTCACCAACGAGATAAGTTTCATATATATAACATTAATTATTTAATTATTAAATAAATAATTTTCTGAATAAAAAGTATTTGTTTGATTTGGTTAACTAATTGATTTTTATCAAATAAATAAAGAGTCAATCTTTTAAATTGTTTTTTAATTACGACATAACGCGATATATTATATACCAATAAATTTTACATGGGATAAGTTTTCATGTAACAATTATATTTTGCAACTTATATAATTTTTCAAGTAACATGGATTTGCAATTATGTTAATAAAATATAATGTAATGTAATTTTTTACCAATACATTATATATAAATTACTTATCAATTTATATTATTTTTAAACAAATTATTGCATTTTTAATAATAATTTTTTTGTGATTCATCAATATATATTATTTTAAAATTTATATTTATAAATCATAATGTATAATAATTTCCCGTCGATTTTTGATGGGTTATACACTAGTAAAAAATCATTTATTTAATAAGTATCCCTCTGTAAAAGTGGGATTAAAATAATCCAAATGAAATATATAATTCTAATTAATATTATATTTTTTAAGATATGATTGATTAAAATTATCTTCCTCATTGAGATTACTTTAATCATATCGTTCTAGATGTTATACTTATCAAAAAATTAATCCTTTATTAACGCTTTAATCACAAATTTTATAATATCTCATAAATTTAATCTTAATTAATAAACACTATATTACCTTATATTATTTTTATCTAATTAAACACTTGAGTTGGGGATGAAGGTGCCGCCGTTATTAGTTATGGTATCCCAACCAGAAATTACATAACTTATGTATTTTATAGGTAATGGTAATTGCACCAAAATGTTGAATATCTATTTAGGTTATTATACTAAATTAGTCAATTCTAAAATAAGCCCGTCATATTTTAATAATTTTGGCAAAAAAATTTAAAATATAGTTAAAGATTAATTTGCATGCACGGAAAATAGAAATAAATACTAACACTATAATGAGAATAAATTCAAAGTCCAACAACTTAATCATTTCAACGGATATAATTTCTATGAGTTCTATAAATACATAACACTGCTACATTTTGAAGCATCACATGGACAAAAAATTCACGAATTCAAACACTTTCAAAGTCAGTTATCAACTTTGGTATTTTATATTACAAGATATTTCATTTCGATTGAAAATCTTTAAGTATTTTTAAATAGTTAGAACATCCATTTGTAATCGAATATTGATCTAGTTGTTATGACTATATGTGATTAGACTCAATGCTTATCCAACTTGTAAGGTTGATCAATATAATAACACACAATTTATTTAGTAAGAACTTCTTGAGTCGCATAAAAAATCGTTGGACGTATGAGTTTTTATCTCCAAGCTACACAAGTCAAACACTTTTGTCCGTACTTTATAGTGATTTTATTATTTAAGTGTTTGAAGTTTGAAGTGTCCTAACCCACTTCATCTTATAGTGAATTGATGAATTGTAAAGCGAAACTATAAGTTAAGTCTTTCAATTTTACAAACCACGAGCTTTTAGTAACGATCACCGACTTTCGCACTTAATCTAAGTGAAAATATTAGTTCATCAATCCAAAACTAAGCATATACTGAATGATTCATATATATATATATATATATATATATATATTTTGAAGGCCAAGACTGAACTTCCATTTAATACATGTTTAGGCACATTAAACAATCAAACCCTCAATGTAAAAAAATTCAACTTGAAGTGACCAACAAATGATATCAATGTCAGGACTTTAGATGTGAAGAATTGAATATGGATCCATCCTCAAGCTAGGTGTTTGATGGGAGGGGGTTGCTGGGCATAACAACTTTAACTTTGGGGATTATGACGAGTCATGATTGTAATTCGAGGTGCGAGACTAACGATCCCCAGGGTCATGGTTAGCTTGGTGGCCCGAATTTGAAGGAGCGTCATCATATGGTGTTAAGGTTCAACGCATCTTCTAGAGCATTTGAATGACTAAAGAGGATTGTTGGGATGAATAATCCAACACTCGAGAGTAAGTCCTTCGTGTATCGTATCCAAAAGAGTTTATGAGAGTGTGACCTAACTTTGTTAAAAAGAGCATTCACTACAATTGTTGACGAAATCTTAAATGAATTGACCAATATTACTCATACCTAAATGATGCATCATTTTTTAGGTAAATGTAATTTATTTGGAATAATATTATGATGACTTAATATTCTTAATGGAGTGAATGCAAAATTAAATGTAAGATTATACTCCATCCGTCTCGTTAAAAATGATAACGTTTCATTTCAGGGATGTTTAATTAAAAGTGATTACTATCACAAAAAGAAAAAAAAATTACCTTTAAAATATTAGTGTATATTATATTCATTTAAAATACAATATTTTATTTTTTTTAAAAATTCGTGTCGAACCTCTTGTGGCCGTTTTTAGCGGAACGAAGAGAGTAATATGAAACAAAGTTGAAAAAGATAATAACAATCTTTAAGGATAAATTTGATCTAATCTAAAGATAAAAAATGAGTTAGTTGGCTGACAAATTATTTGCTTTTTATAGGGAATTAAGTTTTTTTTTCATCTTTTATAAATGTTTGGCATTTGGATGTAAGAAAATGGGAAATGAATTAACGGTAATTAGGTAAAAAGGTTGGGCTGGGGCATAATTTATCTACAAGCAAGTGAAGGGGAATCGGTTAGGGTTTAGGCTTTAGCACTGAATCCCAATTGAAACTGACGCCTAATTATCCCTCAACTGGAACATCGACCAGCAAATATTCAACACAACAGATTCCACTTTCCTTTTTAGCACCATGCAAAGAAGGGTATGAACTCGAGAAGAAAACAAGTGATGAAAAGTTAGACATCGTGCCAAAGGTTTTGCATCTGTTAGCCCAGTGAATGGTGGGATGGGGATGGAGAGTTTCTGTCACAGTCTCCCGCATCGTATCAGCTTCCAAATCCATTAATAACCTAAATTTTACTAGGAACCCATTTATTAGATCCCAAAATTCTCCATTAATTTCAGTGGCCAGGAGCTATTTATTGAGTTTCAGGCCCTTCTCTGCGCTCCCCGACCCCGTGTCTCCCCGCTACGTTGAAGAATTTGATGCCAATAATCATGATTTGGATGCAAGTCAGATTTTGAAAAAGTTGTTGGAAAACGAAGAAGAGGATGATAAGATCTCAGTGAAAGCTTTTTTTCTTTGTACCAGGTTCATATACTGTTTTATTATATAACGCTGATCCTTATTCAAGGTTCAATTTTTATTTTTAGAGGATCAAAATTAAATAATATGTGCAAGGGTTTGTGTTTACTCTGATCATCAGTGTGCTTGTTGAAAGTTATGGCTGTGTATTCTTATGACTTTTTTTGTTCAAAATTAGTTTTTGATTCAGGTGATGAATTTTTTGTTCATACTTTTCACTCACTTGCACCGTTGCACTGACTTTTTTGATTTTGTTTTCTTCTTTTGTCGATGTTCCATATCGATTTTGGCCTCTCTGATATTCATGGTTTTGGCAGTGTTGATTTGAAGAGTATGCAAGCTGATAACGCAAAATATATTATTCCTGCTACCTCACGTTCATCGAATAGTATTGCACTCAGATTTTCCGGTCCCCCCTGGCAAAATGTAAGATATCCTAATATTTTCTTAATTAATTGATAATTGCAATTCATCTTGTTGCTCTGTCTCCTTACTTTCCTCTCATTTTGTTGGAAGTTAGAAATAAAATACTTATCTCATGAAGTAACTTTTTCTCGCCATTTTAGTTAACCCATAAAAACTAAATTAAGCCTCAAAGTTCGTCTGGCACGATGCATTTCTTATGTTCAATTCACTAAAAAAGGCATAAAAGTTGGGTAATTGGTGGTGAATATACATACTAACAAACCAATGTGAAGAAAGTTGAACACCGGTATAGCAATGATTGGTAGCAGCTTACTGATAGGTGCATCCAAAAATTGATAGGGAAGACCAGAACGTCTACATTTGCTTTAGAGACATAAAAGAGAACTTTATATATGTCTGATATGGATTTCATAAGCTGCTACCAAATATTGCTCTAGCGTTTATGTGTTCAACTTTCTTCACATTTGTTTTTCTATTGTATCCTTGTCCAGTAGAAATGGATCACTTCTTGACTAGGATTCTCTATGTCAGAGTATTCCATTGGTATTGGTATGTGTCCATATCGATCTACCTAACAGACCAACATGGTGATAATATTTGACGGTCATATGCCTGTTCTGATGTGTCTGTGTTATCAAAGTTGGTGCTCGTGGGTCGAATAGTATTGTTAAATTAAATGCGGGTTGGTTACATTCTCATAGTAACTTCTTTTTTCTCTTTCTTAAATCAAATATGCCTCATTATGAACTTTGTTGTCAGCAAGGGGCAGTTTTGCATGACATGAGATGTTACCAGTACATGATTGTCTACCAGTATGGTTCTGCAATCCTCTTCAATGTGGAAGACCATGAAGTTGATTTCTATCTGCATGCTGTTAGACAACATGCTTCTGGATTGCTTACGGAAATGAGGAAAGATGGTTAGGGCCTTTTGAATATCTAAAATTTTCTCTACAGATATGTTGTTTGATTACATCTTCATTTTCTTAATAAATTATGCATGCATCTGCCAAACTGGGTTACTGAATTACTTAATATAT
This sequence comes from Leonotis leonurus, assembly GCA_026898415.1. Taxonomy (NCBI): domain Eukaryota; kingdom Viridiplantae; phylum Streptophyta; class Magnoliopsida; order Lamiales; family Lamiaceae; genus Leonotis; species Leonotis leonurus. The sequence goes on along the minus strand of JAPKLX010000034.1, from coordinate 1,016,838 downwards.
CTAATCTTTGACGTTCTACCGAACTGCTATCGTCTTGAGTACAATAAAAAGCATATCTTTGCAACCAAGAGTGTTTTTCTGAATGAAAGATTACACATTTAGATATGGATATGCGATGGAGGGAATGGAACTTAACTTTTCGAAAAACCAAACCTGATTAATAGCAGTTCTGTTCTAAAAAATATAGTAATCACACTGAGCAACTTATGACCCACTCGGTCATATTCCCAAGATGGGCTACTACCAAAACCTTGAAGCAGCAATCTAAAAAATAAAGAGACATATTGCTTAGATACTGTTGAAGCGTTAAATTCTTTCGGCAAAGTTTGAAGCAGTTACTGGTTCTAGTTGCATTAGGTGGGTGTCTTGAAGGAAGAAAAAAGAATGCTACTCCATAATCTAACCTAATTAAGGTATTTGCCATCGAGAATGTAAATTAACCAAGAAACTAAATATGGATGCTTGTTATTCAGTATTAGATATCCCTGTAATATCATATGTTTGTCGTATTGTTACTACTTCTAGTCTTCTGCATTTACCTTTGAACTAAATACAATCTGTTGATTTGTCGTTCACATTCTTCACATGGTTCCGAGGTGTTGTCAGTTCTTGTTTTTAAATTTTCTCTTTGCATCAGATTATGCTATAAAAGAGAAACCTTTGCTGGTTGAGGATATGCAAGGAGGCCCGGATTACATAGTTTTGAAAAATCTAGACATGGATAGCATCCGCATCATTGGCAGTGTTCTTGGACAAAGCATCGCTCTGGACTACTTTGTATCACAGGTTAACCATTGAATACTGTTGGCTTCCCCCTCCCACCACCACTAAGTTACTCTTTACATTTTATAGGAAGATATGCATATTCTCGTGTGGAAGCTCACACTTCATTGCTGCAAATCAATGTGAATTTTAGTTAAAATTTTATATTTTTATATTCTTCAAGATGCTTTGTCAAGCTAACATAATGAAGGAAAATTTCAAATTCAAAAGATTGTACTTTAAAAACCTTTTTTTTGTGTCTCAGATTGATGGTATGGTTGAGGAATTTGCGCAAATAAATCGAGCAATGGAGAAAACTGGTACTTTCACAATGGATCGTAAGAAGTTGTTTCAACTTGTAGGGAAGGCTAACTCAAATCTAGCTGATGTGATTCTAAGAGTTGGTCTTTTTGAGAGGTAATATACAGATTGATGGATGTAACTTTCTGAACATGCTAAACAATAATAAACATACCGTGCCAACAAACTATTCGTATTTTGGCAGTACTTTAATACTCATGTGATGTGTTTAGCTTATTTTTTTCTTGTATTTTTTATCTGTATTTCTGTCAAATATATTGTACCAAGTCATTATTATGTATACAAGTACAACCTTTATAAATTGACAGCCACCATAATTAAAAATTAAATTTGATCTCACTTGGAGTTGAAAAGGACAAATTACCATTAAGCTTAACTGTTAATATCATGCATGTATTTCAGATCAGAAATTGCTTGGAGAGATGCAAAATATGCCCAGATTCTTGACTACCTTCGCGAAGAATACGAGGTTGCACAGCGATTTGGGAACCTTGATTTTAAGTTAAAATTTGTTGAGGTACGCATATATGAACCCAGAGTCTTATTTATGATGCCGGGCTATAAATAAAGAAGGATACAACTCCTCATCTGAAATACCTAGTTGGTTCCCTACTCCCCTTTACATTTGCCACTGCGATCTCTTTTTGTGTAAGGTGCCCGATTTATTACAATAGTTTGTGATGTCTACGACAAGCTTGAATGTCTTGCTAGTTACTCACTCTGTCCACAACTAAAAACGGCTTGTTTTTCTTTTTGGACTGTCTCACTTATATTGGTTTGTTTCCAAAAATGACAAAAAGTAATTCTTTTAGATGTGTGGATCCCTTCACCTTTTCATCTTTTACAATACTCTTTATCTTTCATCTTTTACACTACTTTTTATTTTTCAACTTGTACAGTATTTATTTTACATGAAAAAAAAACAAGTCTCTTTTAGTGGGGATAGATGGAGTATATTGTATACACGTATTTGTATGTCGAAGTTGATATGTTATGTTGTAGATTGCTTGCTCTTTACTCCCCACTTGCTTCTCTTGTGTATAGAAATGCTAGGAATATTAATATTATTAATGATGAGCTTGTCCAAAAAAATAAATTATTACTGATGAGAATGTTATTTCCTCTTTCTCCTTGCAGCATAATATCCATTTTCTTCAGGAAGTGCTCCAAAACCGAAAGTCGGATTTGCTGGAGTGGTGCATCATTTTATTGCTGGCTTTAGAAAACATAATCGGAATTTTTGAGATTGTTCGAGAATCTATACTATAGGAGAGTATAGGACAAAGAATGTAGATAGACATACTACAGTACCCATTCTTTCTTGCTAACATATAGCAAGAACAAATTCTCTGTGTTGGTTTAAACACACACTGTTCCAATAATTAGTTTCAACTCTCACTTTCTCAAAGCACATCAACTCTTATGGCGTCCTACGTTTTCTGTGTTCTGGTTATTTAATACATTTACTTTAATCCCTAATATGTAAGAGAGCAACAGGTAAATGAAATGCAACACCTATAATTTATATCCATCAAAAGTAATTGAATGATCAATTTTGCACCCAAAATTCGCAATACATACTCTCAGCAAAATAGTTTCAATATAGTGCTACTACTACAAACCAATCAACTTTGAATAGGATAACATCCTACTAATGTTAAAGACTAAGAGAATAACAAAATGTCATATCCCGGTTGAAAGCATAACACAGAAAACATCTGCACTCTACTTTCAGAATTCTTCGACTCGAACACCTTCACGAGGTACAAAGTAAGCATCCTTAAGACGCGACTTCTTAACTCCCGCGGTGAAAGAAAGTTTATCTGATTTGTTGCCTTCAACAGCTAGGCTCGTGACCTTAACCCATACGAGGACCTTTGTCTTGATCCCGTCTATGCCGATGAGCTTACCCCTGAGGAGAATGCATTTAACACGAGGGGCATATCTTAGTATAGAAGAGTCCTTGAAGCTCACTTCACAAGGGAAGGGCAAGTGAACTGTCAACCTTGACTTTGTCTCATCATACTCATAAGCTGTGATGTTGGTGGGGAAGAGGCCCGGTGGCAGATTGTACTCACGTAAAAGATCAGGTAATGTTTTTAGTGGTTTTCCTGTGGTGGAAGACAGTCAGACTAGCAGAGAACAGCCCTGCTTCACCTTGAAGACATTAATATTCATACCATCACAAGCATAAGATAAGAATGAAACACACACCTTTTAACTTATCGAAGATCCATTTTGCCTTCTCCTCAACAACATTTGAGACAGTCTGCAAAATATGCATATACGTATATTGCACCATCAACATCTCTCTCTACGCTCACTAATTCATACTACAAATTAAATGAAATTAGTAAAACTCTTGAAGTTGTGCAAATTCTTCAAATGAAAAACAGCAAACATCCAAACAAGAAAGATAAATATACAAATGAAAACTACAATCTTTTTTAGAATTCTTAGGGAGTAAAATTACATACAGTGAGATCTTGAGTGATGTTACCCAACTCTTCCTTAGCTTTCTTGGAAAGCCAAAAGCTTCCAGCTTTTATGCTCCCCATTTTCACCAACGCTTTATCCATTTCTTCTTCTTCTTTGGCGGAGCTTGGAGTGGGAGGCCGGACTCTGTAAAATGCGTGTCGTTTCAGACCGTATTTGTTTCTTTTTAGTGGTGATAGAATTCAGAGCAGGTGCAGCATTGCAAGATGCAGACAAAGACAATAAAGGAAGAAGGAAAAGTTGGTCGCGATTCCCGATAGCGGTGTTTGGGTGGGAAAGGAAAGTGGAAGCTGGAACCCGATACGGATTCTCTGCTTGTTTGGGTTTGGGCCCCATTGCCATTTCTCTAATAAGTATTGTTGTTTCTTTTACTTTTGCGGATGAAAATTCCATTTCCTCTTTTGTTTTTTTTGCAAGTGTTTTGTTCTTTAGACTTTTAGGCTACGTTTATGGAAAGAGAATGGTGGGTGGATTTGGAGGAGTTCAAAGACGTACATCACACTAGGGATGACAATGGGTCGGATTTGGATCAGATCTTATTTGGTCCAAATCTAAATTCATTTTTTTTTATTTTGTCCAGATCCAATCTAGATCCTTTGAATCTAAAAAAATAAAATCCTGACCCAAATCCATTAGATATGTAGATTCACATGTCCAGATCCAGATTCAAATGTTTAATAAACAAATATTTAAATTGAGAAAAAATATTACGTTGAAAATATTCAAACACGAAGTTTTCATCATCTTACATATATAAGTTCGTACACTATGAAAATGACATAATCATTCAAATAAGTACATTCTAAGAATCAATATTGGTAATCATCGAGCTCAAAGTCTTGGATATTACTACTACTTTCGACATCATCAACATCCTACAGAAATAAAGAAAAAAGATTGTAAGATATACACTTTTCTGAATAAGCATAAGATTAAAGTAAATTAATAAAATTACCATGTTAATGAAATCAATTTGTTCTCCATCTTTATCAGAATTTTCAGTAACAACGGAACAAGCATGTGAGATATTTATTGTACCTTTGCCAATAAAAAAGAAATAAAGAAAACATGTAAATTATCATTAAGTTAAACAAGTAAATATAATTAAAATAAATAGGTAATGATACATTTTGAGATATAACAAATAACTATTACCTTTAATATCATCAACCATCCAATTTTGCAAGCACGTCAACGCTTCCACAGTTTGAGAGTTAAGCCTAAAACGATGAGAACTAATTACTCTTCCACCCATACTAAAAGCACTCTCTGAAGCCACTTAAGAAACTGGGATAGCTAGAATATCCTTGACTATCTTTTGCAATGTAGGATATGTTTGGTCCATTTTCCACCAATTAAGAATGTCAAAATTATCATTATCAGGTATAGTATCTTCATCCAAGTACTGATCAACCTCACTCTTCACATTCACCTTTCGCTTCTTTGTTTTCTTAGATATAGCATACTCATCCTCTTCACTGTCACAATTATCATCTATCTTTTTTCCGGATGATAATAAATCTTGATTCTTGTTCACTTCATGTCTCCTTTGATATTCAAGAACAAGACTATCAAGATTTTTCCTAACTTTTCTCACTTCTCTTTCAGAATCATCTCCATACAATTTATCAAAATAGAATATCACACAATCTATTTTGTTTCTCGGATCTAAAATTGAAGCAACAGCTAAGACTCCGCTAATATGATCCCAATATTTATCAAACTTCTCAATCATACTCCTAGCCATATTTCGAATGGTCTCAACATCACTTTGCACCCATCTTCTTAAAACGAGTTTAATTTGACAGACCTTTCGAAAAAATAAATTAGAAGTAGGATGATTTCTTCCGGAAAATATTTTAGTGGCCTTGTAAATAAGTCTCCAACTTCTCACAAACAAGACCTGCCAACATCCAATCGTGTTCACTAGGAATAACAAATTTCAACTTCTTATTTAAACACTTCAATTTGTTGAAAACATCCTTGAAAGGCAAAACAATTTGAAGCATTAAGAAAGTTAAATTTCACCTAGTCTTACAGTCAAGAACCAACCTTCTAGGCTTAGATATATTCATAATTCGACAAGCATCATCAAATTTTTCCACCCTTTTATGAGTAGACATCCAAAACACAATGCAATCTCTAACCTTTTCAATAGCAGGAGCAATCACGGCTAAACCATCATTCACAACCAAGTTTAGAATATGAGCACTACACCTCAAATGCAAAAAAATCTCCACGTAGCATAAGAAAATTAAATTCCAAATTTTCCTTTAAAATACTCATCATTGCATCATTAGTGGAGGAATTATTAAGTAATACTGATGAAATCTTATTTTCCAATGAATAATGAGATAAGCAATCCATCAAAACCTTTGCAAGAATTGGAGCAGTGTGTGGAGAAGGTACATAACAAAACCTAAACAAATAATAAATTTATCATTAATAACATATACAAAATAATATAAAAAATGTACATATAAAAATAAGTATTAAATAAGGTTCATTACCTTAAAGTACGATTATGTAGAACTCATTCTTAATCAATAAAGTGAGATGTCATTGCCATATAACTTTTTCTTTGATTAGAAGCAGTCCACATATCAGTAGTTATTGCAACTCTACTAATACTTGAACTTTCTTGATCCCCTTTAAAAGCTTGTGTGGATTTTTCATCTCCGATTTCTACATCAACGAAGCCATCTTCTTCTAAAGTGTTTGATTTTTGAGAATTCATTGCATCATTACTAGCGCTTAAAAGTTGTTCTGCCATCCCTATGAATATAAGAAAATAAGAGTTCTTGTATAAAAAAAACCAGAACAACCATAAAACAAATGTGGTGTGCTACTTTACTAAGTCAATAATAAATATAATTCATCCACTAAGATAAAAACGTGACATTTGATATAAATCAAATATGAGTCATTTTTTTAATATATCATAATCTTATCACTGGCAACTAGATTTGGGAATCCTTTTACTTGTTATATGATTAATTTTGTCTTATTTAATTAGGCATATCTGTATTAGTAATTAAACATCATAAACAACTAAGCACTACTACTTTAAATATTTAAACTATACTATAGATTAATGTATGTATTGATGGATGTACGTGATCTCTGATGTTGGGATTGGGAACATGAAGAACATCAATTAAGAAATATATATATATATATATATATATATATATTTGTTAGTTGAGCTCTATGTATGTAACAATTAATTAATTAATCAAACAAATATTCCACAATCAGTAGGACTACTTTTCTTAATGTATTTTAATGTCTTGTTTTATACTCTACATTGCTAGGTAGAGTCTAGAGAGATGGAAAGGGTACCACTACCACTACCGAGAGAAGAGACCAAACAATAGATATTGAGTTATTGTATTACACCATAGTAAACAAGTTCTATGCTAGTTCTAGCAGAAGTCCCTCCCACAAAGGCACCATAGTGCAAATCAGACAACTCATAGAGGGTAAATAAAAATTTATGAATGCGGTATTGTTAATGAAAAAGAGCATTATAGAGATAGAGAAGTAGTATCGAAAGAGTATCAAAAAATAGTTGCACAATCAAGGAAGAAGAATTATCGAGAGAGAGAGAGAGAGATGAGATTAGACAAATAAGTGAAGAACACCATCACCTTCTCCAGTCTTTGCAGCCACCAAATTTTATTCAAGAACAAAATAAAGAGTGGAAAGAGAACAAAAATTTGGAGTGTAATGGAGATTGGGGACACGGTCAACCAAAGAAGAATAAGGGAAGCCCTAATAAAATTAAAGAGCACTTTTAAAATTGGGCTTCTGATTGAGTTTCTAATAGTAGGCATGGCTTTGGGCTTTTAATATATATATATATATATATAATTGAAAATAAATAATATATATATATATATATATAATTTCGGATCTCGGGCCGGATTTGAATTTTTTTTTAAATTTCAGATCCAGATCTAATATATGAGAGAGAAATCCAGATCCGACCCAAATCCAACGGGTCCAAAAATTATTCCACCCAAATCCGTAAAATTGGATCTGGACCGGGTCCTAGACCCATTGCCATCCCTATCCACCACCCACTCATTTATTACTTTTTTTAATTTATCTTTTATCATTATTTATCATAAAATCAATTTAACTTTTGTATAATATATTGAAAAAATATATAAATTATATCAAACTTTTTATTTTTTTTTCTCCTTTATAAATAGAGACCAATTTTGACATAATTATTCACAATTTAGAAAATTTTTCATTAATATCTCATATCTATTTTTTGTGTTCATCTCATCTTTGACAAAAGTTTGATGATGATAATTAAATGTGTAATTTTCGTATAATTATTCGATGATTAGTTGTTTATTTTGATTTTGTGTTTTAGTTATTGTAATTTCTATGTTTATTTGAAAATTCTCAATTGAATATTAGTTTGTACTTTTTTCAAAAATTTAAATTTCTTATTTATATTATTAATTTATTTCACATAATTAAAATAAAGTTAATTAAATAATAATATATATAAAATTAATTTAATAATATAAAAGGTGAGAATGTTGAGTTGAGAATGAGGTCATTGATAAACCTATAATAATATAAAGGTGAGAATGTTAGGTTAGAGCCGTTTCTGGGCTAAAGAAAATGCTCTAAACTATCTAATCAACTAATTCAATAATCTATATATTATTAATACCATTATAATTCTAATCCCTCTCAAATCACTCCACTCATATTTATCTAAATTCTCAATTTTTTGACATTTTGAAATCATATTAATCATATATATATATAAATAATATAATATCAATATTAATTATTTCCATATACATGAAAATTCTATAAATTATACTATATGAAAAGATTCTCTAATGTATTTCATGTACACAAAACACTACCCATAATAAAAACAATTTATAAATAAAACCATATATATTTGTTTCTATATTTTAGTTCTTTGCGTCCTATTATTTTTACAAAATCAAATGCCATTAAGAAGAAGAACAAAAGAAACAATCTTCACTTTTAGGAACATTAATGACACTAATTTCGTAAACTACAATTAGTGCAAATTGATTTCTTAACTCGCTATTTAGTATATTGATCTTAATTTATGAGAGTAGAATGATTTATATTGATTTTAATCTAAATAAAATATATAATATTTCAATATTTTTTATTACATAATTTATTAATTTCGTATTTATTTTGTAAATAATAAATTAATTATAAAATAATATAAATCTAACTAAACTAACAAGTTAATTTATCCCACGTCCTAATAAATTCTATCAATATGAGAATTTTATAAAAAAGAACAAATATGTGGATAATTTAGCTCAAATAAAGTTTCAGATATTAAGTCAATTATATTAAGTTAATATTTCTAAAAAATTTATACTTTAATATTCACTACTACAAATTCACACATAGATAACACTAAATAGATAACGGTTTATTTTGTAAACTGTTATCTATGTGCGTTTTTTTTCTTTCAATAACGGTTTTGGGTAAAATCGTTATATATGTATTTTAAAGATAACAGTTGAGAACACTTTTGATAAAACTGTTATCTAAGATACATATTATACTTAAGAATTTCACCAAAAGCGTTATGTGTATGTATTATTAAAAATAAAGTATTTATAACGATTTTAAAAACTATTATTAATTATATTTAAATACATTAAGTATAGGTTAGACAATTTTATATTTTCATTATTTTATTTTTATTGTTATTAAAATTATAAAATATTTATATGTAAATTGAAGATATATACTTTAAAAAAAACTGACTTCACCCAATTCTTTCATTAAAAAAAAAGAAAAGTAATGACTAAAATTTTATTTTTATTTTAACATAATTTTTAATGTATGTTATTATGTACTAAGTTATCTTAATTCTATTTTTATTTTAATCAAAAAAGTATTAATATAATTGGCCAATAGACCTATTGTAATTGTCATCTCACCACTACCTCCTCGTCAAGACCGCGGCCAGCCTTGCACTGAGCCTCCGCCTCTGCCGCCCGAGCCGGCCACAGATGTGGCCGAGGAGAAAGCTGTCCTCATACCTCCACCTGAGGAAGACAAGCCTGACGACAGTCCATGGGTGGCAATTTGTTGCATCTGTATATAAAGGTAGACACACATTTTCCAAGTCAGTATATTGCAATTGGTGTGATTTTTGCCGCTAAATTTGTGTCTTTTATTTATTTTAGGTGATTTTCATTTTCACCCAAGTTGTTTGTTGATATGCTACTACTGCTACCAATGGGTATTGTTTGTGTTCTTTCTTGGTCTTCCATTAGGTTTGATGCAATGGCTTGGCTATCGAATGGTTTGATGTAATTGAAGAATTTTCATAGCTGCTGTGTATTAATAATTGCTTTAGATAAGAAAACAATTAGGAATAAATAGTACTAAACCTTATTTTTTCGCTTTGCTTTACAAATAAAAGGAAAATTAGGACCAATATTTTATTACTTCATCACATTTCCTCTACTATATTAGGAATTTTATTTATATTCGATTGTTAGTAGGTCATTGAAGGAAGATGATTATTAAGTACTCGAACAGAAAAGGAAAAGGAAAAGCTTAAAAAGGTATTTACCTATTGCTCTGCTCCTAAGTTTCGGAGTAAATCCTTCCCCTTATTTCAAATCTATCTATATATATATATATTTATAGTTTTTATATTTTTTATTTTAAAATATTATAGTTCTTGATAATTCTGCCTTTTTGGATTATTTTATTAATTTATGATTTTGTTTGGCGCAGTATTAAAAAACAAACAGTGCAAAAGTAGTATTCTTAAATATTAGACCGCCAACAATGGCAATTAGTAAAACTTGCAGCAGCGTTTGCATCAACTGCCACAATAATTTGGAAGACTCATATATCTTCTGTTGTCTCTATTGCAAGGTTATAACAACACCCACACACTTCTTTCTTCTTGCACTCTTGAGTTTTATATTATAGTTCATAAACGAACCTTTCGAGAATACAATTTTATTTTCTTGAGTTTTGAAGTTAGTATATTTATGAAGTTGGAGAGGATTAATTACTTTATTTGTTTGATTTTAATGGAAGAAATTATTTGAAAGCTGCTATGTATTGAATAATGTTTGTTTTCTGTTGAAATTTTAAGATATGCTATAGTAATGTTTCTAATTCTTCTTCATCTCTTCAAGTTTTTCTTGTGAATTTCGATATCAACTCATTCCTTGATACTTTTCAACTTTTGATTTCATAATGAGTTTTGGTTATTTCATCTTACTTTATCTTGAACATGTAAATTTAGTTGAGCTAATCACTGTTTTTATACACTACTAGAAATAAATACATACATAACACAAAATAGATAACTGTTTATTTTCTAAACTGTTATCTATGTGCGTTTTTTTTCTTTAATTACGATTTTAGAAAAAACTGTTATATATGTATTGTAAAGATAACAGTTCATAACACTTTTAACAAAACCGTTATCTAAAATGCATATAATGGAACTCTATACATGATATGTACGTGTGTTTGGAGCTTCTAATTTAACCGTATATGTGTACAAGTATGTCATTTGCCCTATCTAACCTCTCAAAATTTTCATCTAAGTGCTGACTGAGTATAGTCTAATTAGCAGCAGGGAGACACATTGGTTGTAATTATCTACCTTGCTTGAAATAGTCATTTCTATTTTCTATGGTTTGGGTGCTGTCGCTGATGACCATAATGTACAGATTGCAATTCCAATTGTCCCCAGGATACGGGTGCTGGTGACATTTACAAAATTTGAGGAGCTTCAGATGTTGAAACTATAAGGTTCAAGAAAGCAAGCTAGCTATGAGTATAGTTGATATTCTGTGCTTTCATATTTTTGCAGAAGTAACTGAGCTCAAGATTACCTGATTGTTCTTCGCCGTTGCAGATTCTCTTGTCTCGTGCTCAGAACTGGTAATATGTTTTTCTAAATTTGTCTCTGTATCTTGATCTGATTCTAACCGGTTCCTCTTTGAAGAATAGTTATTAGATACATAAGATAAGATGTCTTAAGCACACTACAAGGGAAGGGTAATATTATTATTGCATTAACTATACTATATTGGATGAATCAAACTCTAAATGTACAAATGCAATTAGTACTTTGAATATGCTCTTAGCTTCATTAGTTAATTAAATGTCTCGGTGCATTCAATCTTTGCTCTCACTAGTACTTTGTTCATGAGTTATTTATTTCTATCTTTGAGAAACAAGTGTTTGTTATGTTCTGCACTAGTACTTGATTCATCACAAAGAAATGACGTTCATAATTAATTATATTACATCCATATCCATAATTAATTACATTATGAGTAGTTCCCCAAATATAAAGGCTGTTGAGATAAGTAAGTGGCAATGATGAAATGCCTCATAGTTGACACGTAAGTTTTATAATATTTAAGTTATTTACTTATTGAAAGACCTTTAAATTTACACTTTGAATTTATAGTTTTATCATCGTTACTAACTTTATTTTAATTGTTTTAATATTTTTATCCATTTTTTTCTTTGAAGCTCATTGACCATTTTCTATGCAAATAACTCGAAGAATTTCAAGAAAATCTCAAATTGGGAGATTGTAAATGTTTGTTACTTGTTTCTCTAATATTACTTCAATGTGTCGCAATAGAAATCACATGATACCGAATACATGATGTGTAAATTTTGTCATAAGGAAGAACGAGTATTTACTGTTCCAAGAATGAGAACATGTTGAATCTGACATAGAGAATATGTTGTTGACACTTTTATGCATAATTAAGATCACGTATCTGCCCCTTTTGTTTTTATGGCTGATATTGTCTCTTTATCAAATTATATTATTGATCATTAGATGTTAGACTATCTTAGAGAACAATGTGGCTTTTGAATTACACCAATGATAAGTTATGATTATAGAATATTCTTTATTTGCCTAACTTAGTTTATATTTTAATTTCATAGGGTCCTATTCAACCTGATTTTGAGCAATGTGGTTTTTATGTGTTACGATTCATGAAGGAGATAGTCGACCGGTTGATAAAAGAAGACTCCATATCTTTCGGATCACATGTAATAATACATATAATATTATGTGTATATATATATTTATATATATTATCAACACTTACAAAATTTAGATATTTTTGTCTTGTGTTGTTTACAGTTTAAGAAAAAAGAATACTTCATTGGTGAGCTCAATGAGGTTCGTGAGAAATGGGCTTCATGTGTAATTGATCATATGTTGGATTAACTTACTTTTGGATTTAGTATATGATGCAACTCATGATGATATATTACTTTATTTTGTAGTTAGTTTATGAATGATTAGACATGCTTGAATATTTAGAATTTGACTTTTAGATTTGTTGTATTAGATTGGATTAATCTTGTTATAATAGATGGACATGGTGCTTTTAATGTTAATTTGTAGTTTGATCGGTGGTATTTATAATGTTTAATAATTGATGTTATTAATTTATTTTTGCAAATTAATACAGGTTATTTGAAATGAGAAAATAGAAAAAATAAAAAATATTACTAAATATTAATAGTGGAATAGATAACGCTTTCGTAATAAAAGGTTAACTTTTCTATTCAAATAATAACAATTATAATATTTTTAATAATGTTTAAAAACTGTAATGTATAAGTTAAAAACATAACGTATAATCAATTTTTCTTAACGGTTTGAAAACGTTATTAATATGTAGTATAGATTATGTTATTCTTGTGTTTTACATAACGCATATAATTGTTATGTAAATAATATATAGATAACACTTTTTGAGTTTTGATAACGGTTAAAAATTGTTGTGTATGTGAGTCTTTTCGCTCATATATAACGGTTCAGAAGCGTTATCTAAAATAGGTATTATAGATAACACACAAATTTAACACAGTTTTTATTGCACATACATAACAGTTAAAAAGCGTTATGTATGTGCGTTTTTGTAGTAGTGATTTGATTCGTTGGTTTTCCTATATCAATTTTCGTCAATTTGATCTTATTTTATTAATCTTTAATTTGTGTACAATTATTTATTGTTGAATTAGTCGAATTGATCAATCTCATATAAATTATAATTTAATTTAAACAATTGGTTGGCAAATAGATTTTGTATATTAAATTTAAATATATATTGATTAGTTCCATATATATTTATTCATAGTTTATTTATCTCACATCTATTTGTATATGCTATTTTATGAATAGAATAATCTAAATATAAATATGGGTATCCGTTCCCTGACGGGTACCCTTAAACCCGTCACTCGTGAGTATTTATCACTTACGAAATGCATAATTTTAATATTTAAGAGATATTATATATTTTTGGCAATAATTTACATATATTTTATAAAAATAAATAAATATAAATATGATTAATATTAGGTGTGTGAACAAGTATTTAACAAGTATTTTATAAAAAAATATATATATATTCCTCATGTCCACTAACAATTTTTAAGATTTTTTTTTTATAAAATGTGATTTTAGTAGAGAAATGAACTTAGAAGGTAGAATATTTATAGTGTTTTACAGGGATCATATTTGAAAAATGAAATAATACACTTAGTTTAGTACTTTAGAACAAACAGTGAAAATGAGAAACATCCGTCCAATTCGTACTGTCGACATGAACAAAGTTGATTCGTCCCAGATACTTTTAGTTTTTACTATTGCCTTTTAGTTCCGAAATATACAATCTAGACAGGAAGATCATATGTTATATACTACGTTACTTTTCATGAAATATATGACGTTCACGTGAAATTCGGCATATGTCATTTTATTTGAAAGTCGCGAAGATCGTGTATTTTATTTGCTATTTTAATTAGGTTTCTTTTTCCCTTGTATAATAAACCTTTTTTTTTAGAATCCTTGTATAATAAATATTACCATATATTATTAACATTAATTGGTTTGGAATAGGAAATTTTCAAGATATGTAAGAATAATTTATTTTGTCTAGTTTCTTGCTTATCTTCATAGCTAAGTATTCAAATTATTGAAACGACTCATGGGACATTTCCAAGTAATTCACATGAATAATTTCATCTTTATTAAAAATTGTCAGCTACAATAATCTTCATCATTTCATTGCAACTACAATTATCCAAAACATTGTTTAAATGTTTAAAATATTTAGCAAGTGTTGTTTAAAATATTGTTAACGTTAAAAAACGAAAAAATAAAATAAAAACCAGTTAATTAGTCCATAACTTTTTTTCTCATAATTTTTAAGAGATATATACTCATCTTTTAATTTATTTATCTTTGAAGCTAATATTACTTCACATGAAAAATCTTTTTTTTTTTTTTAATTTTAAGTTTCCATTTATTTTAGTAGTTGAATAAGTATTAATTAAACAATTTTGTGGGTGGGCCACTTTAGATCTTGCCTTCATTCCAACAGCAACAACCAAAAAACGGTTTTTCTGTTGATGATTGAAATCTTACACGCGCAATAGTAAGAAACTGAAGTACCAGAGACCATCGGAAAATCGATTCCGACGCCGGCGAAATGAGCGGGAGCAGCGGCAGTTCTGGCGGCGGAGCACCGGAGGATATGGAGAAGAAGAGGAAGGAGAAGGCGCGTGTGAGCAGGACCTCTCTGATTCTGTGGCACGCGCACCAAAACGATGTCGCGGCCGTGAGGAAGCTTCTGGAGGAGGATCGCTCGCTCGTCAACGCCAGAGACTACGACAATCGGACTCCGCTCCACGTTGCGGCGATTCATGGCTGGGTCGACGTCGCCAAGTGTCTCCTGGAGTACGAAGCTGATGTTAATGCGCAGGATCGGTGGAAGAACACGGTGAGGTTTTCTTCTAATGAGCGGATACCTACACGCAGTATATTGATAGGTGGATTTGTAGTTCTGTACGATGTGATTGAATGATTGTTGAGTTGGTTAGGTGGGGATTTTGATGTTTCACCACTTTTTTATTCATAATTCTGCTGGTGCTATACGTGATGCAGAGTGAGTTGATAATATCCTCTTATGAATTTATATTTTCTTCTTCTTGGCTTCATAATGCGTGTTTCAAAATCTGTTGTTTTCTCATCCGAATGGCTGAAATTTATGTTTATTTTGTGGCCATACTATGCATCAAAGAACTATTTATTCTTTATTTTTTCTGAAATGCATGATGTGATTCAGTGATTATACTTAATAATTGTTAAGATTACGAGTTTTTCTTTATAGGAAACTAAAAGCTAGACTCCGCCCTTTACTCTGTGAAGCTAAAACCTTGCTCTCTCTGTCTCTGTCTCTTTCTCTCTCTGATATTTTTACGGCATGTCAATTGGAACTTGTTTATACATGTTTCTGTTAACTATTCTTCTAACTGAATTTTGTAATTGTCCATAACAGCCGCTAGCTGATGCTGAAGGAGCTAAAAGATCTCGGATCATTGTATTATTAAAGTCGTATGGGGGGCTGTCTTATGTAAGCCTTGACCTTTTTGCTGCATTCTTCTTCATGTTCTATCTCTTCCTCTTTATTAATTTATATCTCTGGGTCATGAAGATTTTTGTAAATGGTGTTCTGCAAGACTTGTTTTTGATTGCACACTGGTTTTCTTTTGGTTTAAAGTATTTGCGTATATCTTTTCTTTCCCCCTTTACCTTTTATCTTGATTTTTTAACCCAGAGTTTTTCCATTCCTCGACATTTTTTTGGTTCATTGATATCATGAATTTTTTTTTGGTGAAGCTTCTACTTGCTATCTTTGTGGAAAAAGGTTTTTACTAAAACGAACCATCATTTTAGAAAGATATGAATAGTAAATTTCATTATGTGAACAATAATTTTACAGAAATGCGAGTAATGAAGCCAACAATTTGCAATCTTTGAAGTGAAGGTGGTGATGAGTTGCGTTAGAATGATTTAATCTTTTTCTCGTCTTTACCTGTAGTTTTTAGCTTGATTCTCGAGTGGGACATATTGCAGGGCCAGAGTGGAAGTCACTTTGAGCCAAGGCCCGTTGCACCTCCTCTGTCTAACAAGTGTGACTGGGAAATCGAGCCTTCTGAGCTAGACTTTGCAACCTCGACTCTGATCGGGAAGGTTTGATTACATTTGCTAAAATTTACTGAGAGTTTCCTGCTTGAAACAACACACCTATTGCTAAACTTTCAGAAATCAATACACTTTAAAAAGTAATGACATTGCTCTTATTTTCAATATCCACCTAGAAAGTAATTTTAATCAAGTGATTGTGTCTTGAGTTGTAAAGAACATACAAGTTTTAGGTTTAGTAGCATGTATGCCAGAGAGACTTCAAGATGTTCCTTCTACTTCAATCCCCACAAAGAATTGAGGCAGAACTTGTGATTGTAATATGATTCTGAGTTGAGGGATTTTTCTTACAAGTGCTCTTTTTTTTTTGTAGTTTGTCTCTTTGCTTGTGAAAATGTGCAGAGTTTCTTCATCTTTGTCTGTCACTTCCTCTGTTCATTAGAATGTTAGTTACTAAATCTCTTTGCTGATGATAACTTATAATTGTTAGGGGTCTTTTGGTGAGATACTAAAAGCTGGTTGGCGAGGAACACCAGTCGCTGTCAAGCGCATCCTTCCCAACCTTTCAGATGATAAATTAGTAATGTATGTCTCTCAATCATGCATCACGATATCACATTCTTATAATGTGCATCTTCCCATTTCTTCCTTTTAGTTGCTCAATCGTAAAATGCAATGATTAGTGTGCGTCTTCATGCATTTTCTGATTCCTGGATGGAGCTTGTGTTCATACAACGGTGGCAGGCATGCCTCTCTTCTGGGTCAGAACTTGTTTTAGAGGGTTCACAGTTTCTCTTAATTTAGAGATTCAGTGCATTAGTTTGAAGTTTTTTAACTAGTACCACATTATGTGTTACTTGTTGGCCTTCCCTTCTAACATTGAGATAGTTATATCTTGCTCAAAAATTCAGCCAGGACTTCAGGCATGAGGTCAATTTACTTGTGAAGCTTCGCCATCCAAATATTGTCCAGTTTTTAGGAGCTGTTACTGAAAGGAAGCCCTTAATGTTGGTTACAGAGTACTTGAGAGGGGTAAACCAGTTTGTTGCCTATCCTCATTGAAATATTTCCTTTAAAACGTGGAAAGGCCATATGACCTAAGCCTTGTATTATAATGTTTGATAGGGTGATCTGCATCAGCATCTAAAGGGAAAAGGGGCGCTTTCTCCATCAACAGCAATCAATTTTGCACTAGATATTGCAAGGTACTTGATATGATTAATAATATTTGTCGCTGTTTAATCAGTTTAACGCATCATTATTCAACCGCCCAATCTACTACTTTGGAAAAACTACTCGATCCTACAAGTTTATTGCATGAGAACGAAATAGCAATCAGCTGCAGAGATTTTGCAGAAAACTAATCTAATTTCTACATTTTTTTCCTTTGGACAGAGGCATGGCTTATCTCCATAGTGAGCCAAATGTTATCATTCACAGAGATCTGAAGCCAAGGTTAGTTGCTTTTTGGGTGGTAAGAGGGTAGATCAGTTTATTAAAATCTCCACATTCGGCTGCCTCTCATTTCAGCACACAAAATACATGTAGACAATATTTTTTGGATTATTTCTGTTTATCGTCTAAGCTTCCAAGGTATATCATGCTTGTGGTATATTCCTAGGAATGTCCTACTTGTCAATACAAGTGCAGACCATCTAAAAGTAGGAGATTTTGGGTTAAGCAAGCTCATAAAAGTGCAACATTCTCATGATGTGTATAAATTAACGGGCGAGACTGGAAGCTGTGAGTAGCTATTTAGAATGTTATTACATTCATAATAGCTCGAAGTCAATAGTTGATGCTGAACACTTCACCTTTCTGTGTGATTAGATCGTTACATGGCACCTGAAGTCTTCAAGCACAGGAAGTATGATAAGAAAGTTGATGTGTACTCTTTTGCAATGATATTGTTTGAGGTATTTTGTTAGTAATTATTTTCTTTCCAAAATAAATTATATGAGATCATTTTCATTTCGCCTTAGCACTGCAGATGCTTGAGGGTGAGCCGCCATTGTCGAATTATGAACCATATGAAGCTGCAAAATTTGTGTCTGAAGGACACAGACCGATATTCAAGGCAAAAGGTTACACCGCTGACTTGAGAGAGTAAGTATCTCTATCAATGTGAAACAATGAAGCATAATGATATGGAGCCATTTATAAAGGAAATCTGATAAGATTGAGCGGACGTGAGCATAGAGATTAAATCATTCACTTGAAATCACTGAGATTATAATAATGTACAGTAGCATCTTGATATGCATACTTGGACAAATAGCAATGCTAGTCATAGAAGATCAAGTTGGTTGGAAATTTTGGACCTGCCTAATAGAAATAACCTTGTTTTTGAAAATGAAATTGCCACAAGGCATACATATATCTTTATCCATTATCTTCTTTGACGTCAAATTTCATTGGGTTTGATTTCGCGTTCATCATAATCACAAGCAGAGTATATTGTGCTTCTTTTTAATGAGATATTGTATTAGGTTAACTGAGCAGTGCTGGGCACCAGACATGAATCACAGACCTCCCTTCTTGGAGATTTTGAAGAGACTTGAAAAGATAAAGGAATCGCTACCAACCGATCATCACTGGCACCTTTTCTCATCAAAATCTGATAACTGAGGCACTCTGTATGTATATGACCAGATTTGTCCGTCTTGACAGCACAACACATGGGATTCATATAGTTTATGAGTAGATTCCACCAAAGCTTGGCTTCACTTTTCACTGGGGATCTTCATCTTGCTACTGTTAATGTACTTCCTTCCAATAGTCATGCTGCTCAACTCTCTTCATTTATTTTTAAACTAGTTGTAATCTCAACAATTTCATATAGTCACTTCACTTCAGGAAACGCCAAATTTTAAAATATATGCAACTTCTAAAGCCATATATATTTAGTGAGACTGGTCATTACGTTTAATTTCGTATCTGATGTTAGGCAGTTAAATATTTTTAAATACTTGTGAGTGATACATTAGCCACTTTGCATTTGATTCTCGAGTCCAACTTATACATACTTGTGAGTAAGAATTCTTACTTATATGCTACCACGTAAGTAGTACCACGTAAGTAGAGGTGTTCACCGTTACAGTTCGATCATCAAGTCATAATTTTATTATTTTAAAAATGTAATCGAACTATGGTTATTACTGTTCAAGATTCAAAACCGTCTAAAGCAGTTTTAATTTCGAACCATCGGTTCCGGTTCTGAACCAACTGTTCTTTTAGAACTGCCTTTAAACTATGTACTTTTACGGTTAAAATGTAATTTCATGATTTATATACAATAATTCTATATAAAACAAGAGATAAAATTAAATAATAAATAGAAAAAACATATTAAAAAAAATGTTGAGGGACTGCCGGTTCACAATTTCGAATATTTGAACCGAAACCAAACCGTTCTCTACACGGTAACAGTTTGGAACCGAACTGTCAGAGACGATTACGGTTCCTGAAACCGATGGTTACGATTAAGTTACGGTCTGGTTACGACGATTACGGTTCTTTTGAATATATATATATATATATATATATATATATATATATATATATATATATATATCAGCCTTGTGTATTTTATAAACGAAAAGGTTCATAATATTCTATAATGACCTTACTTATTCTTATTCCAAAGAACCAAAAAGTTCAAAAGACTCATGATTTTATACAATCAGTTTTTCATAATATCATTGATACAATTTCCCTATTTCCCTATTTCTTGCACTCATAAGAGAGCTCCTAATCTCTTCAAGGTTAGGAAAACTGACAAGTAATTGAAATAATTAAAGATATTATAGATCTAAAATAACTCCCCCAGAACCAGAAATGAATAAAAAACAAAAAAAACACCATGAAATTCCAGCAGTAAGCAAAATTTAAAAAACTTCTTCATCTTTTCCCTGGAAATAAATAAAAATTGAAAGAAATTTCTTCGTTTTGATTTTTACCTTTTGCGATAATGACAAAATATTGGCGTCTTCTTGTATATAACTATCAACATTTTTTTGTTGTTTAGTAGTTCAAAGAAAACCCCTATAACAGCAAATGAAGTTTTATTACAGTTTTTACCATTATAGAATCAAAAATGTAATTCTTATCTTCTCTAAGTAATTTTACAGTACTGAGAAAGGCTAATAAATCATTCAAAACATACATTAGATAAGCTTCTTCTTCTCAAAGAAAGACTTCAAATGCCAATACTGCATTCCTGCTACAGATAGGCAAACAGCAATCGACAGAAGACTAAACCAGAACATCTTGTTGTTAGTAGCTGTATTTAGGTTCTGCATCTCTTCCTCCCTGCAATAACCCACAAACCGCTATGTCAAACATCGTGAATCTCATACTTCAACAGGGCAGATAGTTCCAAGAACTTGATTTGACATACCTTTCACGTAGATAGTACATCTCGTCGTGGATGGACTGTACTGTGTCAAACATTTTCTTCAGCTCTATTTCCATTAACTGATCTCAAGGAAAAAGAAACCGATAAGGTTAACAACCCAGATAAATAGAAGAGGAATAATATCAAGAACCTTCAAGAATCCAAAAGGAAAAAGTGACGTGCAAACCAAATTAAAAGTGCACATGTGCAAGTTTAGATCCTTCAAAAATTGGACAAGAGAAATAGTTCAATCACAATTAAGACATGCAATTACAATGCATGAAGCGTCAATTCAAGCAAACAATAATTGAAATAAAAGCAATTGATATAGAACAAAGAATGGAAATATTAAGCACATGAGAACATGTCAAACAAATAGACAGCAAAATCAAGAAACGTAATTCCCACCTAATTTCAAACTAACCTACTTTTTGTGCTTAATCTATCTGCTAGTTATACCAAGGTATAAGTCTAACCAAAAAGGACTAAATGACCTTAAGAAGAAATTTAGTTTTAGGGCTTGCCATTTAATCAATGACATAGTTATCTTTAGAAGTAATTCTTTTTATACTTATCGACACCTCCATCACATAATTAGTTTAGATTTGTTTTGAGATAAGGTGGCCGGGCGATGAATAGCTTGAGATGAAATTAAGGTGAGAAAACTTAATAGGGTTCAAAGCATTGTGATTTGTGAATGATCGGAAGGCCATTTTGAAGTACACAAGAGACATGAAAATCCGTAATCACAAATAGAGAATTCTTAACATTTTTGAAAAAAGCGTGCAGTGCCAAGGGCCCAAGAGCAATGAAAGCATTACGGCATCATTAGAACCATTAGATCATCAGATCATGTCAGATTTAGGTGCACTATTTTTCAAAGAAAACAGCAATCTTTTCGTACCCCATGATAACCAACCAAATGCAATCTCTTGGTACCCTATGATAGATAAACAAAGGCAGTCTTTTTTATTGGAATTTTATTTAGTCATACAAGCTACAAATCTAATAATGAATTGCTCATGATTTATCCCGTGACATACAGTCCTAGAAGCAGCAACCTTGTGAATTTCAAAACTTGTTTAATTAATTCAGTTGCATATCTTCAATTCCTATATGCAAAACATGCATATGTTATTTTTAATAAGATGAACCTTTTGTCTATACATATCAAAGAAACACATAACCATGTAAGGTCTCTCACGGGTGGATACATTAATCAGCAGAACTGGAAAAGATAGTAGTCTAGTTTTATACTACTACCTCCCAGCAACAACACCAAAGTGAAACCTATCATGCCATCAACTCAAGATGTACTTAAAAAAGATAGCTAGAACAGAAACATGCCGATGATCAACCAAATAAGCATAAACAAAACCAAAACATGTTACGCAAACAATCACTTACTTCAATGGAACCCTTTTTGGCAACACTGGTCCAGTCCTTGGCAGCGACACCAGATTTCCAATCAAAATCTACGGTTATAGTTACGGAGGGCTTGTGATCAGAGGCAAAAAAGCAAGCCATGTAATCACCTGCCTCCACTGCTTGAAATGCAAAATGCCCCTCAGTGACATGGTCAGAATAGTGATAGCTGTTTCCATAAGCTGATGTCACCTGAAAACATCCATGCAGAGTAAGCAATCACAAACAGAAGTGTTTAAGCTGCTCACAGAGAGCCTCCATCTTTTAGCAAAATATTTCAAAGATGAAATCTTTCCTACGCATTCAGCTCAACCAAAACTAATTTGATATTTCCAATTCCAAACAAAGCAAACCCTATAAAAAAGACAACTCGAAATTGCCAACATCATAAGTTGGTCTCGAATTTTTTTAAAAAGCACCAACTAAAATCAGATCAAATTTCTGCAAAAAGAATGCACCCTAACTAAAAGCGCGAACAAATCTAAAACAAAAAATGAACTTGAGAAAAAAAATATATTACCCGAAGAGTGATTTTGTGAGATTCAGGCAGAGGGTGCCCATCATTGGCGTTTACAATATTGTATTTTCCAACAGTCATAGAATTGCTCTTGATATCCTCTGATATACATTTGGTGTGCCCAGATTCCAGATCGAATCGTATCGATTCCGCACGCCTCCATAACAAGAAAACTGAAATCAAAAGGAACAAAAAAGCCTTTCTTTGGATTTGGATTTTCATATCAACGAGGAAGGTAAACGATAATAGATAATTTCGAGAAAAAGGGATTTTTTTTTTCTCCCTTAAATATAGGGATTAGTTCGCTGTCCGAATTCAATTGAAGTCTTGAATTGTTTGAGATAGCAGAAGAAAACCAGTAATTGCAAAGAGTCTAAAAAGGGCTATGTTCAATTCACTTCGTTTATGTTTCTTGCCTTGTCTTTTAATTTATTTATTACTTCAAAGTTGTGTCACATAGCCAATCACATTATTCCACGTATGATTTCAATCTATTTGGCATATTTTATATAGTAGAAGTGTACAACCAAAAAGAGTAAAGGATAATAATTATTCCCAATATTCATAATTTTCTCCATTTTTTATATTAAGAGATTTTCATTCAGTATTAAAAATAAGATGATTCATATTTTTTTGGATATGGTAATTAGAGTATATGTTGAATGTATATTTAAAGTATAAAGTGATGATATAAATATATATTATTTAAATTTGTGTGTATAATAAAAATATTTTAAAAAAAAATTGACTCATCTTACTTTGCATAGTCTAAAAATGAAATAGGACTCATCTTAATTCGGGGGGCGTTGCTTTCTTGTATGCTTTTGTTGAGTCATGTTTCTTTTATTTTTTTTTGTTTGCTTCCCCAATCATAATCATTTGCACGTTGTCTTGCTTGTTTGATTGCTTTGTGTTGATGATTGTCGAGTATTAGCATGTAAGCCTTGGTATGAGCATGTCAGGTTGTAGGCTTAGATTGGTTTGGTTCTCGATTGAGCTAGGTTGTGTGATTGAAATGTTAAGTGAGGCATGTTGCTTTGCTAGTTGGCGTGTACCGATCATGATTCGAATTATGAGTGACTACTCACTAGTGTTTATGTGTTCGGTTTCCCTTAAAAAAAAGAAGAAAAAAAGAAGAATAAAAGAACTCTTCAAAAAAAAAAAGAGTAATAAAACACTAGAATGACGTTAATAAAAAGGGGAATTGGACATGTTATTGATATGGAGGTGTGAGATGTGTGTACATCGTGATCTTGTGCATGTTGATGAACTTAGTAACGGGCAATACTATGTTTTAATTGAGTGATCAAATACGATTGAGAATCGAGCCTAGTCTAAGCTTTGAATTGAAGGTATGCATGGAGGTTGAGTTTGCGTGTTAATCTTTGATTTTGAGTCGATACATGGTGATTGGATTTTGCTTGAGGACAAGCAAATGATTAAGTGTGGGGGAGTTGTTTATCGTGTTTTTGGTGTGTTTTTAGTTGATATTTCGTCGTGTCTAGGTTTTAGTTTGTTTTGTTTTCGTGTCTATTTATTTCCTATTCCGCCGGTTTTTGTTGTTTTCGTGTTTGTTGTAGGATGGTGAATTGAAGGACGGATAGGATCTAAATTGGTGCTGATTATTTCGTATGTGCTAAGATGAGGAAATCGGACGGGAGCTTGCTAGGAGTTACGGGTAGAAGACGAGAGGAGAAAGAACGCGAGAGCATGGCCATATGCAAAATTGTTGCGTTTTGCGCAATATATTTGTTTTAGCTCGTTCTCCTTCGTTACAACTCCGAATTTGGATCCTTCTGCGACTACGGATTTCTATCGAGACGTGATTCAATTCTGTGTTTTCAAAATTTTCTTATTTTGCACAGGCCAGCGGTCTCTGGGTTTCCAACGGTCCCTAGGCTTGTGCTGTAGTAGCGGACTTAGAGGCAAAGCCAGTGACCGCTGGCTTCCCACGGACTGTTTAGCCTAAAGTGTGTACTCTAGGTTCTCACAAATTATACGAGGTCGATTGTATGTGACAAGCTAACCCCGGTCGGATCTCGATGGAAAGCTTAACAGAGCTTCCTAATTCAAGTGCTACAGAATAAACAATAAGTCCTAAACATTCTAACGAGATAGCATATGTATGATTAACTAAACTAACTAATCAACAACAATTTAATTAATGGAAATCCGGAATTAAGGCTCTAGGAGCTGAACCTTTGCTTCGATCATCACATGAAATTATTAATACACACATTCACATGCCTATCTAGAATTCTTAAGAGATACATAATCTCTAGCCTTCGCATTTGATAATTAGATTGTGACAATGATTTCCGTATTAAGCCACACAATTAAGAATTCAAGTTAAACAAGCAAACACTCGATTAATATGCTTCCAATTATAATCGAAGTTGATTGGACCTTGATCTGACACAAGGATCTTCTATCGATCTCACCCTATGTCTAACGAATTGCAACGGTGATCAATCGACACAATTTAATAAGCACGAATCCAAACAACGAGCATGAAGTAATAATAACATAAACGATCGAATAAGAAGTTCAACAACTAGTGGAGATCGACTACTCAACCCAATACATAATCAAGAAACAAGAACTCACGAATGGCTACGCTATGAGAAGAAGCAATCAATCTCCACCTTAATCCGTCTCTCCAAGTTGAAATACAAGTGGAAACGCTAAAACAAGGTTCTAGATTACAAGAGTCGAGTTCTATCTATGAGAGATATGGAGGTTCTCCTTCAAATGGCCTAGAAAAGTCTTTAAAAACGCGCCAATAACTATCAGCCAGCGGTCGTTGGCTATGAGCCTCTGTCCGCTGCTGCAGCACAGGCCCAACAACCGCTGGCCTGTGCAAAATGAGAAAATTTTGAAAATACAGTATTGAAGCTCATCTTCATAGGAATCCGTAGCCACAGACGGATCCAAATTCGGAGTTGTAACGAAGGAGAACGAGCCAAAACAAAATTATTGCGCAAAACGCGTTCTTTCTCCTCTCGTCTTCTGCTCGTAACTCCTAGCAAGCTCCTGTCCGGTTTTCTCAGCTTTGTTCGGCTTAGCACATACGATATAATCAGCACTAATTAAGCTCTTATCCGTCCTTCAATTCACCTTCATACAACAAACACGAAAACAACAAAAACCGGCATAATACAAAATAAAATGACACTAAAACAAAACAAACTATCACCTAGACACGATGAAACATCAACTAAAAACACACCAAAAACGAGCTAAACAGCGACCGATGGCTGACATTTATTGACTGGTTTTTAAAGCTTTTTCCAGGCCATTTTGAAGAGAACTTCCATATCTCTCATTCCTTTGAATAGAACTCGAACTTATTAGTCTTAGAACTCTCTTGGAAAGTACTTGTATCTTGTAATTTACTTTTGGGAAGAATGATTAAGGTGGAGATCAATTGCTCCATCCAAGTAGTGTGATCATTAGTGAGTTCTTATATAGATTTCTTGCTTGATGATTATGTGATTGACTAGGGTAGTTGAACCTCTACTAGTTTAGTTTGTGGATTTATTAATCGATTGTTTATGTTATTTGTTACTCATGCTTGTTGATTGGATCATACTTACTAAATTGTGCCACTTGATCACCGTTGTAATTTATTATACGTAGGGTGAGATCGAAAGATAATCCTTGTGTCGGACCAAAGTCCAATCAATTTCGATTGTAATTGGAAACATATTAATCGAGTATTCATTTGTTATCTTTAGTTCTCAATTGTGTGGCTTTAATACGAGAATCTGAGTCACAATCTAATTATAAATACGAAAGTTAGTAATTAGATAGCATTTGAGAATTATAGCTATGTGGATGAATGCATGAGTAGCCGTGATATGAGATAATTGAGGTAGATGTTCACATACTAGAGCCTTTATTCTGGATTCCAGTTATTTATTTTACTTGTCTATTTTTGTTTTAGTTATCTACTCATTTTCATCTTGATATAATGCTTATGAATTATAAATGTTTAATTTGTAGCACTTGAACTAGGAAGCCTACTAAGCCTTCCTTGAGATATGACTAGGGTCAACTTACTATGTACTATAGGCCTTGTTTAATGTCGAGAACTTAGACAAACGTTTTAAGTTGAACAAAATTTTCACCTCCATTTCCCTCACCATAATTTTCCCACCAACAATTTTACGACCATTATTTTTCCTCCAATAATTTTTTCGCCGTCCCCTGGATGATTTGAAGGAATTAATTTGAACGATTCACTCGACAAAATTTTGGACCTTTTTTCTCTGATAGATGGTCAGAACATCGTCTTGGTTTGAATCGCATCTCTGTGATGCGTAAATCTCCATAAAAAAAGGGACAACTTTCATGTAATTTGTGATTGAATTGTGTTGACTCAAACTAGTGATACAACTTGCGCTTTTATTTAGCCTTTCTAGCGATTCCGATGCCCTTGGTCTCACCATTCGCAAAGACAATGTTGAGCATGAGAGGAAAAAATCTGACCGCGTCTACGATGTCCAAGATGATGTCATCCTTTGTCAAACACGACTTGACACATGTTATCATCTCATCATGGGGAACAACCAAAAGGATGAGGCGTATTGGTCTCTCACGTCACCACCGCCTTCCACCGGCAACGCGACGGTTCCTCTAATCACCGCACTTCAAAATAGTTGAAGTGTTACTAAGATCGTATTTAAAATACTACTAGGAGTTCCACATCATTTATAACTAGTGAGCTAAAGCTTGGGAAAGCGGCAACTCTAATGACAGAATCTTCAGCAAAGCGATGGTTGAGTTCAAACAAACGAACCAGACGTTGTACAAATATCGCCACTGTTGGGAGATATTGCGCAACACAACTAAGTTCCAACGAGTAATCTTCGACATGCTGGATATTGGATCGAGTCCAACAAACAGAGTAAGAACAATATAGGAAAAGACTTCACTACCGACTCAGTCACTTCTGAGCTTGAACAACGTCCAATGGAGACGAAGATTGCGAAAAGGAAATGGAAGAAAAAAGCTCCCGAGGATCGTGACAAAAACTTGCAATATTTGTCTACGAGCGTCAACGTCTTTACGGACTTCACGACGCAACATAGTACAAAATCTTGATGAAAAAATCATCCAAGATGACTATGGAACAACTCAAAACACATATAATGATGATGGCGAGAATAAAAAAGCAAATGAGAGAATGAATATTAGTTTTTTAATTTTAATTAATGTAATTTTAAAATTTTAATAAATTAATCTTTTTATTAATGTTAATTTTAATTTAATTTTAATATTATTTAAATTTTATTGTAATGGAGTATTAAAAAATGAAAAATTTTAAAATTAAATACGAAATCCTCAAACTGAAAGCATTTGCCGTGAAATATTTTGCAAAACTCGTGGATCCCATAAAAAAGTTCTTAAAATTGCAAATATACTAATGTAAATGTTGTTTAACAATGCAAATGAAAATATTGTTTCACAATATAAATGTTCAACAAGAATTTAATTATAAAAAACGTAAATAATGATGACTATTTGATCAATACAAATCAAACATTCAGATTGTTTCCAATTTTTTATACAAGGACTTCTATGCACCAGAACAACCATATATATGCGTAAAATTAAGTGTAAGTATGTGCGTGCATATATATCGTATTATAAATACACACACACACATATATATTACGTGCATAATGTGTGTGTATATATATATATATATTAATTACAGAATGTTGAATTGATGATCAATTCACAACAAAATAAATAAAAAGCGTATGAAAGATCCATAAGATTTGAGTTCATACTTTAGTTGTAAAATCACAAGGTTGTTGTCTAGCTTATATCCGAGGTTTGACACGTCAAAGCTTTTGCAAAACAAGCCTGGAGAAGTTGTTGGGTTCTTCTGGGAGAGACTATGACGCCCAAGTCAACTCAAAGTAGACTTGAGTGATATGCGAGAATGTATGAGAAAATAATTCGTGAGTAAAATTGTATGCTAACTTTGATAAATCAAAATGAATGAGGTATATATTGTTTATTACATAGAGGGTATAAGTGTAATACCATATGGAGTAACAAACTTGGTGATAGTAGTACCATCATCAAATCCTCTCCAATAGGAAAGAGCCACGTCATTGTGGCTCTCACAAAGAGACTTATATTTGACATGGTTAGATAAAGGAGCACATGCTTCGCATACCTCACATATCATACATCAGACTCTTAAAATGACAATCTAACATTTTATGTACAGAGCAAGATGTTTAAGAGGTTACTTGTAAACATGATTCGAGACAACTCTTCTTGGAAAATCTGCCAGAGATTGTCTAAATGGCAGAGCCAATAGATGTTCTGCTTGTCAAACAATCATAACTGATTAATATTATTTCATATCACAAAACATATTATATATATATATATTACGTATTGTATATATATAATATAGATCATATATATTACATATAATATATTAATGAGTGTGACTTAACAAGACAATAGGTTTAATTGTATTTGTAGACATGATTGACTTTGCAGGTCTAATTAAGTAATATTAATAGTTTGTCAGATAGTGATATGGTAGTATTAAATATCTTACTAGTTCACTATTCTTACTTCAGTCTTTATTTTCATTATTTTAGAGTTTTGAGAGCTTGGTAGTTATAGTGAAGAAGGACGAAATCTTTGAAGGATTCACAGAAGGTTAATTCTTTTTTTTTGGATGTTCTTAATCATAGTAACATTGAGATATTATAGTAGTAAAAAAACCAAAATTTTCTTTATTACATGTTTATGTTTGATTTTTTGTTATTAGTGAAATTTTGAATTTTATTATCTAGCACATTTATCGACGTTGTGTGGTCTATATGTGTTTTGTTTGACACGTTCAACATATCATGTTGATCAGACTCTTAAATATTTTATTTATTTACCCGATTGATTAAGTGAAAATTACAAATTTTATTCCGTCAGAATAATAATTTCTCACGTTTTCTTGT
Source organism: Leonotis leonurus (assembly GCA_026898415.1). Taxonomy (NCBI): domain Eukaryota; kingdom Viridiplantae; phylum Streptophyta; class Magnoliopsida; order Lamiales; family Lamiaceae; genus Leonotis; species Leonotis leonurus. The sequence goes on along the minus strand of JAPKLX010000034.1, from coordinate 986,893 downwards.
CAAGTAAATCAGATACAGAACGAGTGATCACACATCATAGAAAGTTGGCGATTTGTGTGTTCAAGTTCTGTGTTTTAGAAACACAGAAGATGATCCAAATAATCAAGTACTGTTAAAGTGTTCTCTTCTCACAGAAGATGAGAGACATAATGTGCGGAATGTGGTGATTAATGTGTTGCTCAAATTAATGAAAACTCTTTTGATTAAACCAAGTGTTCTTTAGATGTTTGTTTACAGATTATGCACTAAAACAGAATATAGATGATGTGATAAAACTGTAAATAAATCGAACACAAAGTTTTTAACGTGGTTCGGGAAACACCCCTGCGCCCACGGACTATCAATCTCGATAGTAATTCACTAACTCGGGAAAGAATCTTCCCGCTTATTTAGACTGGCAGAGAACCAATCACTACAACAAATCCTAACTTGATTTGTGCAGTGCACGAATAAGGTTGTGACCTTTAACTTACTGGGTTTACAACTATGAATGTTCTTCCAAAAGCTTCAAGGCTAGAGGAAGACTAGAACTAAAATTACAGTTAATGTAACTTAATACTATTTAGTTCTACGTGGCGTGAGTGTTCTAGTGTAAGATATAATCTCTAATTTGCAAAAAAGCTAAGTGAAGTGCAGTGATTTATCGCGGTGAATGCTTGAGTATTTCGTAAGCTTGAAATTTCTGCAAAGTTTAAGCGCTTGAAATCCGGTAGTTGATGTAGAATTCTTGAAGGAGTATTTATAGTGTTTGATTGACAAAATAGCCGTTGGAATGCTTTTGGCGCACGAACTAGCCATTGAATTGTACTCATTACCAGCGACGCGTCCTTTGTTTACCATTTAAGGTATGACTGCATTTCCCAGTATTCAAATTTCATTACTAGAATAAGTATATGAGAACGAAGCCTACGTGACACCAAAGTATATTAAGGAACATATGATTCATTTAGGCAAAACATCTATCCTTAAGTATGTCACAGAACACCCAATGTTCTGTGTGCCGAACAAATCACTCTATGATCTGTTAAATCACCTTCTGTGATTTAAGATACTTCATGTTAGACAGTATATGGACAGAACGTTTCTTACGTTCTATGTTATTAACATAATGATTCATTCATTTTGTGTCTTCTATATAGCTCCAGAACTTAGTCTAAGTGGATGTTTTATAGATACAAAACATGACTTACGTTTTGTTCTTTACAATTCAACATCTTATAGAAATGCTAAGTCTAATACAAATTGTGTTAGGACCAGAACGTGAGTCAACGTAACTCACGTTCTGTTCCTTTACATGTTAATCTGTAATCTAACAAAGAAGTAAAACATAAGTCTAAGTTGATCTCCTATAGACATATCTTAATATCTTTACAAAATTTAAATCAACTCTATACACATAACATAGTACATTATGTGCTATTAAAACACTTAATTTAAATCTAAATGTGTGTTTCGATAACCATCATAAAAATCATTACACGGGGTTCCCAACAACTACAAATATGTTTGATCATGTAAAAGAGGTCTTGAAGTAAAATTTGTTATTTTATCTGATCAATCGAGTAGCTATAAATTCTCATCAAAATATTTAGATGTAATTTTCAGTAGGTTTTTAGGTCATTTAGTTAATCTTAAGAAAATTGTCTTAATTTTTATATCCAACATGTCTTGCTTGCATAATAAGTCTCAAGTTAACAAGGAATGATAAACAAAGACATGGTATATTAGACACCTCGCCCTTCAAAATATGCAATTATAAACAACTCATCCATATGTACCTTTGGTATATGAGATGCAGAAAACATCTCACCGTAAGCGACAACACGTGTATCATTATGAACAATATCATGATCTCATTTTACAAAAATACTATTCATAAATAAGCAATGATATCTGTCATATTCCAATTGACGTGTTTGCCATCACTATACTCCATAACTTTCAAACCCCGAACTTAAGTTTCCAGCCTCGAAGCTATCAAGTCCAATTGCCTTTTCTAATTCTTTAGATTTCTCCTAATAATGTTGTAGGATCTGAAATGCTCATCTTCATCTTCGTCATATTGCACAAGTATTCATGGATTTGACTTCAACTTTTTATTGACTTGATAAACTTTTATTTTGTCAATTTTGAGGGTTCTCGATTCAAAATGATAGTCATCATGCTCCTTCCTCAACTCCACACTTTCATAGTAAGTTGGTGGACTTCCTTTTTCATCCAATCTGCCATATCTAAGTACTTTCAAGACAAACAAAAAATGAATAATAATATAGTTAGACATTACACATACGTTGGACAACACAAACCAAATATCTAACCGGGTTGATCGCAAGAAGACATGTATTGAAAGTATCATCTTCCATCACAAGTCTCATCATCATTTGTGGTAAGAATCTTCACACTATTGACTAACAAAATTGAACTCAACTAGGGAAGTTTGAAGAAAGGGTGATGAGGGTAAGACGAGAACATTAGAGAATGACATATTACCAAACCATAGTATAAGTTTGTCGCTTCATTTTTGAAAGCTTTTTTGTTTGAGCGGATATGTTAGATTCTTCGTATCCGTCAATCATAGTTGACACTACTCATGTGCTTATGTAGACTCATTAGATTGCTAGATTCATACGGTGAACGAAGAATTGTAAGTATAAAATCCTACAATTACATAGTGGAGTCAGACACGTCCGATTAAGAGGGCATTAGAAACCTATCAAAAGCAATACACGTCAGAGCCCTTGTGAGCACCGGTAGGGGTGTCAGACGAATAGCCTTCAATTCTTAAGTTAATAATTTGATATGTGCTAATTATAGGACGATAATGAAATATATAAAAAATAACATGGAATATAATCTAAATCTTGGATATCCAGAACGTCAGATTAGTCGTCGATGTTGAGGATTGCATTAATGAAAATGAAGAGGTATTCGTGAAAAATGAAGATGGTATGTCCGATTAGTTAGAGACTCGGAGTTCGTGCAACAATGAATGTTTAGTATATCATGGTAGTGAGAGAAGACAAAGAGAACTGAGAGTGCGAGACGAGAAACTGAGTCATATAACATATTTGATTCGTTTATATAGAGTGACCTAAACATTTAAGATTTTTTAATCCTCTTCCTCTAGTCCTCCTTATCCAGTAGCACATCATCTCATGTTGCTTCCTACTTTCGTGGAGGGTGCTTGATAATATTTCATTCCTTAAAAGCCAATGAATACTAAAGCCATGATCTCATATCTTACAAATATCCAGTGTTTCTCATTGTGAGAGTCATCATTGATAGAGTTCATGCTAGTATGGTAAAAATGAGACGAATGACTTTCGTTCGTATTGTTTGTTCCAAACTATATATTTTTCATGCAACATGAGACTAACAGTCCGCACATTCGTTTTGTTTGTAATAAGGAAAAAAAATGTAAGAGTGACTATAATTGATCTAAAATTAAGTTAATGACTAGTACTTCCTCTGTTCCGCTATTATTATCTTACTTTAACCAAAAAACTTTGACAATTTTGGTCAAAGTAGGAAAATAATAATGAAATGAGAGTATTATTTAATTTTGAAAAAAAATGAAACATTATAATCTTAATGTAGGATGAAACAAATTCCAAAACCACTCTTTTTATGGACGAAGTTAGGCTTAACCCGGCCCGAAACTGGTATAAATAACTTAATTATAATCAGAATTGATGCAATCAGATCTGGACCGGACTATAGTTCTAGTTATAGATCCTAAGTTGAAACCATACAACTAGATCTCCACCGAAACAAATAAAATTAATTTGTCACACAATTTTGTAATAAATTGAGAAAAAAAGTATACATTAAAATATAATAACTCATATTTGTACTTATTATATATATATATACACACATATATATATATATATATAACACAATTTCAAAATAAAAAAACAAAAGTTTAATTTCTACTATTATGAAATAGTTGTAGCATTGTATACGAATAGTTTAATAAATAGTGTCTAATTATTTGTAATACTATAAATCTCATTAAATAATAAAATGTTTAGGGATAATGCCACAGTTACTTACTTTATAGTACTTTGGTACCCTGTAGTTGCTGATTAGATTTGGATTTGAGAGTAATAACAATATTCAAAGTTCAATATAACAAGTTCAATTATTTCTTTGAAAAAAGGGAAAAATAAAGAAAAAAATAAATGTAACATGTTCTACACAACCCCAAATTCAACATAGTACTAAAAAGGAAAAGAATTAAAATGCAATAAGAGGAAACACAGGCATAATAGTGACCTAACATGAATACAAGCAAAATATAAATTTAATTTAGTAAACGTATCACGTTTTGTTTTTAGTCAATATCAACCTTTTATTATTCTGCTAAAAAAACAACGTTTATATTAGTTAAAAACTGTGATTGAAAACAATGGTAAGGAAAAATAGCAGTTTTCTTGAAAAAGAAAAGTAAAAAATAGCATATGTGCATTTAGACTTAAGTAGCAGTATAGGTTAACTGTGACATCATCACATAATAGTAGTAGTTTAAAAGTTTCTAATTAAAGTAATTGAGGCCTTTAAGCCATTATTTACTGATCACATGCATTCATTCAACACCCCATTTATGATGCCATAATCATCCGCTTAAATCCAATCAATTCCAGTTTAAACTAATAAACAAGAAATGGACTACATTAATTCATTCAATCCTACAAATTGAATTGAAATAGTTAAGAGAGACCCAAATTCCCATCTCTTTAAACAATTGAAAAAAAATAAATTAATAGTAATAAAATGTAAAAGCAAGAATTCCCATCATTAGGCCACGAAACAAGAAGCTTCAGTCTGCAGAGGGCAACAAGAAATGGAGTGATGAAAGTGAAGATGAAAAAGAAGAATTAATATAACCGTGCGTTTTTTTCTTCTTCTTTTTTCTCTGCAGATTTAGCTGAAAACAAGATAGAAGCTTTGCAGTTGGTTTCCCACTTTACCACTTTTTTCTCAAACTGATAAACCATTCCTTCCGAATTACTCCTCATTTAATTTCCCTCGTGAAATCCACCGCTCTCTCATTCTGGATTCTAGATCCCCCATTTTATCGTCCTTGCTTGAGATCCCATTTGCCCAGTCTTTCCACCATACTCGTAAAGATTCAATTTTTATTTTTCCTAGTGTTTTATCTGCTGGGTTTTCGTTCAAACCGAAGAAGGCGCTCCAACAGTTGAATCTTCCCGAATCGTGCGGGCATTCGAGATACTCATGATTTCATCTATAAAAATCATTTCTGTTGTCGCATATTTTAGGTTACGCTGGTGATACTACTCTATCGAGATGAAGGTCTGGCGACGGTAATGAGGCGTATTCAATGGAGGCGGCTAGATCAGAGAGAAGTGCGGAGAAATCTCCGGCATTGCCAGGGCCGGTGATGCAGAGGACTAGGTTGCAGGTGTGGTTTATTAGGATTTGCTCGAGTATACTAATTTGGACGTGCTTGGTTCAACTCGTGGCGGTGGGGGAGCTCTGGCACCCTCGTTTGCTTACTGGATATCCTTCCTCCACCAAAATGTGGGCCCATAAAGAGCGACCGCTGCCTACTTCGCCTCCACTCCCAGCGAGTGAGTAGCATCTATTTCTTTGAATTCGTGGTGGTTTTCAGTGGCACTTTGTAGATTTTTGCAGTGTTTATGAATATGATTTGCTGTGGTGTGACGAGAAGATGACAATGAAGAGTGATGTAGGGTGACCATTGCATTTAGGAAAGGGCACCAATGTGTAATGTTCGAGTAGGATACTGTACTTTTATGCAGATTTAATTGATTGAGTGCTAGTAGTTTAGAGAGAAGGTGATTTGTTGCTTAGTTAATGGTATTTTAGTGGTCAGTGGTTTCTTGGTTCTGGTGGTTGTGCTCTTAGGTAGTCTTGCTCTTTAAGTTGTTTGGGGCTATACTCATACTCATAAGGGTGTTATGGTGTTTGTGCATTTGAAACGACAAAAATTTGATATGGAAAATGTGTTTCAGAAGGGTCTGAACTCCTTGAAGACATTCTTATTAGTTATTATCTCCTATTCATTTGACTCTGGTGACATGTAATTTGTTCTGTTACCTTTCTGGTGAAGATTTGGTATTTAATTAGTGTGTTGGTCAGTTGGTGAGATAATAAACACTTATTTGCAAGTTCTCTGTGGTCCTTTATTTTAGGTTGAAGAAGGGATGAGTGAAATTGCAAAAGTAAAGAAGGGGTTTCTTTGATATCAAGTAAAAGAGAAGATTTTCTCATGACACCATGAGTTGACTTTAGAAAACATGCTCAAGATGGATCTTGAAAATATCAATAAGTTTTTAAGTTTGAAAACCACTCTCACGTTTTTAGGTGAATATGGTAATGATTGAGGATCTTGGAATTTTTATTTCTTCCTGGGCATTGAGTAGAACCACGGAATTGTTTCTGATATCTTGTTTTATATATGAGATGTATCTACACGAGAAGTTTGGTATTGATAGTTGACTGTTGACTGTACATTTTATGAATATTTTTCAGGGAACTACACAAGTAATGGCTTTCTTAAAATATCTTGCAACGGCGGCTTGAATCAAATGCGCGCTGCGGTATGAATTTGTGCCTGCTTTCTCCTATCATAGCTTATAGAATTTCACTTGTCTAATTTTGCACCTTTGAAGTTTTCAGATTTGTGACATGGTGACAATTGCTAGACTTCTAAATCTTACATTAGTTGTTCCAGAGCTTGACAAGACATCATTTTGGGCTGATCCTAGGTATCTATCATTATATAAATTATTAGTATCTTTTCCCTCTTGCATTTTCAAATCTTCAGTTAAACATGCAGCAATTTCGAGGATATCTTTGACCTTGAACATTTCATCAATTCACTGAGAGATGAAGTCCGAATAGTCAAGAGGTTACCGAAGAGGTTTGGCCCAAGATATGGATATCAACCACTTGTAAAGGCTCCCGTTAGCTGGTCAAATGAGCAATACTACTTGCAACAGGTCAGCATGTTGTAGTGAATTACAATGTTAATGAAATTATCTGTGTTCTTATTATTCTTTATTTATGAGAAGCTGAACGGTCAAATTATAAACTCTACATTCACAGATTCTTCCTCTCTTTGCTACGCACAAAGTGGTACACTTCAACAGAACAGATTCGCGGCTAGCCAACAATGGGATTTCTGTGGAGCTTCAGAAGCTCAGGTGCCGGGTCAATTTTCAGGCACTAAGGTTTACCCCTCAGATAGAGGCACTGGGAAACAAGTTAATCCATATCATTCAACAAAAGGGGCCCTATTTAGCATTGCATTTGAGATATGAGATGGACATGTTGGCTTTCTCTGGATGCACACATGGATGCACTGAAGAGGAAGCTGAAGAGCTCAAAAGAATGAGGTAGTTGCATCTCTAAATGTGCCATTAATTACTTTATGAACATGAGGATGTTAGACAACTGGGTACTTACAATTTCATGGTATGCAGCACTTTACTTGTTATAGTGATCTTTAAGTGTCTGAACATATTATGAGGTACTCTATTGCATTCCAGTGCAATAAGTCTTTCATACAGAATCCTCATTGTACACTTCTTTGGACCAGAAATAGGGTTTGGCATGATGATATTTCTACATGATGTATATTCTCGGATGCTTAAAATTAGAACAAAACTTGATTCTCGGATCACTCAGTCATATATGTTTTTGATGTAGCTGGTGCATGATCATATAACTCATCCTTGTCACACATTCATGACTGAATGATGACAGCTTAAGTTTTCTAATCCTTCTCTCTCTTTCTTCTAGCATGGTCATGTCTGCCTTCCTCATTCTGTTTTTGATTTCTTTGTATAAGATATGCATTCCCTTGGTGGAGGGAAAAAGAGATAATATCTGAAGAGAAGAGATCACGTGGCTTATGTCCTCTCACTCCAGAAGAGATGGCTTTGATTCTGCAAGCATTGAACTTTAGCAGAAACACACAGATCTATATTGCATCTGGTGAGATCTATGGCAGTGAACGCAGACTTGCTGCACTAAGAGCTGCTTTTCCAAGGATTGTAAGTCAGTGTCTTTGTACCTATCACTTTAGTTTGTGCTGAATTGTTTTAGGAGGAAACTGATGACTAGCAATAGGTGCAACATGAAATGAGATATTTATCCACATTCCACAGTATCTGGTGTCGTGATCGGCTGATCCAGTACATCTAGTTGGGAGTGCCACATGTCCCAAAAGAAGAGTGACTATATAATTTTGAGGGTTTAGGATATGTACACCTGGCTGTAGCATCTTTATTGGGATTTTATGGCTACCAGGACAGGAGATTCAAACAACCCCAACCACACTACATGAATTTAACTATCTTTGGATAGACAGTACATGTAGTGCTGTTAAGTTTTATTTGTCTCTGTCCCTCCCTACTTTGATATCTTAGGTTCGTGCTTCACTAAGATTCTACCATCTTTATCTCCAGGTGAAAAAAGAACTGCTACTAGGCCCTGAAGACTTGCAGCAGTTTCAGAATCATTCGTCTCAAATGGCAGCACTCGATTTTATGGTTTCTGTTGCCAGTAATATCTTTATCCCCACGTATGATGGTAATATGGCAAGGGTTGTAGAAGGTCATCGTAGGTACGTGGCGAACTCTTAAGTCGGTCTAGCGACACAGAATATGAAGATATTTATGATTTGGTTTTCGCAGGTATCTTGGGTTCAAGAAGACATTCCAATTGGATCGCAGAAGACTCGTTGAATTGTTGGATTTACACCAGAATGGAACTCTATCACGCGGCGAATTTTCAGTTGCCGTGAGGCTGGCTCATGAAAGAAGAATGGGCCAGCCATCTCTTCGTATCGTCATAGCAGACAAGCCCAAGGAAGAAGAATACTTCTATGCAAATCCTCAGGAGTGTCTGTGTGAAGTAGTCAAGAGTTGTCTTAGCTTGTCACCAGCTGGAAATGTTACTATGGCTCGGTGAGATTTGTCTCCCAATGGGGCCCCACCCGAGTGATAGAATTAATGGATTGAGCAGTGGAGTGATCCAAGTGAAAGCAACGGTGCCACTTCAAGTAAGCAAAGGCTTCAATTTGGCAGAATTGCTTGAACACTTTAGAGACCATCTAACTCGTTGCTAGGTATGTGATTTTTGATCGTCACACGTTATAATTATGAATTGCTGCATGAAGAAGAAATACATGAAAACTGAGATGTCAAAGCTCTTTTGAGTAATAGTATTGCCTTCATTCATTTGTTCATAGAATTTATTTTCTTCCTTCTTCTGCTGCTGCTGCAGTGCACTGACTGTAATTCACATAATTCACTGCTATTTATAATTTTAATTACAAGTTACCCGAGTTCATTATTATTTGTAGAGTTAATTTGTTTTCAGTTTACCAGTACTAGGGGTGTCGCGGTACGGTATACCTTACTAAAATTATCATACCTTATGCCTTACATTTACCTTCGGTATGGAAAATTTCATACCGTTACCTTACCATACTTTTCGGTATACCTTAGTTCGGTATACCTTACTTTCGGTATGACATTTTTACATACCTATACCTTACCTTATTTTCGATATACCTTACTTTACTTCGGTATACCTTTCTTACACGGTATACTAAAACTTATTTACTTTCGGTATACCTTACCTTAATTCGATATACCTTTTTTTGCGATATACCAGAATTTATTTATAATGAAAATCACCTTAAACAAGGTCTAACATATAAAAAAAATAAAGTATTATTTTTTAATAACATAATTTATGAGATAAACCATTAATATCATATAATTAATTACAATATATTAACTAACTATATTATTGTATTTTCATATAACTAATTAACTAGATTTAGGCATATAATTATAATTAATTTGATCATTTATGTATATATATTTTCATTAATTATATATTACAACTTATATTATATTTAGTAACTAATAGATCGTGTAATTATATCATAATTATTTAGTTTATCGTTATTATTTAAGATAATAAGTAGTATATAAGTTATTGTTCAATCTTTTTAATTATCAATAAATTCACATGTTTTTGTAGTTTGTCATTTATATTTATTAATTATAATTCATAATTTATGAATAAACAATTTTCTTATAATTCAAATCGAATATATATGTACATGTAATATTATAAATATATGTGTGTGTGTATATATATATATATATCGATATATACCAAAATAACGGTATATACCAATTTTTTCGGTATATACCGCGGTACGGTATATGACGGTATACCTCGGTATTTGAAAAAATTATACCTTTACCTTACCTAAAAGTTCGGTACGGTATGATACCTTACCAAAAATTTCGGTATACCTTATATTCGGTATTTTACGGTATTTTTCGGTACGGTAAGTACGGTATACCGTTTTTTGGGTAAATTTTGACAGCCCTAACCAGTACAACCATAAGTAGGGAGAAAAACTCTTGTATTACTATGACAAAATGCATTACTATATGAAGCAAAATTCATCACACCATTTCAACTAGAACTAATATTGTTCACAAAAAGCAAAAATTACTCGTACAAGCAAAAATTGATATACATAAAGGACTTTTGCGTATGGCAATATTTCTATTTAGGCTCCCAGAAGATTATATCACCCTGCTCACCAACTAAACCAAGATCCTTAAGCCTTCTTTCTTGGTAATATTCAAGAAAATCTAACTCTGTTTCTCTCTCTCTAAAGATATCATCGATCTGCTGCAATACCTTCTTCTCTCCTCTTCTTATCTCAACCGCCATTGCAAGCCTTGGGCTCAGATTTCCATCCTCTATCATCTTCTCATCCTGCAATGTTATTTATAATACAAGCGTAAGAAAAGAGCAAGTTCTACTGGAGTTGTCTTTTGTTCTGTTCCAGATAAAAAATTGAATGAAGAACTCATTTAATATATAAATAACAAGTTACCTCTTCAATGGAGGTAGGATAGCCAGACAGTGCAGATTTGCATGCACTACGGACTACCTGACATATGAGTTCCTCATTGGCACGACTCACGGGCATCTCAAGGAATCCCCAAATTTGGTTTCTGAATATCGACTCTAGTAGAAAAGCATCGGTTCCTCCAAGTGCTAGCAGGCGTAGATATTGAAGCATGGCTGTTTGAAGAGACTGGCCGTACTTGATATCAAAGTAAGACGATTCTCCTAAACCATTCATCTCAACAATATCCAACTTGTCTCCATAAAATTGATCAGATTCTGGTATTTCAAGTGTCAGTGTGAATGCATGACGCCCAGAATTCAGTTCAATGAATCCATAGTCCAGAGCCATATCTGCATTGCTTTTGTTCAGATCATAATTGATAAAAACCTGCAACAAACAGATCACGATTCTGTGTTTTGAAAATCGAAATGTTTCAACATAAATTAGGATTCGAAAAACTCTGGAAGTGGTAATGAAGTTCACCTGCTCACCGGCCTTGAGAGATAAAGGGCTCCTTATTTGGAACAGAAGATCCCATGAGAAAAGGCCTGCTGCTCCTCTAACCTCATGAGCATGGTCTTCAGTCGTAACTTTCATGCTGTGATTGATCTAAGCATACCATGATCCAAACAGGTTAATATTTTACCCTACCTATGTTTCTTGATTTCGGTTCTAGAAACTTAAGATGGGAAGTATAAATGAAATTATTGGAGCTCCAGAAACTCAAAGAGCTTACCAAGTCGGCAAAGGGGATGACAACAAGATTTTGATTGCGAATACGAGAAAAGGCCCTTGATCTGAGCATTCCAAATGCCCAGAAAAAATCATCCAATGTTATGGGAAAGGGGAATAGTTGCTTGTTTGGGAGTATAATTTCCTCTTCTATTTTAACAAATTCACTCTGCACGTACTCTTTTATGCTCAATGTCGTGCTCAACAGTTGGGTTCCTGCACAACATCAAAAACAATTATGAATCTCATTCATCAAAGGTTAAACCCTATATTGCATCAAATTCCAGTTAATATGAGAAAGTTTTGCAACTTAGCAAAGGACAGTTCTAAGCTCTAATGATCACCAATTAAATTATCGTAAAGCTCAAATTTAAATGATCAACATTGGGAAGATACTACCTTGAATCTGAAGAAGCTCCTCTTCTGACCTGCACTGGAATGGAAAACAAAGCAACACTTGATAAAACAAAACATAAACACCATATTAACTTAAAGATGGAAAAACAAACAAAAAGAAAACATTGATTAAATTTAACCTAAACCCACCAATATATAGTCGAATCAGTTTCCTGTGGAAGAACATCAAAGTAGTATCTCCACTTAGAGCCCTCCCCCTTAAACCTCTCCCGCAGCAAAAACAGAGCAACCGACATCCATGGCTTCAATCCGGAGCAAACGCTCCCAATCTCCGACGCCGCAGCAGCGTCTGGGTTGATCCAGAACTTTCTCGGAACCTCCAGAACGACGTCGTTCCTCGGAATGTCACGCGTCGCAACGAGTCCGAGGCCCTCCGGCACAATTCCCGGTTTTACGGGAGTTTTTGACGTGACAACCCCTTCATCTTTGAGCCATTGCCAAAACCTTTCGACTGTTTGTGGGATTTTGGGATCGGATTGTGTTGCGAGAACGGAATTCAGCGAGAATGATCGGTTTCGGAAATAATGAAAACTTGGTATGGTTTTGGAGGGAGAGAAGCGATGTTTTCTGGGGATTTTGTGGACTGAATATGGTGTTGAAGAGGAGATGGTAGAGAGAGACGCCATTAGTTTTTTCTTCTCTTGATTCTGAGTACAGAAGTGCACTACTGAATACTGATACAGTTTTTGTGTGGATTGACAGTTAGAAGATGAGGTTGTTGAAGATTTCCGCTTTTGGATAAACCTTTTTCCTTTTTATATTATTCATTATTCATAATTTCACACAATTTTCTTATTCCAACTAATATTGTTAGGGTGGGTTTGGTAGGAGAGATGAAGGTAGATAAGATAAATAATCTACCTTCATCTCACGTTTGGTAGCAAAAAATTAGATATGTAAAGGCCCGCCATTAAAAACGCAGCCCGCTGCTATTTTCCTGTAGAAGTGCTACTATTAATCCTTCCACATTGGTGTGATTATTTATATTTTTGTAACAGTAACCAATATAACTTTGGTATCCTCCATTCTCCAGAATTCTTCTTCTTGCGTCTTTTCTTCTTCTTCCCGTCGACAAAGAAAAACCCCAACCCCAAGTCTCTCGCTCAGTCTCCACTCTCCACCATTTTTTGACATCAATCAAGTTTTTGGCATCCTCCATTCTCCACCATTCTTCGCCTTCTTCTCGTCTACAAGAATTCCCGTCTACAATAATTCAGAGAACCCCACCACACATTTAACGCGCACCATTTGTGTTAAAAACGTCTTTAATGGCATGTCGTGTTGCTAAATAAGTAAGTAAAACTAAACATAAATTATCATTCCATCATCTTTCAAAATATGTAGGACATACTGTATTTTCTATTACATATCCAACCAAAAGTTAAAACATTGACAATCAGAACCCATTTTACAGTATCCAAATATTACATTTCAAATCATCATTCATCAAACAACATATTTTCTTCTCCTTCTTCCTTCAGTCGTTCGTTCTTCCTTCAATCGCAAAATATGGAGCGTCCCCCCCAGTCCCAGAATATGGAGCGAAATGAAATAATTGTCGCACCGCTGAAATGAAATTATGATTTGTTATCTTGTTTTTTTTTATTTATCTACCAAACAACATATTAATTATCTCATCCACTCTCATCTTACATACCAAATGACATATTATGTTATCACACTTAATAATAATAGCTACCAAACACAATATTAAATTATCACACTTTTAAAAACTAGCTACCAAACAAAATATTAAACACTATTCATATTATTAATCTACCACTATTCACACTAATAATCTTACATATTAATTATCTACCTTCATCTCATCTCTCCTACCAAACTCACCCTTACATTCTAAAATATCAAAAAGTATACTTTTAAAAAAGTGTGAATCCTTCTTTTATATTTTTACACTACTTTATATCCTCTTTTAATTATATTTTTACACTACTTTATATCCTCTTTTAATAAATGTGTCGAAAAAAAAATCAAGATTAATGGAGGGAAAGAGTATTTTATTTCTTACTAATTTATTGCGGAATAATTTCCAAAGTCCTTCCACTAATTTAATGTTAATTGTTTTCTGGAAATCCAAAAAAGTTCATATTTACTCCTCATTGACCACAATTATTTGAACATTCATCTTCTGCTGATTCACCTAAAATGTAACATATTTTCCTCAAAAGGAATAAAAATCAAACCAATAATTTATGCTTATAATTATAAGAAAATGCAGGAAAAGATATATTAGAATAAATAAAATCTCAATTGTATCAAACTTTTTATTTTTAGAATGGAATAGGATCAGTCAAACTTTATTCGTATTTACACGAGGCTTCTAAGTTTCCGAAGAGGGCTTAATTGATCTATAATTTATGTTTCATCTTTCGTTTCATTTTCGTTTGTTTATATATAATCTTCTATGTGAATCACATAATTTTGCATATATTTGTACAATTAATGTAGGAAAAGATAAATCAGAATAAGCATGATCACATAAGTTTATATATAATCTTCGTACACTTGATAAATAATAATGTTGAATTGATTCAAAAGTGAAACAATCACATATTGATGTTTAAATTGTGAAAAGTAAAATTAGAATATAGGTGATCATATGTTTTCATATATTATATGCGTAAGTTGGTATTATTGAGATGTAGAATCCAACATCTCACGCCATAAATTCTTTGTGTATCATATCTTAGAAAGTTTTAAGTAATTTTTTATTATAATAAATTTTTTATTTTAAATTTATTGGATATATCATTATATGGTACTCCATTTTAGCATATTTTTCAAATGTTCTATTATTATATTTATGGCATTTTTATGGTTGACATAATTATCTTTTTTTTTGGCATATTATCATATATTTATATAATTACAAAATTAAGTAGCAGTATTAGTAACAAATTAATCATTGTTTTTATGCTATAATTGTGACGACTTTTAAATTATTTTTGTTACTAAATCAATAAGAATTTGTTATAACAGAAATTTATAATGTCAATATTTTAGTGATAATGCGAACTTTTTAGTAATGATATAAACTAGATGTGTCAGTTAAAAATTATATTTTTAGTAACAATAATATAAATATGTTTGTGACAACTCTTAGTGGGTACTGAAAAATATGATTTTGGGGACGAAAATTAATTTCAGCTGCATGATACATAATATGGGGATGACTATAAAATGTCGCTAAATGAAAATGATTTAGTGACGTCAAAAAATATGTGATTAGTGAAATATGTGATTAGTGGATGTGTATTGGTCTAGAGGTATGATGTTGATGTTCGTGGTATTAGGGATTTGAATCTTCCACGACATGATTTTGTAATTCAAATTTAATGTAATACAATTTTAATAAAAATATGTAACTATATAATGATTAATGATTTATATATACTGTGAGTAATAGATGGTCCTTTAGTGACAATACATATAATCATTGCTAATGTATATAGTGATGAATGTATTATGTTACTATATTTGAACTGTTTTAGTGACAACCAAATTTTTTTATTGCAAATAAGAACTATAGTAACAAGAAAGAGTTGTTATAATAAAAAATAGTAGTATATGCTGAAGAAAAATAATTTCTTACAAATGAAATAGTTTTAGTGGCTAGTCGATCCGTCATAATAGATTTGGTCTGTAGTGACGATACTTCTAACAACGATTGATATAATTGTGAGGCAATGACATATCCACTTTGAACTCAAATTCAGATTCGGCCTCCGCTTTAACCCGTACAGAGCTAATTTATACACGTAATCTTGGTGAGCTGAATCCTTGTGGCTGCTCCATGTAAATTTCTCGATCTAATTCTCTATGTAAGAAAGCATTCTTCACGTCCATCTGCCACAACTTTCAGGACTTGCTTGCTGCAAGCGCTATCAGGACACGTACGGTGGTCATCTTTGCCACTGGACTGAATCATCATAGTTCGGACTGTACTGTTGTGAGAACCATCGTATCACAAGGCGATACACTCGAGCATAAAAATTATCAATATATGTTATAGTGAGAAATATTGACACCTTTAGTAACAAAAATTATTGCCACTACAAAATGGTTTTCATGTACCTGTGACAATTCAACAACATGCACTTTTAATAAATTCGGGAGAGCTAGATAACACCTTTTTTATCGTGTTAGTGTTGTTTTTTCATCAATTTTATAGTCATAATTAATAGGTTGGGACGTAACGTGGACTAACACTAATTAATCAAATTCATTAGATGAGTTAACTTCTATATATATATATACATCCAAAAACACTAGCTAGCATGCATAACATGCACAAACACATACCTTTCATTGATGGTGGCAACCATGTGAAGGAGGCGGTCGGAGATGGTAGTGATATCGAAGGATCGGAGGCGGTCGGAGATGGTAGTGATATTGGAAGAGACGGTCGGAGAAGGTGACGGAAGTTGTGAAGAATGGGTACGTGCATGCAGAAAAGATGACATGCAGTGCGCATGTGTTTTGGGGTTGCATGGGTGTTATAACTTTACTTATTAGTATTTAATTAATTTAATTTCTCATTAATTAAGAGGGCACAATTCATTAAACAAAGAAGTGGTCATTATGCGTTGCTGTCTTGTCTTAGATAGCTGTTGGAAATGGAATTCATGTGGCATTAGTCGAACATATATATTCAACAAATGCACGCATGCATCAAAGTATTCTTAATGAAAATCATCCATCATTAAGAAAAATTCTTTCACCTACTCCCATAAAAGCTAAGCTCCTCGATGATATTAATTAGTCAACTATTTGCAAAGCACAAGTATTGAAAAAATATAACAAAAATGTATATATGAAATTAATGGTCTCCTAAGCTTACAATTCAAAGTAAGAAAAGATACATTCAATTATTAATATACTCATAAACCTCTTACTGCTATGTTGTACGGTTCGACAAACCTAATTAAAAACCCGTTTTATTTTAACTTATTCATATAATTAAATCTTTGCCAACCGTAATCAAGATTGTATCACAGTTCAGGAAAGTTCTATTACCCTTATTAGGAAACATCAACGATGTCAACTGAAATTACAAATTGAACCCATCGTAATTATTGTAAAATATATAAAATAAGAACACATTAATAAAAACTAAAAAATATATTATTTTCAATAAAGTGGCTTTTGAGTTAATGACGGTTGTTGATTATATTATATTATATACCATAATTAGCTAGTCTCTCTTTATTTTTTGTTTTCACGTTTTTATTTAGGTTTCATATATTTAGAGACGAGTATATTTCATCAAAGACTTGTTAATTATACCTTCTTCTTCTTCTTCTTCTTCTTTTTTCTTTTTCTGCATTTTTCTTTAATTTTCTTCGTGGGATGTAAGGAGGTTGGGGCAACCCTAGACCTCGCTCTTCTTGTATATTGGAGGAGGAGGTCTTCCCTTCTTTACGTACTTGGTAATTTATTTTATTTCATTTTTTCATTTATTACTTTCAGCCAATTAATAATATTGTATATCCCTCGATGCATTCAATTACATTTCTTCAAGTTCATTGCTGATCATTTATCAGTTATTCTAGATCAATTACGTATAATAGTTACGTACGTGCATGCTTTTTTTTCTAATTAAAAGTGTTTCACAAATATGTTATTGCGGTTAACACTAATTAATTATAATTAGTTGATTAAATATTCATAAAAAAGAAAGCGGGCCCACGCGATGAATGAAAAGTAAAAACTTGCTTTCTAATCCACCATTATTACTGGACTTACATTGCATATGTATTTATTAATTAGTTAATCAAATTAAAGCACAACGTTGACCACTGTAATAAGTAATATATATGTATATATAGCTGGTGTTGAAAGTGGACCAGGAAAACGACAACAGCCAACCACTTTGTCACTTTCAAACACCTGATAATAGATGTATAAAGTGCAAATCTTGTGTTTAGACACTAAATAGATTTAATTATTGTGTCTTCGTGGGTCAAACCATTGCTGCGTGTACTAATATTAATCTTGTTTGTCAACGTACATGTATATATGTTGAACTATTGCTTTAATTTCTTGTTTTAGCTATGAAATTATATGCTTCCTTACATCAAACCTGGACTATGCCCACACGCTGATCAGTAATTCATTGTTTTTACTGTCTCTCTCAGAAAATTCTCAAAGACTGCACTTTTAATGATTGAAAATTCTTCAGCTGAATATTATATTTCGTTTCTTTAATTTTCCTCTTCTATATATACTGCGTTGCCCATGCATCGTTTACAGTATTTCATAATGCATTCTCCTTCATTAGCTCAGTAGATTTTCTTAACCATTGTTTTTTCAGCTACTAATATTTAAAAAACAAGGAAAAAAAAGTAAAAAGAAATAAAAAAAGAAAGATGAAGTTTGGTAAGGAGTTTGCTTCACAAATGGTGCCAGAATGGCAAGAAGCATACATGGATTATGCATTCTTGAAAGGTCTGGTGAAACAAATCCAAATCTTCAAGCAAGGACATAGGCCTTCTTCTGCAGCAAAATCCTCTAGCATGAGGCGAAGCCACACTCCGTATAGAGCCTTCAGTGGATTAACACAGAGGGTGAACTCTCCCAAACCACCTCAAAGTGCAGCTGACATAGAGAATCAGCAAGCCATTCTTGTGCAGAGTGTGAGGCGTGATGGCGAGGAGCGCTCCGAGACGATGTTCCTCATGGCTGCGGACGACGGTGGAGAGTATGAGCTGGTCTATTTCAAAAGACTGGATGATGAATTCAATAAGGTGCTGAGGTTTTATAAGTTGAAAGTTGATGAGGTGAGGGAGGAGGCTATTGTTCTCACCAAACAAATGGAGGCATTAATCGCCTTTCGTGTTAAGGTGGAGAATCCCAATGGCTGGACTAATAGTGTGGAGGAAACTACACAGCTTGCTTCAGATGTGGAAGCCTCTAATGCTGCTTTCTTTGCCAACACTCCCTCTGCAATCAAAGCAAGCAGTAAGTTTTTTACTCGTGCTTGTACTAATTCTTCAAGATTCTTTATTATCTTTCATGGTTAAGTTTGTATTGTTTGATTAAATGAGGCTAACAGTGATTTTGTGTTTCGATGCAGAAAGAGTTCCTATGCATGTTATAGATGAAGAGAATTATGTACACGCAGAAGAAAAAGAGGGAGATGCCAAAAATGGCATTAATGTTGAGACGAAGCCAGTAAATCCAATGATGATTCAAGAACCGAAGCAAAATAGTGCTAAGGCAAAGAGGCCTGCCCCTTTAGAGATTCTGAAGCGAGTGAAGTTTAATACAAGCCAAGAGACTCCTCGTTCGACGATCAAAGGCTTTCTAAATCTCCCTAACCAGGATGACTTGAAGTTCACTACCAATAATTTGAAGAAAGCAGAAGATCAACTTAAGGTGGCCTTTGTTGGGTTTTATCAGAAGCTCAGGCTTTTGAAAAGCTACAGGTAATTTACATGTATACATGTATATAAGTTGTATGCATGCAGTTTCTTGGTGCATGTTTGTTCTTTCTGTGATTTGTCTACTAACTGCTTGTGTTGCTGGAACAGTTTTCTCAATCTTATGGCATTCTCAAAGATCATGAAGAAGTATGATAAGGTATATATATCATTTAATCAACTGTATACAAGCTAGAAGTTTCTTTTCTTAACTAGCTATAGAATCCAACATTTCTGCTTACTGTCTTGAATCCAGGTTGCTTCAAGAAGTGCATCAAAATCTTACATGAAAATGGTTGATAATTCCTTCTTGGGCAGCTCTGACGAGGTAATAACATTCACTGTTCCTTTGTTATGCACATAGTATTGCAGTGATTGTAAGAAATTGCATCTGAAATAAGTTCATTATGTTACTATAGGTGAGCAAGCTTTTAGAGAGGGTGGAAGTGATTTTCATCAAGCATTTCTCAAACTCGAACCGCAGTAAAGGGATGAACATCTTGAGGCCTAAAAGGAAAAAGGAAACACACAGAATCACATTCTCTGTAGGTAAGACAAGACGTTCGATGCATTCGTAGCTAAAGATGCTTGGGGTGTTCTTATAACATTCAAGAAAATCTAATGCACTACAATTTTCTGCAGGATTTCTATTTGGCTGCACAGTAGCTCTTATAATAGCACTGGCTTTGATCATTCGTGCACGTAATATTCTCGACAAAGAAGGGAGAGCACTCTACATGGAAACCATGTTTCCTCTGTACAGGTGACAATCCTTCTTCAACTCTCAATTTCTCAGAGATTTATAACTTTCACTGAGTTGGTCATCTAATTTATTTGTTGTTGTTGTTACAGTTTGTTTGGGTTCATTGTTCTTCACATGATGATGTATGCTGCAAATTTATACTTCTGGAGACGATATCGAGTGAATTATTCATTCATATTTGGATTCAATGAAGGAACAGAATTAGGATACCGAGAGGTTTTGCTTCTTGCATTTAGTTTGAGTGTGCTTGCTCTTGCTAGTGTTCTTGCAAATCTGGATATGGAAATGGATCCAATCACTGCAGACTACAAACCCATAACAGAACTTTTACCTCTTGGTTTAGTAGTGGTAATAAAAATACAATACTTTCTATAACTCAAGTTTTTATCCTTCTGTAAAATATTCAAGATCTGATTTTTCATTTACTTTTCTGCAGCTTGTGATTGTGTTCATGCTGTGTCCCTTCAATATCTTGTACCGTTCGAGCCGCTTCTTCCTTCTCGTTGGCCTCTTCCATTGCCTCTTAGCTCCTCTTTATAAGGTACTAAAACACTTTCATCAACATTCATATTTGATTAATTTTAGTTACTTACATTTTGTTTATCTTCTACTTCTTGATGAAGGTTACACTACCAGATTTCTTCCTAGCAGACCATCTAACAAGCCAGGTTCAAGCTCTGAGGAGTCTGGAGTTCTACATTTGCTACTACGGCTGGGGAGACTACAAACGGAGGCAAAATAGCTGCAAATCGAACGATGTTTTCAACACTTTCTCCTTCATCATTGCTGCTGTACCATACGTATGGCGCCTCCTGCAGGTGCTCAAAAAAGAAATGAACAACCACTCAAACATGACCAAATTGAATCTCATACTAATTGATGGTTTCTTATTTCTTGATTTAGTGTCTGCGGCGTCTTTACGATGAGAAAGACGCTCACCAAGGCTACAACGGCTTGAAATATCTATCAACAATCGTCGCAGTTTGTGCAAGAACGGCCTACACTCTCAACAAAGGACTTAGATGGAAGATCATAGCTTGGGTTACTTCAATAATCGCGACGATTTTCAGCACGTATTGGGACATTATTATGGATTGGGGGCTCTTTCAACGTAACTCTAAGAACAGATGGTTGAGAGACAAGCTACTTATCCCACACAGATCTGTCTACTTTGCAGCCATTGTAAGAAGACAGTTTATTTTAGAGAGAGCAGATTCTTATATAGTAGCTCTCAACTGACAATGACAATTATGGTTTTTACCTTCTGTTTTTTTTCTGCAGATATTAAATGTCTTGCTGAGATTAGCATGGATGCAGACTGTGATGAACGTCACCATTTTCTCACTGCATAGGCAGACCATGGTTGCACTTGTGGCCTCCCTCGAGATTATCCGTCGCGGTGTGTGGAGTTTCTTCAGGTAATAGCAACAAAATATCCTAGAAATTCAATCCTTCAAATCTTGAAATTAATGTGAATCATGTGGTGATGGATCGTGCTGATGCGTAGGTTGGAGAATGAACATCTCAACAACGTTGGCAAATATCGAGCTTTCAAGTCAGTGCCGTTACCGTTCAACTACGACGAAGATGAGGACAAAGATGAGTAGGCACACAGTATTGAGCATCAGAATTAAACAAGAGGATGCAAGTGAAAGAGAAAGCTTTCCACCTGCATCAATCACCATAGAGTCGCATTCTATATTTTTTACTTTCCTAATTGTAATCCATCAAATTTTCACATATTGTAAAGTCTTCCTAAGTATAACATTCAATCTTTCAGCCACGTCAACAAGTTTGGGGATTCAAATAGACGGTCTCATGCTATATGGACAACCTCAAAGCTGCCAAACTTTATTACAGCATGAATAAAAATAGCTAAGGCCACACGTCAAAGAATACTCTTCTCAGTTCACTTGCATACACTATCATGTGATAGCAGTTGCTCAAAAATCATGTCTATTTACATGATGAAGCTGCAGGGATATCTCCCACAAAGTCTGCTGCAACTTTGGGTTAACTGCACTGAACTGCATGAGAATCTACTTAACAAGAGAAAAAAATAGCACGCTACTGATATCTACACATAATATAATAACGTATCAAGATCAACACCACATGATTATAGGAAGAAAGTTAGATATGTGAAAAACAATTTTTGACAAAAATATGATACAAGGAGGGAATTTGATATGTGAATAATATGTTCTCTGATAACCATCGATACAAGAATATTAGACATGTGATAAACAAATTCTCTGGAAAATGGCAAGTTAATATGACTTTAGACCATTCTTTGTTCTTGCTAATGCTGTGGCAGTAAAAATTCTTATAAGCAGAAAAGTATGTAATTCAAGGAATATAAATACCTAGTAAAAGTCACCCTATGGATATCCGTCTAAAGGGAATAGAACATGTAAACACCCTATCTTTATCGAAGATCATGCTATTGAGAAGCTCTTACAAAGAGTTCAAGGAGAAATCCAAATTTCTTCCTCCATGGCATCCTTATGTTCTGTTCTCTAGGTTTTAGTATAAGAATTTATGAGCAACTTGGACTGTCTGTTAAGTGGTAAAGGCACAGCCATTGGCTTATGCAACAGAAATATAGTAATCTTTAATTTTTCCCTCTATTCATTCCTAATGCAGAAGCTCCCAATTTTGGGTTGAAACGAGTAGCAAATTAGAAATACTAATAACTAGTATGCTCATAGACATTTAATGCCACATCATGACTTGCCAAATGTAATACATAAGCTTAACACAAGGATAACACAAAAGGTATCATCCAAATCAAAGCAAATACCGTATGTGTGACCAAGCTAGCTTGTTTGCATGAACAAAAATGAACTGTGATAGGGGTGACGTAAAGGATTTAACGGTGCTAATTCCCACAAATTAGGATCACCAAAAACAGAATGTAAAATATAATAACACATGGATTACCAAATCTTGAACTGCATCTAGAATGAGATTGTCAAACCATATACTGGAATACAATTTGAAACATCATAAAACCATTCATACTAGTCCTTTCAAGGTCTATTTATCCCCTGAAGATAAGTTTAGTGTATACAACATTCATCTCCATCCAAGCAACTCACAAACATACATATGCATTCGTTTTAGCTTCCAATAAACCTTTTCTATTCCGATGCGTTTTATGCTCACCAAAATATCGACTATATAAAAGGATATAAACATGTTCCAAATAAATTGATTCCACGAGTTAATAATATGTAATGCATAATCTTCAAAGACCATTTCTGCTACTTGCAGGAAAAAGGCCCAAATCAATATCCTATCTATTTATTCTGAACAAAAACAACTCTTTCAGAAACTCTGAAGTTCTCAATTTAGATTACCTAAAGTGAAGCTTTTTTGCCCCGAACCCTGAAAATATCAGCAATAAAAATAGTATAGATGAAGAAGACAAATCCTCAAAATCCCATCAAATCAAGATTGCTTCTTGGAATCAGCACCACCAATATCTTCCTCCTTCACCTTCTCCCCTGATTCTTGGTTGCTGTCACCTCCTTCACCATTCAAATTTTTCTTCTCTTCCTCCAATTGCTTGACCGCCTCCTCCTCCATAGACTTCTCAGCCTGCAAAATGGGTGCGTAATAATCGGAATGCGCCTCCATGCACTTCTTGAGTGCCGAAGTCGCCTGAAAACACTTATTCACTACATCCTCTTCCTTCTTCTCTGCTTCCTCAATACATTTCTCCCACTCTGTAAATGTCTCTTTACACCCACCGCCTTTCATGAACAAGCAAAACCCACATTCGCCCGCCTCTTCTTCTTGTTCACCTTCACCTTCTTCCGCATCGCCGCCTCTGTTCTCAGTCAATTCTTCCGAGTGTTTTTCGGAAAGGGTTTCCTTCTCCTCCGGTATTTCGGCAGTCTTTTTATCTGTTAGTGGATCGGAGGTTTCAGGAATTGGATCTCTTGATTGAGGGATTTCACGTTGCTCGGAGGAGATTGAGGGAGACATAGCTGGACTGCAGGCGGCGGAGTGGTGGCGGAGTTGGGCTGTGAAAGGCAAAAGAAAATATTCCGCTATTAAAACCCTTAAACCCTCTCCCTTCGCTTGTCAAAATAATTTATAGGAGTATATTTTATTGCTAATTTATTAATATTACTTTTTTCTCTTTTATAAATTTAAATTCGACTAGAATCTGCCATTATTGACTACCCAAATTCTTGCTATAATTTTATTTTTTTTTACTTTTCAAAAAGTTCTTATATTTTCTTATTTTTTATGGTCAAGTAAAAGAATAAAATGATCTGGCTAAACACCTGGAGTCCTGGATTAAGAATTCAGCCAACGTATATTAGTTTTCTTCTTTTATTTTCTTTTTGCAATCGTCGTTTTTAAGTATTATATGTCATTGGATTACATTTCTTGATGAAATTGGTCATAAAATTGGATTAGGATTTGGTATTATATAACACAAAAGTATATTGCAGTCTTATAAAGAGCATGATCTTGTATTGACAATGTCAAAAATGATTGCTCGCAGTTGTTGCGTGCTAATATGTCCGCAGATGATATAACATAATCTGTAAATATATATTAAATTTGTAATCATTTTTATTATTAATTATCATCTTTTATTATAATTAATTGATTTGAGTATAATTTAATATCATTTAATATAAATTAATAAAAATTATAGAAAAAATTATAGTAATTTATATATTAATGTATAATAACATATAAAGCGTGAACACGTTAAATTGGAATTTAACCAAGTTGTATAATGACTACTGATGTGGGGCGGTCCTATAGACAATGTTTAACACTATGGGGTGGTTTGGTTTGTGTGATATGATTGATAGAAATAATAGGATTATAACATTTAAATCTTTACCTTCTTATCCATCACTCACTCTCTCTTTATGAATTTAGTCATTTTTTATGCTATTTAATCACTCAAATGCTTGATTTAATAATCAAACTAAATTTGGTGTGATTATATAATCAAACATTTGAGTGATTAAGAGGTATACAAATGGATTGAATTCTGAATGATTATGGATAAAAAGGTAGAGATTTAAAACTTATAACCCTATCAATCCTATCACACAAACCAGAATATCCCTATTAATATATTAATAAGACTTGATCTTTTCTTTAGGTACAAAATTATGTATAATCATTTAATAGTGAGTCCAGTATTACTCTTTCAATTCGCAATTTCAAAAATAGAATTGTAAACTATTCCATTATTGTAATTTGTAATTGTGACTTGTGCCGCAATAATCTTTGAATACAAAAGTAAAGGTCAAAATTGCCGACATTATTTGCTTTTTGTTTGAAGTGGGAAGTTTTAAATTAGGGCATGACTGATGAAGACCATGATGACCACCAAAAATTTGAACCATCCAACCATTTTAATATTATATTATTTTTTTATTTATTTTTTTAATAAATTCTATCCAATCCAACCACTTTTATTTTTTGCAATTTATCAATGACCATTTTAATTATGCAACCATAACATTTAATTTTTTTAATTTTAACTTTTATTATACATAAAATAACTGATTTTACTTTAAATAATTAAAATAAATTTTTATTATTGAAAATATTAAAAACATAAATATTTTTCATATAAAATAAAATTTTTGACAAAATACAACCTAAACAAATTAAGTCTCTAAATTACAACAATCTAAATACGAAATTGAAAATACAACGTTACATAAAAAGATTGAAAAAAATTATACAATCAATCACGATTACCAAATTTCATCCATATATGCTCGATCAAGTAAAGAGAAAAAGAATATTTTAGGTGTAAGAAAATATATCAAGATTGGTCTCTATTTATAGTGAATGAAAAGATAAAAGTTTTGATATTTTTTTTTTATTTTTTTTAAATATATTATACAAAAATTATTTTAATTTTATCTATATATCCAATTAAAACTTAGTCAACCAATAGAATGAAAACAAGTGTCATCGTCCTATTGGCTTAAAGAAGAGAACACAAATGGTCTCTTGTTTCCATAGTTCGACCATTGACATACAATTTTTTTTTTTTTATTTTGCAAAAGTAGTGGTCGACTTTTTTGGAAAAAAAGTGACCGATAAATATGGTCTAAGAATGGTATAAAAATGACCATTCCGACTTATATTCAAGATCACCTTATATAAAATACTTCATCGTTTCGATCTACCACGGAATATATAATGAATGAAATTTAAATCACAGTATATTATTTAAAATTAGATTATGGGTAGCGAATGAAATTTGTATCTCACTTGCTATATTGTGTGTAATATGTCCACATACTTTCATGAACATCCCAATATAATAAAATGTAAATTATTTTAGTGCACAGATGAAGTAAAATTAAAAATCATCATTTTTGTGGATATTAATAAACTTATAAACATAAAATTAGTATTTCATTCACTAAGCTTAATATGATCATGAATAATGTTTATTTTGATTTTTAAAAAATAGTTATTACTTATTTTCAAGATATAAATTATTAAACTTTTTTGAAATTTTCATGTAGGCTAGATCGAGTAGGGCTGGAACAGACCGGTCTCGGTCCATTAAACCAAATAAAGAAAATCGATCAATATAATTTTTTAATTACTTTTTTTGCACAACCAACCAATCTATATCAATACTAATATATAAAAACAAGAGTTTATTAGCCGTTTTGTGTTTGAGTCTAAGTGTCTCTTCGATACTACACACCTATTTAAATAAGTATTTCTAAATACTTCTTCCCTCTCACTAAATTTGACGCAATTTTCTTATTTGGACATCCCACTGAACTTGACACATTCCTAAAATAGTAAAAGTTACTCTCTCCGTCCATGAAAATGGTTTACGGTTTTACCCGGCACGAGTTTTAATATTGTGTTTTGACTTTAATGGAGATATATAGTGAGTGGAGTTAGGGTCCCACTTCATATATAGTTTTAAATTAGTTGTGAGTAGTTAGTGGAGTTTGAGTCCCACTTAAAATATTGTTTTAAATTGAGTTGTGTGTAGTGGATGTGGTGGGTCCACTTACTATAAAAGAAAAGTTTCAAATGTAAACCATTTTCGTGGACATCCCAAAATGGCAAAACGTAAACCATTTTGGTGGACGGAGGGAGTATCATTTTAAAAAAAGGTGTGGATCCTACAACCTTTATCACTTTTACACTACTCTATACACTATTTTTAATAATCGTGTCCAAAAATTTTGTGTCATACTTATTGGGAGGAAGATAGTAATAAATAAACGAACTTAATGGAATTGTTAGTTTTCAAAAATATTGTTGAAACGAAAAGAAGGTAAATAATAAATAAATTGGAGGCTACATTGTTGAGTTCTCATCCAAGTAACTTAGGATCTAAATCCGACCTTCTTCAGCCTCCCCACCATATTGAAGAAGGCCGCACCAATGTTGTCTCTCTTACCTTGATTTTCATATTTTAAGATGCTAGATTGATTTGATAGGAATTAAACTTTTGTTGTTTGGTCCTCCTATATTTGATTATTTTCATAGTATATGATGGCGTGCTCTCAAATTCCGTGATAGTTTTGTAAAATGGTTTAGACCGGAGTAAAGATGAAAGGAAACAATTACTTAAACTATTTCAAGTTTTGATTGTTTTGGTTATTCTATTTCATTAAATATTGAATTGTTGTGTGAAATTTTGGTTTTTGTCCGTTTCTTGTGACGATCAATGCTAATGTAGTTGCATTTAGAATCAACATGTTACTTCTTTGTATAATTGAGCTCTTTCCTCTCTACTTGAAAGTGAATGCATTTGATTTTAATTAGCGTACATGCAATACTTGTTTGTGTTTGATCTTACGGGTGAAATGTTCAATGACGTGCTTAAAATCTAAATATATAGAAATTATTGTCATACAATTAATTAGTGGGGGTTTTAGTTATCTTTACATAAGGGTATACAAGTAATCTTCAAATTTTAATTTAAATATAATTAATAAAAATGTTAATAAACTTTTCTAATTAACAATTTATATCTTAAGATATTATATCATTTTATCAATATCCATATATATATATATATATATATTGGATTATATAAGAAATGATTATTATGTGATAAATGAGAAAAAAATTTGAACTATTCAATTTAATAAATTAATAGTTGTGATCTTATAAATTAACTTTCTTATTTTTAAAATAATGGAAAAAAATTAACTAAATTTTAATCAATTCTAGATAGATTGATAACCTACATTCTTTGTCATTTCTCATATATATTTATTTATTATATGAACTTAATGTTGATCCCGAAATAAGTATACTGAGTGTATGGGGGGACACACCAGTTTTTGATTAATTTTTAAGTTAAAAAGTTTAGTGAGCTCCTGAACTGAAGGGAGGTAGCTTCAGTGAGAGTTGATACTTTAGATAGCAATCCTTCAGTCTACACTTAGTATTTGACTAATGGACTAATATATTAAGCGTACGTGCGGAAGTGGTGGTTTTAAATCTTACTCATTTGTTCAGAAAACTTAATGCCTTAAGTTCACTTTTCTTTTAATCAATATTCAATATGCAAGAAGATAATAAAGTAGAAATACTAAATGAAAGTGAAGGAACACAAAGGTTTGGTTTGCGTGGTTTGGAGATAAAAACTCCTACGTCCACGAGTTCTCGATGTTAATCGAGGGTTTCCAAGTTAATGCAGATTGTCTTACAGTGATCAATCCTTAAGGATTAGATGGACAAGATATGTCAGATCACTCTTCGATTACAAATAGAATCGCTACTTAAGAACACTAGAAAGATAAATCTGAAAGCCTTGAGTGTTCTTGAACTTGAGAGTTGTAAAAGTTGAGAGCGAGATAGCGATTGTGTGTTTGAATGCAAGGTAACCGGTGTCTTGAAGCGTTTGAAGTAGCGGGGTATTTATAGGTCTCTCATATAATGTATCCGTTGTAAGATAGAGCACCATTTGAATTCTTCCCGTTGGAGTCGTGGTCCTTTTTGCCATTTTTTGTGTCTGCAACAAGATTTAGTTTCACCTACTGAGATCTTTTCCCAAAGTGGTAACTCCTATAGAGTAGCTTGGAACTCAGTGGAGAATCTTCAGTTATGACTTCAGATGCAGAGCTTTAGATTGAACTTCTGGCAAGGAGCATTTGCTTCATGTTGGTTTCAACTTCAAAACTTTAGGCCATAGTTCAAAGATGCATGGTCCTTCAGTTTTGGGACGTAAACTGAGTTCTAAGATGAACTTTAGTTACTGACTTCAATCTTTAGTTTTGTGTCTTCAGTTTGTACCTGTAAACTGAACTTTCTAACAAGTGAGTTCTAAGATAAGACTGAGACTTCAGTTTTAGGCTTATTACATTTTTTAGGGGAGGTTTTGGGATATGAATCAAAACACTTATAAATATTTCCCAACACTTAATTATATATAATTACGTTTTTAAAATAAATTTTTTTAACTAATTTTATTAATATTGAAATAGACAAAAACACAAGTAAACAAATAAAATGCTGACAAACTCATATGAAAGCTATAAAATGCTGACAAACTCATATGAAAGCTAGAGATGCTCGAAGATACAAAGTATCATCAATTGTTAAGTAAATTAATTATTGGAGATTTTGATGGGGCTCTTGTAGAAATATATCATTTATTATTTTTCTATGAAGAGTGGATATTGTGAGGATATATCTTTAAATCAAGTTAATAAGTCCTAATGTGCTGAAGCACGAAAGAAGGTGAGAATGATATTATGAAATACTATAGTCTTGTCTTCTAAGCATTTATATCAACAATTTATGGTAGTCTAAATTGTCATTTATATAGAGAAATCAAAAAACAACCCTTCAATTTTTATCTTTATATACTATATATTGTTGTATTATGATCTATAAATACTTATAACCCAATTAACAATAAAAAATATAATCAATTTAACAAATAGTTAAGAAATTAGCATGCTAACCGTGCATCGCACGGGAAAATATTCTAATAATGATGACAATATACAAGATCGACCCGACCTGTCTTGAAACTGACGTGTTATTCAAATAAACCTAAATTATTTTTGGTAGCCCTATAAACTGACGTCAAGGAAATGTCTTTCAACATTTTTTCCCCAGTCCATCATGGGGCAACACGAACTCATCCCAAATGTTTAGAGGACTAGGTTGAATTTTTCCCTAGATTTAGACCTTAACTCCAACATAGCTCAGACTCACAAATAACCTTAATGATCCTTTGTTAGGTTATTTTTTTAGAAGTCCCACAAAAGTCCAACTCGCTATAGTAGTGGATTTAGATCGAGTTGGACCCATATACTCGATAAACTTGAACTAATGTGATACTTTTCATTATAATAATGTAATTTAATTAAAAAAAATTACCATCTCATTCCTTTCGAATACTAACCATAAGAACTAAATAAATTGGTTAGTTCATTTTTCATCTTCATTCCCTAACTAAATATCATTCTTGTATACCAATCACTCTATAGTGTCTATAGTTTTAAAGTGAGAGTAGTTTAGGAGTTGTCACCGCAAGTAAACCAGAAGGGAAAAGATCGGTACATATCAATAACTTTGTTGCAAGTTTCAACAGATTATGTGATGATGCATTGCAAATGTAATGTTTCACATAACATTTTACATTAATTGTCCAAAAAACCGTTGAAAGGCATTTCCTTGACGAACTTCAAATTAGTTGAAACGAATTTCTTTGCAAACTTGTCAATTGCGTGAGTAAATAAGACAGCATTGAATCAATAATATGGTAACTAAATATATGGCAGATATATCGATCAAAGTATACATTACTATAATCACTCTTTAAAGGAAAAGAAAACTCAACATTATGCTAAGCTAAACCGCAGCTACCTAAAGCAATTTAGAGAAATAGAGGCTCACGAGGCGTAGACGAGAATAGTATATATACTACTCGTCTTTTTCATCCTCATCATTCTCACCATTATCTTCCTTGTCCTCATAGTACGTAAAAGGGAGTGGCACTGATTTGAACGCTCTGAATTTCCCCACATTATTCAAGTGCTCATTCTCCAACCTAATATAAATAAGATCTTTTAGTATGCACACATTTTACTTGCATGTCATTAGCCTAAAAACTACGCATCACAAGAGTTTCTAGTTTTCTTGTCTTTTATTGGGGAAAGAAAGAACAAAGAACAAAGAACAAAGAACAAAGAACAAAGCCCAGCTCTTTCATTGAGGATTAATACACTTCTCCAAATTTATAGGCTTCTCAAGTATTAAGTTTTCATGTATGAAAAGGGAGGGCATACATTACCTGAAGAAGTTCCACAACCCACGGCGAAGAATTTCTAGGCACGAAAATATTGTTGAGACCGTCTTCCCATGTAGAGAATGCACATCTAATATCAAGACAAGTTGCAACCAAGCAAATCTGAGAAGAACATCCAAAACCTGTAATAGAATCCAAAGGAGGTGAAGCAAAAGATAAGGTGTAGTAGAAAAAAGTACACATTCGTTTAAATTTACATGTTACCATAGCCACAAAGTACACATTTTTATGTGGAACAATGAGTTTATCTCTCAGGAACAGGTTCTTCGAACGCCTCTGTAGAAGCCCCCAATCCATAACAATATCCCAATATGTATTCGCTATAGCAGCAACTGCAGAGCTCAACAAAGCCAACACTTTCCATGCAATTTTCTTTCGGAATTCAAAAGCTGTCCTAATTATAACAGCAACAATTGTTGTAAAATATCTCAGACCATTATATGCATGAACAAAGTCTCTCTCTTCAAACAAGCGACGTAGACACTGCAACAATGGATTAATAGGTCTTAGTTCTATTTCACCATGTGCTTCAGAATAACAGATAGCAACGATCTACATCCTGGAGTGCATAAATTAAAGGGCTAAATAAAAAAACACGACTAGATAAAGAAGAATAGCACTAAACCTGAAGAAAGCGAAACCAGTATGGTACAACTGCAATGACAAAATAGAAAGCGTTATAGACTTCATCGTTGCTGCATCTTTTCATCCTGCGAGATAATTTTCTGCCGCCGTAGAAACAAATGTAATATTCAAAGCTCCTAATAGCCTGTACCTGCAGTAGAAAAGGATCACAATGCTCACAGATACGTACAAAGTAGAAATCACAATCATCGAATATCAGAAAACACAAAACCTGGCTAGTGAGTTGGTCTGCCAAGAAAAAGTCAGGGAGTGTAACCTACAAATTAGTATATGAAAAAATTAGATACTAACATAAAACTATGAATCTATTTACATTAACATAGCCTCTCCATGTTAAGCTCACCTTATAAAGTGGAGCACAAACACAACGAAACACGCATTTTATAAGGTAGAAACGACTTGAGCGATAGATGAGATTGAAGGGGCATAATGTAATTGCTAGAACAACCTATACAGACACAGATAAATTAGGACAGGCATGGAAAACACAGCAAAAGGTAGTAATAATATAAGTTTTCATTTCTCACGATGATTAATCCCAAAGGGAGAAGTTCAACATATGTTTCATAATGCTGAGTTTCTGAGTCCATCTTTACATGCATGTGTACTAGAAAAGTAGCGAGAACAATAACGCCAAGTCCACTGGTAAGTAGAAGCACTTCTCGGTAACCTAGCTCCGTTCCCTGCCTAAATCCAAATATGAATGGATAGTTGATCTTGTAACGCCTCCAAAAATACATGTCTGAAGCATATACAAGCATGTGGAGCACTGTATACAAAAAGAAGCTGCAACGAGTTTAAAATCCGACATTAGTATCATAGTAAAAAGGTGACTAGAAAAGTGTTAACTAGTATTAGTTTCATTGAGATAAAAAAAAAAGAATACAAAACAACAAATATAATGATATTTGTTCTAGTAGTATGATTGTACCTGTAGAGTGGGAAGATAATATCCATGTATAATGTTGCACTCTCTATATGCATCAGTTTTCTATCTTCAATAAGAAGAATGACAGCAACTACTAATGCGACTGAACAACCCAAAAAAAAACCTGAAACCACAATTATAAGATAAATACGAGTACTTCTGGAAGCAATTTAAATTTACTTCACAAATGCGCATAATACTTCTAGATGTCAGAGTCAGCTACATAATAATTTCAAACAATGATGTTCACTGATTTAACTTACCTGAGCAGAACGTTATCCGATGCCTCTCTATCTTCTGTTTAGGCCTAAGTTGTTTCATTCCTTCCGCGCGGTTGGAATTCAAGAAGTTCTTAATGAAAACTGCCTCAACCCTTTCCATGAGATTTGTGACCTGGGATTATATGAGAAACACTTCAAAAAATTATTTATAATTTCTGAAGAAGAGATGCACACTCTTATTAAGCTTAGATGTATTTGAATAAAAAGATTTTCTGATCTTTTCATATTATTAGACATTCTGGAGAAAAAAAAAATGAAGAACAAGAAAAAACTGAGATACACCTCATCAGAGCTTCCAATATAAGAGTCATCAACGATTTTCATGTATGATCTTGCAACGATCCTTGACGTAATCTGCGTCGAAGCAATAAGTCATTAACATATTTATAGAAACTCAGGATCCAGGACAGCCATGGATACCTTGTCCGCTTCTCTTTTGTTTAAAATATAAGATTGCACCCCCATAACAAAGAAAAGGATATTATGGAACCTTATCATATTTCCTGAGGATCTTTGAGAAGGCGGAGATATTCATGAAACTGTTTGTGCATTCAACAAATAGATAATAAGAGAAAGGAAACTCTTACGACAAAAATAAGTATTGCGCGACATCAAAGTGTACCTACCTGTAATGCTTTAGAAGACAAAGCTTTTGATAGAACTCAATAAATGCAATCTTCAATCTTTCTTCAACTTCCTTCAGTTCTTCTTTGTTGTAAGTCAGATCTTTTTCTCTGGTGTCAGTGAAAACTCCTTTAATAGTTGACATTGGATTGTCGTATGCATTTGAAATCTTTACGCGATCAAGGATATCTAAATTAGTTGTTTCGTGTTCATCTGTAATTTCCTCATTTGTTGAAGTATCTAAATAATTTCTCACAAGACGAATGTCACCCATATTAGAGTGTCTCTCTTGATGGCTCGAGTCCACTTCTGTAACAGATTCAATATAGTACCCTATTTCAAAAAAAGAAATAAAATCCCACGGTATTCAATTGAAAAATAAACAAATTATGTGTGATAGTATAGTGTAAAGATCAGAACTGCATCACCACCAGATGAGCCAGGCTGCTTCTGACTTCTACAACTCTTTTTAACTCCCAGTTTTCTTTCCACTTCCCCTGCATATATAAAACTGAAATACATCATTATAGAATGATAATACCATAAGGAATGAAGGTGGAACACATTAAAAGAACAATTTGGTTCCGGAAAATAAAGAAGTTGAAGCAAAAAGTGTGTATAATAAAGATAAAATAATCATTAATAATTACTAGATAAGCACTATAAGCTTTTGCCTGGAGGTATACTCTTTGATGGCAGCAAATTGTTAACCTCCGAAGAAACGCACTTTAGTGGAGACAATCCAACAGAACTTGGATTAATCACTTTAACCCTTAGTGCAATCAATGCCTCCATCTGTTTCTTTAGAGAAGCAGCTTCCCAAATCATTTCTTCCACCTTATCATTATAGAAATTATTAGTCTTATTGAGCTCATCATCGAGTTTTCTAAAGAAATTTCTCTCGTTCCCTTCTCCTTCTGTCGGTGCCACGATTAATCTGGTATTATAAAGCTTTCTGGAATTCTCTTGCACAGTGTGAACAGCTATTACTTGGCTCTCAATATCATCATGGTTGTTAGTATTGGTATCGTGTAGGCTCGAACTATTGAAGTTCTTGATTGATAATCTTCTCGCAGAAGCTCTTGCTAGACTTGGATTGCTTTGTCTGAAACTGCGAATCCCATGTAATATGTGCTTGAGTCCATTGTAGTCGATGTATGCCTCTGTCCACTCCGGCACCTTTTGTTTCTTGAAATCTTTCCCAAATTTCATAATTGCATGTCTTGGAAACAGGAAAAGTTTAAACAGTTACCACAACACAAAGCAAATTTTGCTCACACTTTGCATATAATTTCAAGGAGCAGGAGGTTGTTTTCATAATAAGCACAAAATTACTTCAGTATTCAAACTTGGGACAAAGGTGATCGAGTCATTACAACTTTAAAACAATGAGGATAACATCTACAACAATATTATACTCTACAGGGTTCTAATTTCTAATAAGCTACAAAACAAAGTAAACTAAATACAATTCTCTAAGCCTTGCCCCATGATCACTTCTAAACATAAATGAAATCTATTGATTTCAATTGGTTTAATATAAAAGCAGTGGTTGGGAACATTTAGCAGCATGCGTTTCAGATAAAATAGTCCACATTACACAGACTCAAACACACAGTAACTGCATGCAAACGTGCATCGCAAACGAGAAAACTTAATCATCAATCCAAAAACTTAAGCAAAGGAACAATGAAGCTGAAAACATGAGAATTGATCAAATAACAATCAGCATTATTGTCAACAAAAATAGAATTATCCCACATGGAGAAATATTAAAGGAAGATAAATACCTTAATTAGAATAAAATTGTTGATGGAGAAACGATTGGGAAGGCCGGTGAAGGATGGGCTGGTGTGGGATCACCGGAGTGCAGAAGGCGGTGTGAATTAGGTGCGGCATGTAAATAGAATATTATTGGCGAATCGATTCCTCCGATCCTCACATCCCCGATCTACCATTCCTCCTCAAAGAAGCCCAACTTTATCTGTCAATCATTTCATTCACCGGGACCTCCAAAATTGTAATCATTCATGCCCACCCTCAAACTCTTTCATTTATTATCACTTTCCATTTAAAACATTCTATATATATTGATTTATGTATCTTCTTAATTTGTCGGGCTTCACCTTCTCCTTCAGTGCTTAATCTATTAATCTCTCATATTTTAGGTTCTATTATAACACTTATTATATCTCACGATAATTGCTGTATAATAATCGCAATTATTATGAGATAAAGTATCGTGTCATGGATATAAAAGATAACTTAAGTGTTCAGGGCTTTAATCATAATCGAATCGTCTTTCAAATCATAATCATATCATGATTATTATGGTTCACAATTTGAAACCGTTCCTTCAGAACCATCTTTAAAAATGTATATGAATTTTTAAGTTAAAATGTAATTTTATAAATTATAAACAATAATTATATATAGATAAATTTGAATTGAAATTAAAAAAACTTATTAAAATAAATATTAAGTAATCGCTAGCTCACAGTTTTGAATATTTGTAATCAAAACTAAACCGTTCCCTATACGGTTGACGGTTCGAAATAGAACTATCGGAAACAATTACGAATCCCGAAACGCCAGCGACAATTCGATTCCTCTTCCTTTTCTCAAAAAAAGTCATATGAAATATAATATATATATATATATATATATATATATATTACATTTTCTATAGGATTTATATATCATAATAGTCATTTTTCAACTTAAAATAACATGTGTTAATTATAGTCAACTTTTCTATAAATTTACTAATTTAATCTTAATGATCATAATCAAATGAATTTGTAGTGTAACATTCAATAAATATTCATATTTCTTTGCTAAAATCATCTCACTCGTCCAATTTTACTGTAAATTCACAAAATCGCCGCCGCATCAGCCGACGTTGTTGTAGTGTCGTCGTCGCCGTCTTCACCGCCGCCGCAGTTGCCTCTGCCGTCACGTTTCTCATGTCACAAACAAAAAGATGTGGACCCTACCACCTTTATACCTTTTACACTACTTTATACACTCTCCTTAATAGCCGGAAAAAAAGGTGTTAAGCTTAGTGGGACGGAGAGAGTATGTAATTACACGAGCATGACCAAGTGACAGTCGTGCTTGTGTAATATCATCTCCAGTATCACATGTAATTACACAAGCATATAATTACACGAATTTGACCAAGTGACAGTTGTGCTCGTATAATTCCATAATCACACATGTAATTACATGAGCACGACTTGGTTTGGTCATATAATTATCACAAGTCATGTAATTATGGCAAGAGTATGGGTAAGATTGACTTTTTCTGTTTTCTATAAATAGCTATTTTTTACTTTTTATTTATTTTATTATTATTATTTTATTTTTTTATAGAGATTGACTAATTCCTGCCTGCCCCTTTTGTGCATACCGTAATTGTTAAGAGTATTAGTTTGGACACTATTAGCACAATAAGACTTTCGAGATACCCATCATATCAAACTAAAATTTGGTCATAACATTTAATTTTTGACAATTTCATGCACGATTGTTTCAACATTTTTTCCACATAGTCTCTGTTCTCTTTGATAAATAAATTTATCCCCTGAAAATATGGGATAAAATTATAATTATTATTTAAATTCCTTCTCTTTTATCAATCATTCTATCCCTTGAAAATATGAGATAAGAATATAATTTAGATGGATAATATTATCCCTCTTTAGAGTGTGATTAAGGAGAAAAATAGTGATGAATTTGTAATTTAGATAAGAGGGATAGAAAAAAAAAGAAGGAATTTAAAGAGTAATTATACTTTTATCCTACATTTTCAAGCGATAAATTTATCACTCAAAGAAAACATAGTTTAAATGAACTAGTCTTTTGGCATCATAATATCAATGTAAAACGTTGAAGGTGGTACTTGTACCCTTTTCTTATAATCCCTCCATCCCAATAAGGATAATACAAAATTTTTGGACACGATTATTAAAGAGATTGTATAAAGTAGTGTGAGAGTGATAAATGTAGTATGGTCCACATCTTTTTAAAAAGATAACTTTTACTCCCTCCGTCACAGTATTTTTGACCCCATTTGACTAAAATTATGAGTGTTTTATTAACTTTTGGGGCCAAGAATAGTGGGACATAGGAAGTACTATTTTAGAAACGTGTCAAGCTTAGTGGACGTTCCAATAAGAAAATTGTGTCAAATTTAATGGGTTGAAATAAATAAGTTACATTACATGCGTATTTCCACGTCGATTTGATGTGCCACATGATCCTTTTGGGGCTACGTACCTGTTTGCCAAAAATAAATAAATAAAAGCCTAATATTATTGAGAAAAAGGCCAAATATTGTTACTCCAAATTTCTTCATAACTTCACAGTTAATATATGAAAAACTTTCTATCTTGCTACATAGATCGATATATCTTGATTTTAGGTGATGTGGGCTTTGACTTCCAACACTGATTTTGTCCATCTTTTTTACATACATCCACGTCCTATTTTATGGCATCACGTTTGCTAGCATTACATTCAAGTCCTCGTATTTGGGTGGCTGTGATCATATGCCATGAGATGATATTTACTTAGATTAATAAAATTCAAAATTGAATAAATTTATTAAATTAGTTCAAAATTAAATAATTCATTTTTATACATGAGTACACAGTAAATTAGCTTAAATTATTTTTATTAATCAATCATATCATCCATGATGACTTTAAATCGATTAATAGTTATTATCACATTTAACTCGTCAAATTTGCCAGGGGGATAAAGAAGGCGAAGGCACTCATTACGACTTATATATATATCGACACATTAAGATAAATAGAAACAAATACATATGTATCGCTTTATATAACGCCCAGATTTTGAACGCAAGTATTATTGAGCATTGGCCACTGAGCAGAGAAGTCGATGTAATCGACATGCAACTGCAAATTATTCTCGAGCCATGCAGCTAGCAATCCACAGATGAGGAACACAAAATAGAAGTTGTAATTGTAATCGATCACAAGGAGGCAATACTTAAGGAAAAAGTACATGCTGATCTGATCTGGTGCTACACAACTGAATCTCCAAATTATATATGCTTTTGTAAATGAAATCAGGGCGGGGGCGGTGAATTAATGTACTGTATTATAAAATTCCAGTAGGAATTTTGCAGTGGAAAGTACTCCACAAGCTCTTTTATACTAGATCTTAAATTTTAGTCATTATTAAACATCATTTTGTTAGATTGTACTGTAAGTTGGCAACTCAAAAACCTTTGAAAACCTCCTAACTATAAATCCAAAAATAGCTTCTTCACAACTTCAGACCTGATATATTTCTTCTAATCATATGATTATAGAGCAATCAGGAACAGGAACACGAAAATTGAGGTGAAGTTATTTTATTTTATTTTTTAAAAATAATTTTATTTTGACGAATTGTAAAAAATTACGTAATAAATCTCGTTGCAGCTTTTAACCAATGATCGTAAGTAATGATGGATCATCTTGCTAGAGTACTAGTGGAGACAAGTAGTTATTAACGGATCAATTTGAATAAGTATCACCTAAATGATTATTTCGTCAATTAATTTAAATAAATATTACATAAATAATTATTTGATTACTTAACTTACGTTATAAAAAGAAGCTTTTGAAATCATTGCAAATAAATTAAAAAATGCATATCATTAATGTGACCAATTAAATGTGCATGCAGATGATCGCAATATACGAATTATTATAATTTTCATTTTTTATTATTTATAATTTTTATTACTTACAATAAATATTAAATTATAGTATAAATTATAATCGATCGGATAATTGTAACACCCTGAATATATAATTTAGAATATTACTTTTTATAAGAATTCTGATGCGAAAATAAATCATTCTTCTTAGAACATGAAGAAATAAACAAAGTAAAATTTCGGTGAATAATATATAAAAAATTAAATAAGAAACTTGAATACCATTTTCTTTCCACCGTCAAGTCATAATTAAACCTTCAAAACAATTGGAAAATAAGGTACTAATACTAAGTGCTTACGACATGTGCAATAAAATAAAATTTTCAAACTTAAGTCTCAAAGAAACTCGATTAAACTAACTAAATTAAAATGATAGATCACCCCATCTCTTTCACGCGTCTCCGCTTCTCATCTACTGACCTGGAAATATTTAGAAAAAAAAACGTGGGATGAGTACTCTTAAAATGTACTCAGTGGGGGTCGTGGATCGTTCTTTACTTTGCCAAATCATATAATATTATATTTCAAGGAAAAATTGATAACATGAAATCATTACGCAATAAACCAAAGTCCTCAAGGAGCAAGGCGAATATAACAATTTATCTTAATATTTATAAACCACAAGTTGTCAAGGGAACAAGGCAAATATATGAACCAAATTCATCTATAAACCACAAGTAATCAAGGGAGCAAGACAAATATAAGAATCAAAATTATCTCTAAACCACAAGTCCTCATGTGAACAAATCGACTGTATGTTGGTCCCGAAATGAGTAAATAAAAATTTTGAGATGTGGAATTTGGTGGTAAACTCGTTTTTATAAAAAAATCAATCAACATCAAACTTTCAGTTTGACAGCTAAGTGTTCTTCCTATTGAACAAGCTTTTACAATGAGTATGAAATCTATGATAACTTGCTCGATTTTTAAGCTCTAGATATGAAAATAATTTGGCTTAGAATACACAGAAAAAATATAACAACTCTAACTAAGAAACACTTGAGAAATGAGTGTTTCAGTGAATAAGGCTTTGAGCTTGAGTTGAGTTGAATTTTTGTAGTTCTTGAATCTTCTTGTTAGTTTTTCAAGTGAGGGACGCTCTCTATTTATAGTTGATGTAGATCCGAACTAGCCGTTGAGTGTAGCCGTTTGAATTTTGAATCTTATCCAACCGTTGAATTCTTCCCGTTGAAGTCGTCATCTTTTTTTCTATTTTCGGTATCTGTCATAAGAAAATCTGGTCTGATCCATACTTCACAAGCCCATTAAATCTATGAAAGTTCATGTAAATCAATAAATTTTATCGTCCCTAGTCCCATAGTCTATGTAATTCTATGTAAATCAATAATAAAATATATATATTTCACAAGTCTATTAAATTTATGAAAATCCATGTAAATCACTAAAAAAAACTTTGTTAAACTCTATGCGGATTCTATGGATTTTCTAAATCCACGTACTTTTTAAAATCTAAAAAAGTCCAATAGAATCCGAATTGAATACGCCCCTTTTAGTGTAGTAAGTGTTTGTTAATAGTAAACTATTTGCTTTAATAGGTGACGTACAATTAGGACACTCGACAATATTTAATATTGTGGTGTGCTCTATTACTAAAGTGGGTAACTTCTTTTCAAACTTGATAAATATTTTATATTAATGTAGATTTTAAACATGTTTGAAATTGATTTATGTTGAGAATTGTTTTACGTTCAATATGTTTATCCTTTGTGAAGTTATGATACATGTAATGTTATATGCATATAGCTATATGTATTTAAAGTCCTGTGCAGAGTGATAATATGATTCATATATTCGCCTTGTTCCCTTGAGGACTTGTGGTTTATAGATGTTTTTAGTTCCTATAGTGTTGTGATATTTATGATGTCTTGATTTGGTTCCAAAACTTGATTTTGTGTAAAGCAAGCCTAAAAAACTAAGCCTGAAGAGCAAGTCGACATGCAGTTTTTTGGATGAGCCAAAGCCCGACCTATGGCCCAACCGGCCGGGCTTGTAATTCAAGGCCAAGCCCATACCCATGTGGATTAGGCGGGCTTGGGCGGACATCCATCTTTTATTTTTTATTTTTTTATTTTTACTTTATTATTTTTTATTTTTAACATATTAAAATATATATAATTAATTTATTTTAAAATATAATTATATATTTTAATACTCATTAATATAACTATTAATTTATATTTATTATACTCCCTCTGTCCCAACTAAGATGAGACACTTTTTTTGGGCACAATAATTAATGAGTGTATGTTAGAGTTGAAAATGAATATAAAGTTGTGATAAAAATATATATTATTTAAACTTGTGTGTGATAAAGTTATCCTAAAAAGGAAATGCCTCAACTTAATTGAGACGATCCAAAATGGAATACGCCTCATCTTGATTGGAACGGAGGGAGTACATTAATAATTATATATATATATATTATTTACTCGTATATTTTATTTTATATGTCTATTAATTTATTTTTATTATACACTATTAATCATAATGATTTTATATTATTTTAAATTTATAATTTAAATATTTGGGTCAGGCTTGGGCAGCCTTGGGTATGTCGGACCTAAACATAAAACATTAGTCTAAACCCGACTTTGATGTCATTGGGTCGGGCTTGGGAGACCCATTGTCGTCGGGCTTTGATAGACTTGAGTTAGATTGAGCAAAATTATCATCCCTAGTAGGGGTCTGAAATAGGATAAAGAGGATCGGGTTTAGGGATGACATTGGACTGGACTGTGTCGGGTTTTCCTATGCACAGATCCGGCCCGCGGTTATATGTACAGGTTCAAGCCCGGC
Organism: Leonotis leonurus; assembly: GCA_026898415.1. Classification (NCBI taxonomy): domain Eukaryota; kingdom Viridiplantae; phylum Streptophyta; class Magnoliopsida; order Lamiales; family Lamiaceae; genus Leonotis; species Leonotis leonurus. Next base: position 944,257 of record JAPKLX010000034.1, on the reverse strand, counting down.
CCATGGCCCGGTCAGACCTGAAAATTAGGCTCAAAACCAAGCCCATATGAATTGGCATGACCTGAAAGATAGAGGCAGCGAGGGCGGGGGGTAGCACTCGCTGAGGGGGTAGCGAGCGCTACCCTAGCGTTGCTGGAGAGAGGACAGAGGCCTGGGCTAGCGGCCGCTGAGGGGTAGCGGTCGCTAGCCCTTCAATTCTGGCGAGGACAGAGCTGTGGGTCAGCGCTCGCTGGGGTCTAGCGAGCGCTACCCCGAGTCACGTAAATAATTCGTATAAACTCTATTCTCGTGGGATTTTGCTGTGTATTCATCTCGACCTCACCTACAACACAAAATCAAATTCCAATTTAAATTTCTTCCAACCCCAAATGAACTAAGGAAAAGAAAAACAACAAATAACAAAACAAAAGAATAAGCGGAAATAAAGGAACGCTTGTTTAACGTCATTAGCTCGACGGAAATAAACACTCAATTAGAAGGTGGGCCTTCAAATGGTGTCGACTCCACCGTGAAATTGGTAGGCCACCCCTCGATGTACGGCTTTACGCGATGCTCATTCACAATGAAAGAGTCATCATCCCCTTCTTTAGCAAGCTCCACCGAACCGTGCGGCTTGACGCCCTTTACCACGAACGGACCGCTCCATCTTGACTTCAATTTTCCGGGAAAGAGTTTCAACCGGGAATTGATGTAACATCTCAACCTTTTAAATGCCTATAATGATGAGAAAAAAAAAATTTATTTAAAACCTTCTTATACATCTAGGCTCATAGAATTTCAATATTAGATTGCAATGATATATTCAAAGAGTTTCTACGATATGATAGAAATATGATATGATTTAGCAAAATCGAGCCAAGTAAAGTATATAAATAATAGATATATATATGTGTGTATATATGTGAAAATGTAGTAAAGTAATTATAAGTCTCTTATAATCAATTTTTATTAGTTATTGATTTACTCTTTTATTTCCTCCATTATTCACCAAAAATTTGACACCACATACTCCTATTTTGATGACTCTTCAAACAAACCCATCTTCTCACCCAACATTCCCTTCCACTCGTATCTTAGAACCAAAAGGAGAGAGAAAGCTTTAGTAGAGCAAATTAAGGGTGAAAGTTGAAAAGGGAAAGGAAATTTAAGAAGGGTAAAGGTAAGAATTTCATATACCCCTTCACAAGTAACTTTTTCTCTTATGTATTCCATCATGCTTTGAAGTCTTCCTAATTTCTGGGATTTGTGTAAAAATTAAATGGGTAGAATCTGAATTTAGGGGAAATTAGTTGAAGGAACTTGTGTATGGTATTTAGATGATTTAGTAGTAGGGTAATTAGAAGTGTTAGATATCCTCTCACCAAAGTTTAAATTTTGGAAGCAAGAAACTGCATCTGAACTCCATTTCGTTCAGTAATTTAAGTGGCATGCTTCTGAGTTTTAATTTCTGAAACTAAAAATAGAAGAAGTTAGGGTGATTCTCCAACTTGAATCGATTGAATCAGAGTTTTCTATGATTTATGGTGAACTTTCAAAGATTGTTGCGCAGAGACAGCTCTGTGACAGTTTCAGCAACCCAAGTTTGACGATTTATATCTCTCTGATAAAGAAGTATTTTTGAGTGTTTTATTTTCAATTAGATAGCCAACATTGCAAGGTTTCTATAATGCTATAGCTCATCTATATGTGATATGTGAATTGAAAGTTAGGAGCCTTTAAAGTTCATGAAAAACCACACTAAATCTGTCAATTTCCAGAAAAATACCCAACACTTTGAGTAGCCAACTTTGAGATGTCATATCTCCCAATCCTTTTATCCAATGAGTCTGATTTTCTATATGTACGTAATAGGGATGTACATTAGTTTATAACATATCTCGGTTTTCCTTAGAACCCTTTATATTAATAGTTATGATCGAGCAAAGGTGGTTAATTAGTCCATTAGGCCATTCTATTTGATGTGCTTGTACTATAATTGCTAGAATAAGAAATTGATGTTGCTTAATGAAATAAATAGTGGGCTTAGTTGTAAATGATAATTTATTAAACCTTAATTCATCTATTTTAAGGATGAGAGTAATGTGGAGTGAAAGATAAGGGAAACATATATATATAGATGAAATGAGAACTTGGGAAAATATAGGCTATGATTTATATAATTTGTATTACACCCACGTTATTGAATTTGCATAGTAGATAATTGATTAATACATATATATGAAGGAGTTTATCTTAAGAATGATCTATTCAAATAGCTAATGAAAGAGTTATAGAAAATATTGAACTCGTAATAAATTAGTAGTAGAATTATAAAGATGTTAAGTATATAATGGATTTCATTATGAGCTCGTAGTATGAATGAGACATTAAGTTTAGAATTTCAAGAGATGAGTCTCACGTATAAATTTCTGTAGATTCTTACGCTTTCTATACGAATATAGTTACGACGACGATCAAGTAAAGAACGTGGATTTCTATGCCAAGAGAATTAAAGAGAACGAGATAAGTGGTTACGCTTCAACCAGGTGGACGATATGATTTTATTTTCAAATGAGCTTTATATATGTGAATATTGATCTATTGAGTTATATTTTGAAATGATTGCAAGCCAATTATGATTATGTTATGCATAAACTGTATTTTGAATGGGTTTGATGTATGACTCCTATCTGTGTTGGCTTGCCAACGTATGTAATCGATCGGATCTTGAGTTGGTTGAAGTTTACCTTCCAAGATTAGTGTACACGGAAGTCGGTGTACTGTGAATCGTATGGGCCGGTACTTTGTGAACTGTGAGCCTTTATGTGATCAGTCCCGATGAAGAGATGCGTTTGCGGAAGTTGTACAGCTTCCCCGGCGTTAAACAGATATGGATAGTTATGAAGGAAAGAGCGGTGTGTTCCGCGAAGGGAAGAGCGGTGTTCCGCGAGTAATACGAATGAAAATATTTTGTGAATATAGGAGTATTTACAAGTCTTCTATGATTCACTATGATGAGAATGCATGACTACATTTTTAAGGTTTTTATAGGCTTAAACCACTGAGTGCTTTTTGGTACTCAGCCCTGCATGTATTTCTAAATGTGCAGGTTGTGTGCTGACGTGATGGCGAAGTGTTGAGCGAGAGTTGCTGTTAACTGTGATGATCGTTGTTTTGGCCCAGAGATAGATATCTTCATATATTTGTCTCAGCTATTGTTTTCCGCTGCAACACTTTGCGGTTTTGTTTTATCAGAGATACTTCGTCTATTTTTTTTCTTGAAGTGCACTATGAGTTTGTGACCGACTTGAACCTTCTATATATCCTTCAAGATCTTGTGCTAATGTTAGGAGTTTCTTTGTTCGTTAACCAGGTTGTTCATTTCGTTTGTTTTGTCTTTATTCCATTTACCCTTTCTTTTCCGCTTCTTAATTCCAACCCCAAGTCGCAGCCTTGTTTACGCCGTCCTTCGGGATCGGGCTGTGACAATTGAATAGCAACACTTTCATGCCTGACTTCAAATCTTTGTGTAGGATCCTCCGATCATGAATTACCTTCACCTTATCCTTGTAGATGCGAGCGTTGTCATATGCCTCATTCCGCAATTTGTTCAGCTCTGACATATGTAGAGAACGGTGCTCTACCGCCTTGTGTAAATCGAAGTTGGAGGCCTTGATCTCCCAATAGGCCTTGTGCTCCACTTCAACCGGTAGATGACACACCTTTCCGTACACGAGACGGTACATAATCATCCCACGCTCTTGTACGTAGTTCGATATGCCCATAGAGCATCATTCAACTTGATAGCTCAATCCTTCCTAGATGGTTGAATCGTCTTCTCCAAGATGTTCTTGATTTGTTTATTACTCGTCTCGGCTTGGCTCGACGTCTGTGGATGATAGGGTGTCGCGATTTTATGGGTGATCCCATTCTTCATGAGCCTCTCGAATAGTCTATTGCAAAAATACTTTCCACCATCGCTAATGATAGCATGTGGAAAGCCAAACCTGCATAGAATATTTTCTTGTACAAACTTGAGTACAACGTGAGAATCACACGTCCTAGTGGGGATAGCCTCAACCCACTTGGACACGTAATCAACAACAAGCAAGATGTACTCGTACCCATGAGACTTAGGAAAACGTCCCATAAAATTAATACCCCACACATCAAAAATTTCAACTACAAGTACATTATTAAGAGGCATCTCATTCCTACGACCAATAGTACCGACTCTCTGACATCTATCACAAGAAAGATAATAAGCATGTGCATCCCTAAACAGAGTTGGCCAAAATAAACCTGACTGTAGAACCTTATGCGCCGTCTTTTGGCCTCCAAAGTGACCGCTACAATGAGTTATGTGGCACATCTCCAACACCTTCGGTTGCTCCTCCTCCGCAACACATCTCTGAATCACCTCGTCTTTTCTGAGCTTGAAAAGAAAGGGATATTCCCAAAAGTACTGCTTGCACACATGGAGAAAACGTTTCCTTTCTTGGGAAGTGAGGTCAGGCCTTAACTCGCCACAAGCCAAATAATAAACTATATCGACAAACCAAGGCACACGAGTAACACTATAAGAATGCTCATAAGGAAAAGACTCGGTAACAAAATCATGAGATGAAGGAAGGGGAACATGCTCTAAACGAGAGAGATGATCGGCAACGACATTCTCACTCCCTTTTCTATCACGTATTTCAACATCAAACTCTTGCAACAACAAAACCCAACGAATCAACCTAGGCTTCGCCTGAGGCTTAGTCAACAAATAATGCAATGCAGCATGATCACTATAAATAATAACTCTAGATCCTATAATGTAAGCACGAAACTTATCAAGAGCAAATACTACAACTAACAGTTCATTTTCGGTAGTAGTGTAGTTGATCTGAGCAGGATTCAAAGTAGAGCTAGCATAATAAATAACATGCAACATCTTGTCAACACGTTGACCCAAAACAGCACCCAGTGCAGAGTTAGATGCATCACACATGATTTCAAAAGGAACATATCAATCAGGACCAACAATCACAGGTGTACTACATAATTTCTCCTTCAACGTAGTAAATGCAGAAAAACAGTCATCATCAAAATTAAAAGCAATATCCTGAGCAAGTAAACGACAAAGAGGCTGACAAATCTTAGAGAAATCCTTAATAAACCTACGATAAAAACCAGCATGTCCTAAGAAACTACGAATTCCCTTAACATCAGTCGGTGGAGGTAATTTTTTAATCACTTCTACCTTAGCTTTATCAACCTCAATACCCTTACTCGACACAACATGTCCTAAAACTATATCGCTACGCACAATTAAATGACTCTTCTCCCAACTCAAGGTTAAACAAGTCTCAACACATCGATCAAGCACACAATCAATTTTAGCAAGACAGTCATCAAAACAGGAGCCAAAACAGAAAAATCATCCATAAATACCTCAACGAAGTCGCTAATCATGTCAGAGAAAATGGACATCATGCATCGCTGGAATGTACTTGGCGCATTGCAGAGTCCAAACAGCATCCTCCGGAAAGCATATGTCCCAAAGGGGCTAGTGAATGCAGTCTTCGCCTGATCTTCCGGGTCGACCGCGATCTGGTAGTAACCTGATAAACCATCAAGAAAACAAAAATAATCATTACCAGCTAGTTTATCTAACATCTGATCAATGAAGGGTAAAGGAAAGTGATCATTTTTCGTAGCCGCATTGAGCTTTCGATAGTCAATGTACATCCTCCATCCGGTGACAGGTCTAGTAGGGACAAGCTCCTTCTTCTCGTTCATCGTCACCATCATCCCACCTTTCTTAGGAACGACATGGACTTGACTCACCCATTCGCTATTGGCGATTGGATAGATGATCGCTTCAGCGAGAAGCTTAATGATCTCTTTCTTCACGACCTCCATTAGGACGGGGTTAAGTCGTCGCTGTCCATCCCTCTTTGGAAGTGCATCATCAGTGAGCTAGATCTTGTGCATGCACATAGCCGGGCTGATGCCTCGAATGTCCGCTAGACTCCATCCGAAGGCGAGCTTGTGCTTTTTCAGCACAGCTACCAACTGAGTCTGCTAGCTATCAATAAGATGAGCCGAAATGATCACCGGCTTCTACTCGTTCTCAAGAAATACATATTTCAGGTTCGCTGGGAGCTCCTTCAACTCCAATTTCTTAGTTGCGGGTGGATTAGCCAGCTGCAACGGAGGCGGTTTCGCAAACTGGGCCTCCAATCGGAGTCTCTCCTCCATATCGGCCGATCTTTCGAAGACTTCCTCCAAACTGTAATCCTGCACAAAAGAAATCTCGGCCAAAGCATCAATCGAATCAATAAAAGCACAATCTTTGATAGAACTCACAAAAGGCATAGCTTTGTGCTGATGCACGGAAAAAGAAAGTCTCTCTCCTAACACTGATATCTGAATAATACCATTCTTAACATCAATTAAAGTGTTAGTAGTCGCCATAAATGGTCTACCTAGCAACAAAGTATGGTCACGCCCATTTTCATGCACATCTCCTATCTCTAAAACAACAAAATCCATAGGCACAATCAAACCACCTACGCTAACAAGAATATTCTCAATTATACCTCTAGGGTATCTAACAAAACGATCAGCGTGAAAAATCACTACAAAAAATTTTAATTTAGCAACAAAATTTTTCGTTACGAAAATAAGAAATTTCGTTACTAAAAATGTTAGTAACAAATTTGTAACGATTTTATTTGTAATAATATCCATGGTTACTAAAAAAATTTTTACAACGGAATATATCATGTTACTATATAACAACGGAATTGTCTGAAATGGTTTTTTCAATTTTAGTAACGGAAATGTAACGGAAAATTCTATTACTAAATTTTAATAACGGATTATTCCGTCACTAATTCCGTTACTGAAAATTGAACGACAATTTCATGACAATTCCGTTGTTAATCCGTTAAAATTTGGAAACATAAAATTTTTAGTTACTATTTCGTTACTATAAAATTTATTATTTTTTTAAATTGTGTCCATTATAAATAGGAAGACGGTTCTAATTTATGAATATTTTACTTTGACAAATTATTTATAAATTAGTGATGAAGTATAGAAATTTAAGATAAGAAAATTAGTACTCCCTCCGTCCTATTAAACTTGACACATTTTTGTTTTTGAGACGTCCCACTAAACTTGGCACATTCCAAAAGTAGCAAAAGTTATCTCTTCAAAAAGGTGTGGACTCTACCACCTTTATAACTTTTATACTACTTTATATACTCTTATTAACAACCGTGCCGGAAAAAATGTGTCAAACTTAGTAGGACGGATGAAGTAATAATTATCAATTTAGTCTTAAAATAAACAGTTATTTTTTAGATAAATAGTCTAGTTTGCCCCTAAGAAAATGTGTTAATTGTTAAAAATACCCAATTATCAAAATCACTATAAACAAAATACCCACTTTCTAATGTTACATAAACAAAATACCCACTTTTTGACTTTATCCCATTGTTTTTTGTGCAGTCAAACTAAATTATATACCGTCCACTTAGATACGAGTGGCATTTGTGTATTTAAATTATTTACGAGCGGCATACATACTTTTAGATTTAATCAACATCTCTGAATCTGATAGTATCAATACCGCCCGTAACGGAGCAAATACCGCCTGTGACCCCACATGGGCGGCATTTGCTCTCGTTGATATTTAACGGGCGGTATTGGGGGTATGTTGTTGATATATGTTTTCTACAACTTAATATACCAATATAATACAAAATTAGGGGTAAAAATCATAATTAAACATGTATATACATCGTTTGCAACATATAAAAATATTAGGATGTTATCTGTAAGAATGTAGAATGCAATATATACATGTATGAAATCAGAAAAATACATAGCATTTTAAAAGGTAAATACCGCCCGTAAAAAATTAACCTACGCAAATGCCGCCCGCGTAAGCCTCGCGAGCGGCATTTCAGCTTCTACGGGCGGTATCAATACGGGAAGAAACATAAGCCTATTCTAAATCCAATCATGTAACTATATCTCCACATAATGCAATATAGAGTGTAAAAATCGAAATTACAGTCGCATATTCAACCTATTTCACAGTAAATTGACAGTACACTAATATTTGGACGGAGATGGAAGGAGAAGGAGCAGCCTGATATGGATGGAGATGGTGGCGAAGAGGGAGGAGCGGCAATGGAAGCAGCAGCGTGAAATGACGGGCGACAATGAACAGAGAGGGACGGCAAAGAGGAGGAGCGGTATTTTCACAATAGGGGAGAGAGAGAATGTAAAAAGTGGGTATTTTCTTAATGTTAAGTTTGACTTTGGGTATTTTCTAAATACAGTAATAGAGAATTGTATTTTAAATTTTCTCCCAAAATTTGAACATTGTGCATTTCTTTTATAAAAATAAATTTTAATTATGTATTTTTTCTATCTTTTTTCTTCCATTGAAATTTGTGTACATCACATCACATGTCGCGCCGTCGCCGTCTCCACCGCCCCCACCTCTTCCTCCGCCATCTTCAACTTTGTAAATGTCTATCATCTATCTATATATGTCATCATATCTTTCTCTCTCTTATCTTCTCTTTTAATTGTTTCGCTTTCTTATCACCACCACCAACTTTCATAATTAAAGAATCAAAATTACGTTTAAATACGATGTTGAGATGATCGATGGCTAGAATATTTGAAGATTAACTATCTTATATATATATGATTATTTTGACTTCATCTCACAAAAGTATATATTTTTGTAAAACCCTCCTACAATAATCCATGATAGCACAAAGTGACTTAATTTATTTGTTTCTTCAAATAAATTGATATTAAGTAAAAATAACTCTTTATTGATGAATTATAATTAGATTAATATGCTAAAATTAATATTCTAATTGACATAAGACTCAATTAAAATTTATACACCCTAATTAGCTTAATGAAATTATATCATTAGGGGCTGGCAGCACGTACGGTGCATGGCATGGGTAGGGATGATACAACAATTATGATTTATATATAATCCTATTAAAACTATAGAAATAGAAGTGAAGTGATTGATGTTGAGGAATTATCTTTTTTACATAAAGACACTTGAAGAAGATCATTTGCTAATTAAATAATCCATTAATCATTTATAAGAGAGTCATTATTGTTATTTAATCACAATTTTTAATTCGGGGCTATAGGGATAGAATTAATGATACAAATACGTACTATGCACATTTTTATTTATCTTTAGAGGAACTGATTAACGATGTACGTGGATCGGAGTACTATTTTATTGTCATTTCTCTATTTACCGACAACGACATCAACCACGTACAATGGCTCTTATCTTATTAATCCACCGTCAAAAATAAATACTCCATATAGCAACTTATGTGTTTATCCATTGACGATTTTTTTTTTAAAATTGATTACATTAATATTAAATTACATAGCCGCTTTACGGATGACTCGAACATAAAATCTAAACTTTGAATATTAATATCACTATCACTAGGCCAACACACGCACGCTTCATTAACCAATTTTTAATGACACATTTATTCCTAGTGTTGGGAGATCTATCAAGAATATATTATAGAAAAATTTCAATCTGAAACTCTCGAAATTAATTAATTTCTTTTAACCAATATAATATTTATCATTTAAGAATAAAGTAGAAACATTTATCGATAAAAACTATATTAATTAAAAACTTACTTTTAATAAAAGTTGTTAAAATTACATTTGAAACTCACATTTCACTTTCATTAATATATAACGCAGTGCATGGTCATATAATAAACAATTTACGTGCAAAACTCAAATGATATATAACTGATTAAGTAATTAATTAGGGTTATAACAACTGCAAATCAATTTCAATTAGGAAAAATTCAGACCGCTCTAACTCCTTAGCTATAACAACTGCAAATTCATCAATTTACTTCTTCTTTTTTCTGCAGAAAATAGGCTAGCTAGCTAGTATTAATTATCAAGTATTAATAACCCTAATATATAACTTTGGTTTAGCATGTACAATTTATCTCATTAGCATAGCCGCATAGGATGCTTTGATGAATTAGTATGCATGCTCTTCGTTTCTTTTTCTTCTTCTTCTTTTTTTTTAAATAAAAATGAATATTCCGACACCATTCTCTGTTCAATCCAGATCAATTGGACCACGAGTCTGATAAAAATTAATAAGGATGCGTATTACATAAAGGTACACATTTAGCACAGTATAGATAAAAACCATACAACAATGAAACTAAAGGCGAAGCTAGCTGTTACAAATTAGTACTTTTATATATAGCAAATTAAAACCTCTTGCTAGTCGCTACTCCAACATTGATAGATAGACATGACTTTCAAATTAATACTTATCTAAATAAGAAGATGTAGATTAACCCTAGCTAACGTAGTAGTACTAATTATTTTCTGGAACACGTAGTAGGGGAGAATTCACCATGCACGTTTAAAATAGTGGTCCAGTAATTAACGGTATTATCTTGGAACAGGAGAGGTTCGTTATTATCGAATCCATCCAACAAGCTGCTCGGAAATCTTAAGGAATCACCGCCGAGATAACTAGTATTATTACTATTATGGTTCGTCTCATGCAGCTGCGTTAGTGAATTCCCCATTATGCCCTTCCCCACCGACGTGCATGCCTCGACGTTCATGTTATCGTTGATCAAAGCCACGACGTTGGGAACGGTGTTGTCGGAGAAGTTCATTGTCGTCGTAGGCGACTGGAGGTTATTATTCATCGTCCACGCTCTGAGTATGTCTAGACATAAAGGTGGTGGAGGTGGAGGTGGAGGTGTGGCGGCGTTCATGATCAGTTGGGAGGTAGTGTAGTTAGAATTAGTAGTGTTGATGGAGAAGAGGTTGGTCTCGCGCACGATCCGAGCCTCGGTCTCAAGGCGAACGCTCTCCCACTGAGCCATATGGCTCAAGTTGGCCATGTCTTCCCTCGACTGGCTGCAGGAGCCAAGGGCGTACTTCTTTGGTTTGTGGGTGGTGGGATCGATCCCCATTTTCTCCAGCTGTCTCTTTAAATTGGTATTCCAGTGATTCTTGATCTCGTTATCGGTTCTCTTGTATAAATGTCTTGCTATGGCGGACCACCTACACGTCCATCCGTTCATATATACTCCAATGCAGATATCATATAATAATTTTAGGTCCAACCCCCTAGCTATAATAGCCATTGTAATTAAATTCAAAATTATATATAGCTACCTTGCTAGCTAGTTTAATATATGAGATAGATACGTTTTATACTTAGTAGTTCAAGATTTATTGTATATCTTTTCTCATATCATGTCATGTTATTCTTGAATTGGTTATATATTTGTTGAATTCTAGTCATGGCATGTCATGTTTTATTCTCGTATTAATACAACATCAAGGGATTTCATTAATGCATAATTCTTGAATTGGTTAAAATTTGAATTTACTGTACTAGAATGATTAATTTGTAATTTGAGTTGTTTCCCCAGAAGTTTAAATAGAAGCATGCATGAGTAGTACAGAAGGGAGTAGTATATAAGACAAGTAAACAAGGAAAGTGATAATGATAAGTATGTGTAAGAAAGAGACATGAAGCATATTTGTAGCTTGATTAAAATGTTGGGATTAGGGTACGGTGAGCGTTGCACTAAAGAGTGTTGTACTCAGCGCATGCAATTACTTCCCACACATGTAAACCTATTAATGTTGTCCCTACAAACTTCATGCAACTTATTAATTAATTCATCTGATCATCACTTGTGCTGTACCACTGTACCTTCCCCTCTCACTACTACATATTTTACTCCTATTTTCCTCCACAAACAATGAATTTCGATCGGTACCAGTTTAGAATATATAAGAACTCAATTACAACGCACAGAATTAATTAAAAAGCTAGCTGATAATAATAATATCATCAAGAATTAATGGATGATATATATATACGATGCATCACTGACCTGTTCCCAAGAAGGGCGTGAAGTTGAATGATGGTCTGATCTTCCTCTAAATTGAATTTGCCTCTCTTGATATCTGGACTCAAATAATTAGACCAACGCAATCTGCAGCTCTTCCCAGACCTCTCAAGCCCTGCATATGCATTACACCTCCAACAATCACTTCTACTCATCATTATTCTACTATATATACATAAATACCAAGTGTACATGTATGTTATATTCTTTATCCATGCATACATTTTTAACTAAATATTCATGATATATGTATATATATATATATATATACCGGCTTTGGAGGGGAGAGCGCGCCAGCTTCCATGGCCGTGTTCTTTAATATATGCAATAAGCTTGTTGTCTTCTTGGGGAGTCCATGGCCCTTTCCTCAACCCTACCTTATTACAGCTTCCCATCTTTCTATTTTAATACCCTTTTCTTTTGAAAAATAATTAGGGATTTGGAGAATATTGTAGAGAAGCTAAGATTAGGGCGTGAGAGTACTGGAGTTGCTGAGGATAGATATATGGCTGTGAGCTCCAATTTTTATAACGATCGATCAAATAATTAATGCTGCACGTCTATATGATTAATTGGTGTCGACTTATATACGACTATATGCAGCAACAAAACTCTCAAATAGTGACACTTGAGTGTAAATATTATGAGCATCACAAAATTTTAATGCATGAATTTAAAATTTTGTGACACTCATAATAATTACACTGAAGTGTCGCTAGTTGAGAGTTTTGTTGTACACACGTGTAGAGCTGACAAAAATGGCCCGAGGCCATAGATCCGCCCAAAAGCCTGGAGTTTGGGCAGACTTGGGCTTGAAAAAAGGAGGCCTGAAAAAAGACGGGCCCAAAAAGCCCGTCCTAAAATTGCATTGGGCCCGATGGACTTTGGGTTAAAAAGCCTGGGGTTTTTGGGCTAAAAAGTCCGCCTGATAGTATAGGTTAAAACATTATTTTTTGTAATTGTTATTTAATTTAAATTATCATTGTAATATTTATATTTTGTATGACTTTGATAGATAATGAATAAAACCACCCTTTTAAAAATTTAATTATTTATTTTAGGATTGTTATATAATTTAAATTATGAACTACAATATTTTATGTTTTTAATTATTTATTCATGATTTTATTAACATTTGAAGGTGTTAATTGCATAATTTTATTTTACGTTGTAATTGTCAAATTTTCTTATTTATATTAAATAAATAAAACTTCGGGCCCTCCCAAAAAAAAGCCCGTCAGACCGGGGTAGGGTTGGGCCTACCATTTTGAAGCCCGAAAATATTCGGGCGAGCCTAGACGGGCCTCAAAATTCTGAGAAGCCCGTCGGGCCCGCCCGGCCCACCACTTTGCCAGCTTTACGCACGTGCTTATTGATTTAACTATATATATTTTCTATTTTATGAGCTAGGGAAATGAAATACTCCCTCCATCCCACTAAGCAAGACACTTTTTTTTGGGATGTCTCACTAAAAATGACACATTTCATAAATAGAAAAGGTCATCTCTTCAAAAAAGTGTGTACCCTACCACATTTATCACTTTTACACTACTTTATACACTCTCCTTAATAATCATGCCGGGAAAAAATGTGTCATGCTTAGTAGAACGGAGGAAGTATTATATATATGCTCTGATTTCTGATAAATATATATGGAAGAACAATATGTACATTTACTTCAGTACCTTATACGTTTTTATGTTAGTATGTCCCATCTAGCTACCTCTACTTTGATATTTTATGTTCTTTAATTCACTTGAGCTACAAATTTCCTTCATTTTTTCCATTATATAAATTATAAAATTGTACCAATGTTCATTATATTCTACGTCATGCACTAGTTGAAAATTTATGATTGAAATACCCGCCGCTAACGAATCATATTTTTACTTTCTTCTTGTGACATGATCAGCGGGTTTTGTAAAGTTCCATTTTAACTTTGTTCACAATTTTAATAAATTATTGGAAGATTTGCAATATTATATAATTTACCTAGAGAGATTTAGAAACTCCATAACAAAAACTATAATTAATATGGAATTAGTCCCTCCACAAAACTTCTTTCTATTTGTCATTTTCGTCTATCCACAAAACTTTTTCCTATTTTAAACTTTCCATTTATAGTAAGTGGACTCACCACACTCTCTACACACAACTCAATTTAATATAATACATTATATGAGACCCAAAATCCACTAACTACACACAACACAATTTAAAACAATATATGAAGTGAGACCCTCATTCCACTCACTATATATCATCATTAAAGTGGACGGAGGGAGTAAATTTAAAGGTACCATTGCAAACAGGGACGGAGCGAGGAATTTGATTTAGGGGGGGCGAACTTTCGCAACAACAAAATTATAAAATTATACTAGAAAAAAAAAACAATGACAACAATATACATCATTTTTTGTAGACAAATATTTCAACCAATCCGAAAATTTCTTATACCAAGTTGGTATAATTTTTTTGGCGATTTGTATACACAATCAAGAAAATTTCATGGGCATTTCTTGTTATCAAATGAATAAAGTGTTTTATACTTCATTAAGTTGATTTATGAACCTATATATAAAAAAAAGACAAGATTACTCTTAAAAAAAACTCCTTTTAAAAAAAAAATATGAAGTATAAAAAAAGTCATACGCTGCAATCAAGAAACAGAGTTGAGATCGTGTATGACTGATTTAATTGGCTGTTAATTAATTACAAACCCTAAATATCACGTACTATATAACATATTGGAATAATTAAATTTTAGAGAAAATAGAGAATAACAAATATTTGAATATGAATTAAAAATATAAAGAATGAATTATATCTCACACAATAATCGCGCTCGAAAATCATTAACCGATGTTGGAATAGAAGAGAATAACCATAAATCATACTCCATGCGTCTCACTTCATTAGTCCTACTTTGACAAAATATGTAGTCAAAGTGGGATTACTAATGAAATAGGACAACATATAGAAAAACGAAGAAATATTTGAAAAATATTGCGACTTGCAAAGAATAAAAATAAAAATTAACTCTCGATTGCAATTCATGTGCTGATAGGGACTAAAACCTATAATGTCAATTTAATAAAATTAACATATTTATATATAATGATACTTAAATTACGAATTAAGAGCTTTAATTATAACTTAATAATTAAAGTATATATATATATATATATATATATATATATATATATATAAATTTTGGATTTTTGAGAGGGGCGGTGGCCACCACCAACCACCAGCCACCCCTATCTCCGTCTCTGATTGCAAATCTGGAAATTTGCAAGTATAGTTGTTTGTTGAAAATCAGAATTAGCTGCTGCGATAACTAATGAGGAGTTAGATACCAATTCACAATTTCTATTACCTAATGGTGATATTTCTTAATACATACTATATTTATAACATTATGTGACATAATTAATAATTTAATAAGATATAAATATATATTATATATATATATACTAAATCTTGAATTTTAATGATATCATCTTATTAATATAATGAGAAATATTACAACATTGGACGGTAAATAATCTCATTCAATTTTCAATTCAGAATTTTTATTTCCTAAATTTTGAATTCTAATCATGTTATATCATCATTAGTCCATCGGTCAAACACTTCCGCATTGCAATACTTGAGATATTAGTCCATCGGTCAAACACTAATTGTAGACTGGAGGATTGCTATTTGAAGTCAATCTCTACTGAGGCTACCTCCCCTCAGAGTTGAGATACACTTTAAAATCAGTTTTAATTTGAAAATTTGAAACTGTGTAACCAGTAGCAGATGAAGGTGTGGGCATGGGGAGTCAATTGCCCCCCCTTCATTTCTTAGTAGAAATAACTATTATACCCATAATAATAATTTTATAATATTAAAAAATATGATATTTTCCCAAATATGTGTGACAATGTCCACCTCTCCTTCACTTCATTTCTCTTTTTTCTCTCTACCATTTCAATCATTTTCCCTCTCTTCTTGTAGAGGGACTCCTCCTTCATCTTCTCCTTTTTTTTTCTCTGCCATTTCAATCATTTTTCTTCTCTTCTTGTAGAGGGTCTCCCCCTTAATCTTTTCCACATGCTTAGCTCGATCAACCACCTAATCCGCCAATTATATTCACTCAAATACATGAGTTTTCTTTAATTCCTGATTTTAAACTCTTGATATTCTGCTGGAAATTTGCTTCTATGATATGGGTTTCTCTTACTTATGTTACTTCTCTTTGATTTCTTATGCTTATTTGATGTTGACTGTGAATAATGATTTGTTTTTAAGTCCAACTTGAAAGAATAGAACTGTGTGAATGTTGTATGTTAATAAGGCTTACGCATGTGCAACTTGAAAGAATAGAATTTGATTTGAGTTGAATCATTCGTTTTTTTGCGTTTCACTATCCATAGGATTCACATCTTAGTTTGTTGTCTTACTCTTATTGTATGGATCTTATGTGAAAACGTGGCTATTTTTTGTTTTGTAGCAATTAAGCAACGATGATTTGACTTGTTTTTTTTTATGTAGACTATGTTAAAGTATTTTCCGAAAAAGGATAAAAGCCCGTCTTTGGCTAATACGAGTCCCAACAAAAGTGTTAAAGCCTCGCCCAAGATGTCTATGAAATCAACTTCATCTCATAATTTGAAAGAAAAATCACAAATAATTGATGCAAATTCTGACTTGTCGGAACTCCCTTCTGATCCGGGAAAGCGACAAAAAATCATAAAGCATCATCCTAATGTTCTTGAAAGAGTTCGTAGGATGTACTATATGGATGATGCTTGCCAACCAAATCTTGAGAACTTCCCTTAACGAGATATTGATGGGATAATGCGTAGGTTTAACCGATCCTAGTGTGATGAATTTAAGTTGTTGGAGTATTGCATAAACAAGGATGCAACATTTTGCCTTTATTGTTATATCTTCTAGAATGAATTGGGATAGGGAGGTGGTGATGCATTTACTCTTACATGTTTTAGGGATTGAAAAAACAAGTCTAAATTTTGAAAGCATGAAGGGGGTCTTAACAGTGTTCATAGACAAGCTTTTAGTAAATGTGAAGATCTACTGAATCAAAATCAACACATTGAGCCAATAATACTTAAAACAAAAGATGAGAGAAAAATGGACTATAAAGAACGACTAATTGCTTTGATTGATTGTGTCAAGTGGCTTTTGAAGCAAGGACTTGCATTCCGTGGTCATGATGAATTTGAGGAATCGAGTAATCAAGACAACTTTTTAGAACTTTTAAACTTCCTTTCCAACCATAATGAGGATGTAAGAAGAGTTGCTTTAAACAATGCCCCTGAAAATCTCAAGTTAATGGCTCCTCATATTCAGAATGATATTGTTAGAGCTTGTGCATCTGAAACAACTAAGTCTATACTTGAAGAACTTGGTGATGGAGTTTTTTGTGTTCGTATTGATGATTCTCGTGATGTATCGATAAAAGAACGAATGACTGTTTCCTTGAGGTTTGTTGATAAAAAAAAAGCCAAGTTCTTGAGAGAATATTGAGATTTAAGCATGCCGAGTGCACAAGTGCTATTTCACTCAAAGTAGCACTTGTAGATATGTTGAATGCACATGAATTATCCATATCCACGTTACGTGGACAGGGCTATGATGGAGCTAGTAATATGCAAAGAGAATTCAATGGATTAAAGTCTCTTATCTTGAAATTAAGAAAATCTCATAGCATATTTCGTCCATTGTTTTGCTCACCAACTTCAACTCGTTTTGGTAGCGGTTGCGAAAAACTACATTCGGATTTGTGAACTTTTTCTTTTGATGACTAACGTGGTTAATGTGGTTGGAGGTTCGTGCAAATGAAAAGATAACTTACGAGAACAACAAGCTGCACAAATCCTTGAAGCATTGGAAAATGAAGAACTTAACGGTGGACGAGGATTGAATCAAGAAAGTACTCTCACTCGTCCTTGTGACACACGTTGGAGCTCTCATTATACTACTATTCTTAGCATGATAAATTTATTCACTACAAAAAACCATCAAACTAGCGACGGAATGGATGACGGATTTTAAATCCGTCGTCAGCTGGCGACGGATCACCATGAAAAGCCTGACGACGGACTGGCGACTGATTTTTTAGCGCGCAAGCTGGCGCCAAAACTAACGACGGACCTGACAACAGAACGGTCCGTCGCTAGCCATTTCCGTCGTCAGTCCGTCGTTAAAATAATTAATTTGATTATTTATTTATGTTATTACTGGACGACGGACTGATCCGTCGTCCAGCCCTTTAAGTCAGGTTTCATCCATTTTTCGCGAAAACAGAACACCACAACCTTGTCTACCTTCTCTCAGGTGATTTCCAAGCTTTTACCGGCAATTCGAAGCTCCCACCAGCCAAAGCAACCCCATGCATGTCTATTACTTCGATTTTCCTTACCCCTTATCTCTATCTCTCTAACTTTTGGTCGTTTTCTCGCCGATAGGACAGCTTCCACGTCCCCGCCGCCTCCCCGACTGCTGCCGCCGGCCTCTGTTGCCCTCCAGCCTCCTGCTTCACTCTAGCTCTCCCGATTGCCTACCGGAGCCGCCTTTTGCCGCTCCGGCGCCGCTTCCTCTTCCGGTGAAAGGTATAAAGTAATTGTGTAATTTAGGTTAAATTGTTAATTAGATTAGTTAATTATTTAATTATGTTATGTTAAATTGTTAATTAGATTAGTTAATTATACTAATTATATTTGAATAATTTAGTTAAATTGTTAATTAGATTAGTTAATTACACTAATTATATTTGAATAATTTAGATTAATTGTTTAATTGTTAATTAGAATAATTTAGATTAGATGTATTTTTGTTCATTAATATGTAATTTAGTTAATTAGATGCAATGTAGGTTAATTAGTGTGTGCATTTAGTTAATTAAATGAACAATTTTTGAATTAATGTTGAATTAATAATTTATCTTTAGGTCAACTTGTTTAAAATTATTTATATTAAATTAGATTAATAATTGTTTAGGTCAAATTGTTTAGGGTTATCTTGATTTAGATTAATAGTTAATTGTTGCATATAATAATTGAATAATTTAGACTAATTTAGAATAATTTAGATTAATAATTGTTGCATTTAATAATTGAATACTTTGTTTATATTTAATTTATTTCTAATTTCTTAATTAATTATTTATGTTGTTAATTTAATTTAGTTTAATTAAATTATTATTTTAAATTATTTAATTTTGGTAATTTAGTATAACGATTTGCGTATATACATGACATTGAGATAGACGTAATTATTTTCTTAAGGATCTTCTCCCTTTGGGATAGATTTTAATTATGTCTTAAGGATCTTCTCCCAATATGTATAATATTATACGAACTCGTTCTATTTTGATTATGTTGGGATGTTTTGATGAGATGCATGTGTGTTGTGACATTTTGATGATATATGACTTGGGATGATTTGATGGCATTAGATGACTCATTATATTGGATGCAATTAGCTAGAATAGTTTAAATAATAGCATATAAAATATTGATTCTACCTGCAACCCAAATGATCCAATGCTCGTGATCTCCAAATTAATGACCAAAATGATTCAAATGCTCGTGATCTCCAAATGCGTTGCATCAAACAATCTAAGCATCAACTTATAATTCATAACTGCAAATCAATGACTTACAAAACCTTAAATGTGTAATTTAATATTCCACTAATAGCCTCACCTTCTATTCAACTCCAAATAATTCAACTCCTCTATTCAACTCTCATAAATCAACCTAATTTCATTTTCACTCAATTATTTTCCTTATTCTCTGTCACACATGTGCAATCATCCTTTAAATTTGTAATTTAATAGACCATCACAAAGTATATATATAGTCTCGCTCTCTCCGTAACTAATTAATCTTTATTTTACTATGTCAGTACTTATTAATAATCAGAGTTATAAAAATGAGTCGAGATTGGATGTACTTGCGGTTACTTCCGAATGGGGGATTTAATCCACATTCACTACAAAAAAAACCCATTCTGGCGACGGAAAAATCCGTCGTTAGCCCTCGAAATCCGTCGTCCCGGGGGCTTAGCGACGGACTGGCGACGGATTTTTTCCGTCTGCATTTTGATCGTCGTTAGCCCCCCGGACGACGGAAAACAAATTCCGTCGTTAGCTAACGACGGACTAACGACGGAATTTATCCGTCTTTAGCCACGACGGACTGAAATCCGTCGTCAGGAACTGCCGGAGACTGTTGACGGCGCCGGGAAGCTAACGACGGATTAAATCCGTCGTTAGTGGCGACGGACTGCAGTCCGTCGCCCACTAACGTTGACCGTTGACCTAGCGACGGACTGCAGTCCGTCGCCAGGTAATAATTTTTTTTTTTTTATTTTAATAATTAATTTTCTTTTTTTTATTATTCATTACCTAAAACGTGTCATAACACACAATACAAACATAATCCAACATTGAACAATAATTTAAAATTGAATAAATCAAATGAAATTCAAAATGAATGCGGATTTCATATAATGAATAAAATAAATATTTGTATCAGTAACATCCCACGACAAACCAAAAAATAAAATAATAGTAAATGTATCAGTAGCATCTACGAATCGTAGTCATCATCAGGAGGAAACTGGGGAGGGGGATCAGACGGGGGAGGCTGATAAGAGGGAAAGAAGGGTGCACCTCCCTGCTGAGACTGCATCCAGCGCATCATCTCGGCATGCTGAGCCTGCATCACCGCCATCTGCTCAGCCAATCTCTGCTGCTGAGCAAGGTACTCACGGCGCTCGCGATCCTGCTCCTCGACTCGGCGCCGCAGCTCCTCGACCTCGTCTCTGGATGCACGTGATGTGGACGAGGATCCCCCGAATCTGGATGCTCTGAGGGCCTTCGCCGCGCCTCCCGTGCCGAACAGCCTCTTCTTCTTGTCCGGGCCGCCAAGAACCTCCAGATACAGCTCGTTCATGTCGACTGCATCGTGGTCCCCCTCGGGTAGCTGGGCCCGCTCCTCGTCAGCACGGCGAAACACCTCAGTCTGCATGCATGTAAACGAGAAATGAACATTTGTTAGTATATATACATATTATAAATATTGAAAATCTAATACATATATATATATTAGATTTAAATTAAAACTTACCGCTATCGCCTCAGATTTCGGATCGGTGTATGTCCCGTCCGCGTATCGATGCTCGTCCAGGAAGGAGTCGAACATGCACGAAATCGGAGGTACTCCCCGCTCACGACCCTATACATCAGATCACAATGGAATTGTGTCATTGAAACATGTGTATATGAATTAAAATTGTACCACATACTTACCATTGTTATTTAAAGTATATTATTACCTTCTCCTCAGCTCGTTGCATGACCGACTTGGCCCCTCCCCTATGCTTGATAGGACCAGTACCCGGTCCCTGAGGCTCAGACAACCGGTTGCGCCTCGCTGACTGGGATTTGGCCACAACATCATCCCGTGACCAGTAAGCGAGCCAACCCATCCAGACATCATCAGTCCACCACCCAGGCTTCCCACCTCTGGGTGGCGGATCATTCCTCCTCCTCTTGATCCCGCAGATATAATCCTTATATCTCTCCCGGATCTTATTATACCATAACTCCCGAATCTTGGCATCGAGTGCCGGTTCCCAAGTAAATTTTTTCTAGCATTGAAAATGTATGTTAGAAATTGTAGTTATAAGTTATAATTAAGAATGAGTTTGAAAGTTTTAGTAAATTTTCGAACCTTAAACTCCTCCCAATATCGTTGTCTCACGTCCTCAGGCGTGAGCTTCCAACTGTAGCCAGTCGGGTTGGGAACTATCTTAAATAGTTCCCAAATGTAATCTGCCGGGTCGGCATGCGGGTAAAATCCCCTGCATAAGTAATTTTATATTGATTTATGTTAGATTTTTGAATAACTAATTAAATAATTGTCAAAATTGAAGATGTGGTTGCATTTACGTACCCCAGCTCACTCACAGAAAGAACAACGTCTCCTGTGGGTCTACGCTCCAACTGACCATCACCGTCGGAGCCAGAAGACGGACCGCCTATGTGTATGCCACCAATATGGTGGCTGAGACCGCCGGTCCCGGACTCATATCCAGAGGATGAGCCCGGGGAACTACCCCTACCAATGGATAGAGGAGATCGTCGTGAACCCCTACCACGAGGGGTCCCCACATCCTCTCGCCGAGAGTAAGACATCTATTATGTGGAAAATAAATAGATAAATAAGATTCATGATAGACTTATTAATTAATACGTAGAAGGTTTATATTGAACATATAATTAACAAGTTGCATTTATAATTAATCTTCTATCAATTTGAATGTGTTAAGTTTTGTACACAAGTGTTAAGGAGAATCCTCTTCATCGTTATCATTTTCATCTTCCTCATCCTCATCTTCATAGTCATTCTCCTCATCTTCATCTTCTTCTTCGTCATCTGATGCTTCATCCTCTTGGTATTCATCATCCTCGTCATCTTCTTCTTCTGTTTCGAGGACATTATCAGAGTCCACGTGGTCATCATCATCTTCAATTTCTACATGTTCACCGTCTCGGGCAACTGATGTAATATCATCTACATCAACAGTAGTTACCACATGAGCGTCATCATCCTCCTGAAACGGTGACTCCAACGTAGACACATCCGCTCGAGACTCGTCGATAGTGGCCCGTGCCTTTATAGAACAAGCTTCCCACCATTCTCTACACTGTTGGTTCATACTCGGATATGAACAGTAATACACCTGTGTAGCTTGAATGGCTAATACAAATGGTTCATATTTTCTAAGTCTGCGCGTATGATTTACAGACACTAAATTGAACTGTGTATCAACCCTTGTACCGGCCGGAGAGGTGTCGAACCAGTCACACTTGAAGAGAACAACCTTCTTATTGTGTAATCCTGGGTATGTGAGCTCGCACACTTCGACTAATTGTCCATAAAAATCCGTCTGACTCGAGTCCCCATAGTTACCCGCTTTTATGCACACACCACTACTCATAGTTGCTTTGTGAGTTCCATGTGATATCGTGTGAAATTTGTAACCATTCACCAAATAACCATGATATGATGTAATCATTGGTGAAGGTCCACGTGCAATGTCCCACATAACAGGATCAGTTATACAATTTTGTACCTACATCACACACAAGTTTATACTTATCAAGTTATGCAGTTGTATGTCCCTTATATAGTACTTAATTAAATAATTTCAAGTATCTTAGTGAAAATTTGACTCACGTAGGAGCAAAACCATTCAGGGAATTCTGTAGACATTTTCTTGTCAACGTCCATGTCAGTTATCCATGGATTTGAGTGTCTGAGATGTGATTCGTATTCCCTTCATAGAAAAGAAACATGTTAGTTGATAAAAACCACACATTGCATTAAATAGTCGTATAATATGATTTGTAAAAGATTACTTGATATATGGATCGATCTCCACGCAATTATGGAGTACGTATAGATGCGCAGCTCTGTATTCCCTTGGATCCAACGATCTTTTCGTTGTTTTTCCAAAACCAGTTCCGGCAAGTTTGAATACAGAAGGCAAGTCTGATTGATCTTCTATCCCACTAGTAGAACATCCTCCAACGTAGTTGCGAGGCACCTCTCTATGTTTCGTACTTACATGATCCTCAAAATAATAGGAACAGAAAGCAGTGGCTTCCTCCACTAAGTATGCATTACATATCGATCCCTCAACGCTTGATTTGTTCTTGACATTATTTTTCAGCTTTCTTAAATATCTGTATTGAAATAATTCATTTAGAAAGCATGAAACCATGCATAGTTAAAATTCATGAAACATTATTAAACACAATTGATTCAGTTTGATAAAGTACCTCTCAAATGGGTACATCCATCGATATTGGACTGGTCCTCCATCTCTTGCCTCGTCAGCTAGATGGATAGGCAAATGTTCCATTGAGTCGAAGAAGCTTGGTGGAAAGATTCGTTCAAGCTTACACAAAATCAGTGGGATGTTATTGTTAAGTGTCTCCATGTCGTCACTCTTTATGTTTCGTGATGTCAAATCACGAAAGAACAGACATAACTCAGTGATGGACTTCCAAACAGCTTGTGGGAGTAGTTCTCGAAACGCAATGGGTAGAATGCGCTGCATGAAAACGTGACAGTCGTGGCTCTTCATCCCAAACATCTTAAGTTTACTCATGTCTACACATCTACCCATATTTGAGACGTAACCGTCAGGAAACTTAAGGGTTTTCACCCACTCACACAAGACTTTTCTCTCCTTTTTGTCAAGTGTATAACATGCCTTAGGATATTTATTAGTGTATTGGTCACGCATCAGCTGGGGTCTGTGACAATAGAGGTTGAGTTCCTCCCTCGACTTTGCCGTGTCTTTTGTCTTGCCTTGGACATTCATTACAGTATTGAAAATGTTATCAAACACATTCTTTTCAATATGCATAACATCTAAATTGTGTCGAATGAGCAGAGAACTCCAATACGGAAGGTCCCAGAAGATGCTCTTTTTTCGCCATCCAGTGGTAACTTGTCTTAAGATGCGCTTGTTATTATCATCATAATCTTCTGTTACCTTTACTAGTCCCAAATCTTCAATCTGATAAATGATCTCTTCCCCTGATCTCCTCTCCGGAGGATCATCTGCAACAATCTTATTCTTTCTAAAGGCCCTCCTATTCCTCCTGAACTGGTGATCGTAAGGTAGGAACTTGCGATGTGTATCAAACCATGACTGCTTCCGGCTATGTGTTAAGGAGAATGCTTCTGTTTGTTCCATGCATCGAGGACAAGCTAATCTTCCGGCTGTACTCCAACCAGACAACATCGAGTACGCCGGAAAATCACTTATGGTCCACATCAATGCTGCGTGCATCTGGAAGTTTTGTCTTCTTGAAACGTCATAAGTATGGGCACCGACTGTCCACAATTGATTGAGTTCAGATATAAGTGGCTGTAGGTAAACATCTATCTTATCTTTTGGATTTCGGGGACCAGGAACCAGCACTGTGAGAAACATGTGCTGTTCTTTCATGCACAGCCACGGAGGTAAGTTGTAAGGCGTAAGGATAACAGGCCAGGATGAGTACTGTTGTCCCGACTGCCCGAATGGTTGAAAACCATCTGTTGACAGTCCTAATCGTATATTCCGTGGCTCCGCTGCAAAACCCGGGTAAGTCACATTAAAGTGCTTCCAGGCCGGCGAATCTGCAGGATGACGCATAACACCATCATCAGCTGAGGTTGAATGCCAGATCATGTCGCCGGCCGTAGCTTTAGATGCATACAACCTTTGTAAACGAGGTGTTAAAGGGAAGTAGTACATCTTCTTAAGGGACACTTGTTTACGTCCCCGACTCCTATCTTTGTATCGGCTTTCATTGCAAAATTTGCAATTCACAAGATGGGAATCCCCCTCCCAATAGATCATGCAATGATTCCTACACGAATCTATCTTTTCTACAGGTAAACCCATTGCCCGTAGCAATTTCTGTGTGCTGTAGTAATTCATGGGCACTCTGTGGTGGTCTGGGAATGCCTCATTCAATAACACACACAACTCGTTGAAATATTTTTGTGGCATCCCAGAACGGGCCTTCAAAGTCATCAGACGAGCCACAAAAGACAACTGAGTGTGGTTCTTACATCCAGGGTATAACTCTTGATCGGCAGCGTCCAACAACTCGTACAACAACTTTGCTGTAGCGTTTGGATCTTCCTCTGTGTCTGAGTTGTTGAAAGAGGGACCCCCGAGATCATGAACCATCGCGTGGTATGTCCCGTACTCCTCCTCGGGTTCTACTTCGACGTCGACACGTGTTTCTTGAGCATATGAAGGTATTTCATTTTCACCATGAAACCTCCAGATCTCGTAACCCCGTGTGAAACCCTTTTTAGCCAGATGAAGCTGTACAACATCTGTACTTCTAAAGTATATATTCTTACACTTCACACACGGACACTTGATTTTTTCTCCATCCATTAACTGAGGCTGACTACTTGCAAATCTTAAGAACTCGTCAAGCCCAGCAAGGAAGTGCGGATTAAATCCCCCGTTCGGAAGTAAACGCAGATACATCCAATCTCGACTCATTTTTATAACCCTGATTAATATTAATAAGTATTTACATAGTAAAATGAAGTTGAATTAGTTACGACCGGAGAGGGCAAAAATTATTTAATGGTCTATTAAATTAGACATTTAAATGAAGATTGCACATGTGTTAGACTCACTTAGGAAAGTGTTAAATGATAGTTGAATTATTAGAAGTTAAATAGAGGGAGAGAATTATCAGTTGATTTGGAGTAGAATAGTGGACGACAATAGAGGACGAGCATTATGAAAATTATGGTCTGAGGTTGAGAATTATGTTTTGGTGGCGATTTTATTCATACGGTCATTTGCAATAATTGATTGCATTTGGTTATTTTTGGTCAATTAATTTGGTCATTTTTTGTGATTTGAAGTTGATTCCTCCCAAATTAATATCCCATATCACTAAATCTAATCACAACAGCCAGCTGACACAATCATGAAAATATCTCAACATACATTTCATGATCAAAACATTCGAACATAATAATTAAAATATCACAACACATGCATCTCATCAAATCACCACAACATATGTGATATTACACATATTGGGAGAAGATCCTTAAGACGTAATCAAAATCTATCCCGAAGGGAGAAGATCCTTAAGAAATTAATTACGTCTATCCCAATGTCATAAATACTATCCATTTCGTTATACTATATTACGAAAATTAAGAAATTAGAAACAATCATATATAAACTAATTAAATTTTTGGGTGTAAATTAGTATAATTAACCTACACAATTACCTAACATGATTAAGCAAATTAAATACAAAAATTAACTAATTCATTATAAATTCTAAATAATCTAAAAATTACCTAATAAATTTAAATAATTAACCTCAGTAATTAAATAAGTACTATTATTATAATTTAATTACCTTTCACCGAAGTGGGAAGCGCCGGAGCGGCAGAAGGCGGCTCGGAAAGGCTGAGAGAGGAGTCGGGCAGCGACAGGCGTAATTAAAAAAACCCTAATTAAACAATTTAAACTAATTAATCCACAATTTAAATTAAGATATCATAATTTACATCAACTATACAAATCCGTCAATTATCTTTAACATTAACACTATCTAAACTAATTATTTTATTAAGGATTAATTACAATAATTCTATCAAAAAAATAAACTATAATTAACTAAACTAGTTAATTACACTAACTAAACTAATTAATTTATTAAGGATTAATTACATTAATTATCCTTAACCCTAATTAAGTATTTTAGAAAATAATTTATTCAATTAGTCAATTAACTAAACTATAAACTAATTTATTCATTTAAACAAATTAAAATTAATTAGCTAAAAATTAGGTTTAACAAATTAATCAATTATATCCTAATAAACTCTAGCTACTAATAAGTAATAAATCAACAAATTCAATAGTAAAATATAATTCAACTAATTAAATCTACTAATATCAAATTAACAAATTAAATATATATATTAACAAATTAAACCATAAGTAAATTTTTTAATTTAAAATACTCTAACAATATACTACTTAACATAACTCAACCTACTATAATTAATAAAATACCCTAATTAATTCAACTTAATTAGTTAATTATGTATAATTAACTATATCACACATATAACCTAATTAAAAATAATTATAAAATAACAATAATTATAAAATAGTTGTTTACCATACAATTAATAAATTTAACATACAATTAACATACATTAACATACAATTAACAAATGAAATTATAAGAAATAACAATAATTATAAAAACATTATAAAAAAATAACAAATTAACATACAATTAACACACAATTAACATACAATTAACATACAATTTATACAATACAATTAATAACATAAAATAGTTAGTTAATTAACATTCAATTAACAAACAAAATTATAAAAATTAACAACAAATGTCAATCAAAACATAATAAATTAACAATAATTAAAAAAAAAAAATTGCAGCAATTACCTGAAAGCTTCTGGCTTCTGGCGGGACTCCGGCGGGGGCGGGGGCGGCGGAGCAGGCGGCGGGAGGGGCGGCAGCAGTAGGAAGAAATGGGGAATCGAGATAGCTTCGCATCCCAATTGCAAAATTAAAAAAAAAAACGTAGAAATCAAAAGAGGAGAAGTAAAAGGGAAGGATTCAACTTACATTGGAGTATTACGGCGGTGGGAGGTCGAGATCGCCTTGAATTCGCCGGTGGGGGTCGGATTGGAGTGCAGGAGCTTCTGTTTTCGCGAAAGGAGGGAGACAACTGTTAAATAGGGCTGGACGACGGACTGGACGACGGACCAGTCCGTCGTCAACATTAAAAATAAAAAAAAAATTAAATAAATACCTAACGACGGACTGGACGACGGACCAGTCCGTCGTCAGCATTAAAAATAAAAAAAAAAGGAAAATTAAATCTAACGACGGACTGGTCCGTCGTCCAGTCCGTCGTTAGGTTTGCCGCCAACATACGCGCCAAAAAACGGTCGCCAGTCCGTCGCCAGTCCGTCGTTAACATAAGTCTTTGGAGTCCGTCGCCAGTCCGTCGCCAGTGGACGACGGAAATACAGTCCGTCGTTAGGTCCGTCGCCAGATTAAGGTATTTTTGTAGTGATTTTCTTTCTGGGCTTGAAGAGTTCTTAAAATTTGCAAGTAGTTAGCACCAGTACATGAATGGAGAAAAAATTAAGTTTCCGTGTGTGAAGTGTAAGAATATATGGTTTAAAAGTACAGATGTTGTACAACTACATCTTGCTAGAAAATGTTTCACACGGGGTTACGAGATCTGGAGGTTTCATGGGGAAATTGAAATACCTTCATATGTTCAAGAAATACGTGTCGATGCAGATGTAGAACCTGAAGAAGATTACGGGACATACCACGAGATGGTTCATGATCTCGGGGGTCCTAGTTTTAACAACCCAGACGTTGAAGAAGATCTAAATGCTACAACAAAATTGTTGTACGAGTTGTTGGATGCCGCTGATAAAGAGTTATACCGTGGGTGTGAGAACCACACTCAATTATCTTTTGTGGCTCGTTTGATGACTTTGAAGGCCCGTTCTGGAATGCCACAAAAATATTTTAATGAAATGTGTGTTTTATTAAACGAAGCATTTCCAGATCATCACAAAGTACCCATGAACTACTACAACACACAGAAATTGCTACGTGCAATGGGTTTACTTGTACAAAAGATACATTCATGTAGCAATCATTGTATGATCTATTGGGAAGCGGATTCCAATCTTGTGAATTGCAAGTTTTGCAATGAAAATCACTACAAAGATAGGAGTTGGGGACGTAAACCAGTTGCGTATAAGAAGATGTACTACTTCCCTTTAACACCTCGTTTACAGATGTTGTATGCATCTAAAGCTACAGCCGAAGACATGATCTGACATTCAACTTCAGTTGATGATGGTGTTATGCGACATCTTGCAAATTCACCAGCATGTAAGCACTTTAATGTGACTTATCTGGGTTTTGCAGTGGAGCCCAGGAATATCAGATTAGGCCTATCAACAGATAGTTTTCAACCCTACGGTCAGTCGGGACAATAATACTCATCTTGGCTTGTTATCCTTACACTTTACAACTTACCTTCATGGCTGTGCATGATAGAACAACACATGTTTCTCACAGTGCTTGTTCCTGGTCCAAGAAATCCAAAAGATAAGATAGATGTGTACCTACAACCACTTATATCTGAACTCAATCAATTGTGGTCAGTTGGTGCCCATACTTATGACATTTCAAAGAAACAAAACTTCCAGATGCATGCTGTGTTGATATGGACCATAAGTGATTTTCCAGCCTACTCTATGTTTTCTGGTAGGAGTACAGCTGGAAGATTAGCTTGTCCTCGATGCATGTAACAAACTGAAGCATTTTCTTTAACACATAGGCGGAAGCAGTCATGGTTTGATACACATCGCAAGTTCTTACCTTACGATCATCAGTTCAGGAGGAACAAGAGGGCTTTTAGAAAGAATAAATTCGTTGCAGATGATCCTCCAGAGAGGAGATCGAGGGAAGAACTACTGTATCAGATTGAAGATTTGGGTCTCGTGAAGGTAACTGAAGATTATGATGATAATAACAAGCGTATTTTAAAACAAGTTACCACTGGATGGCGGAAAAAGAGCATCTTTTGAGACCTTCCATATTGGAGTTGTTTGTTGATTCGTCACAATTTAGATGTTATGCACATTGAAAAGAATGTTTTTGATAACATTTTCAATACTGTGATGAATGTTGAAGGCATGACAAAAGACGCAGCAAAGTCTAAGCAGGAACTAAACTATTATTGTCATAGACCTGAGTTAATGCATGACGAGTATACCAATAAATATCCTTAGGCATGTTACACACTTGACAAAAAAGAGAGAAAAGTCTTGTGTGAATGGGTGAAAGACTAAGTTTTCAGACGGTTACGTCTCAAATATGGGTAGATGTGTAGACATGAGTAAATTGAAGATGTTTGGCATGAAGAGTCACGATTGTTACGTTTTCATGCAGTGTATACTACTCATAACATTTCGAGAACTACTCCCACAAGCCGTTTGGAAGTCGATAACAGAGTTGTGCTTATTCTTTCATGATTTGACATCACGAAACATAAAGAGTGAGGACATGGAGACTGTAATATCCTGCTAATTTCTAAATTATACTTTTAAGTGTTCTAACTATTAAGGGACCTAGGTATGATGAAATAAGAATTTTAAGAAAAACCTAGAGCCTGTTAGGACCTGCCATGTTAATTTGGCAGACCGACAAAGCTTTTTAAAAGGTTTATTTAAAAAATGAGCTTTTCATGCATAAGTCGAAAGTATATACATATTATACTCCTTGCGTAGAGTTTTTCAAAAGAAAAATATTGGCACTAGGTTTACCCAAAAAGGAGTTCGTATGCAACCGCTACGAATTTTTAAAGTTTAAGCATGTCGTCAAAAAAAATAGTTTTTCCATGCATGACCGAAACTATATCAATATTATAGTCATTGTGTAGAGTATGAAGAAAGGAAGATGTTGACATTAGATTTGCCCGAAAAGGAAGTCGTGTGCAGAAGTTACGGCGTTTTAAGGTTAAAGCATTAATAATAATATAATATAATATAATATAATAAAAAATCTAAAATTTTCTGATAGTGTATCAACTACTCTAAGTCAATGTTGCGGAAGCTAAATAAGAAAACACGAGATAATTTTTGCGTAGGTTGTGTTAACGAACAACCTACACGGCAGCCTTACGGCCAAAAAGAATAATCAAAATAAGTGTTGTGTTGCTACAATGTTTAGCACCACACAACATCAACACTTCTTACAAAAACACTAAACGTATGATCTTAAAAGACTAAGGACCATACACACTAAACTACGAATTTAATCTGCAAAAGTGTATCTCTAACTGAAAACTATAACAAGTATTTATAGAGATAGTTCATGGGCTTGATTTCCATAATCTTTGTAACTGCCGGCCCATGCATTCCCCAATTTTCTCAATTGTTGTCGTGCTCCGCAATATGCGCTTGGGAATGTGGAAACTGCTTAAGACCGTTGTTGACTCTGATATTTATGGAAACAGATTTCCACTTGGCACAAAGATCTCAACCGCTTATCATGACTTGGTCTTCTTCAGTCTTCGTGCATCTTTCAAGCATACCAAGTCAAACTTCCACGTGCATCCACGAGGCTGTTGAGTCATCATCAACTGTGGAGCTTAACAGCTAAGTCAACAACCATCCTGTGAAGAACACAAAAACACACATGTTAGGTTCAACATAATAAACAACAATATAAAATACCTAACATTTTTTTTATAAATAGAAGGGGGAAGTCGGCCCTTCCCCCATAACTCACGACACTTTCTCTCCCCCCCCCCCCCACTCTCTCCCCTTCTTCTTCTTCATTTTGTTTTCTCCCTCCGTCGCCATTAACAAGCAACCGAGCTCTCGAAGCTTTGTTTCGAGGTCAAGTCAAGTCAAAGAGGTATGCCGAGGTCAGGCAATGGAAGCTTGGGAACTCAATGAAGGTGGCTCAGCCGCCGTTGGGTGACCGTAGTGACCTCGCCGTCGCTGAAATTTTATCATAACTTCACCTCTCGTTTTTTTCTTCGTTTCACGTCCTTTTTCGAAACGGTTTTCTCCTATGCTTAGCTCTCATTACATAGAACTCGAGTACCGAAGGGAGTTCGGGACGATGATGGCCGGATGTGGCCCGAAGGGACCACGACCGATCACCACCGCCTCCAATGTCGGTGTCATCGATGGACTCCGAAAGCTCCAATTCGGTGGTCGTCCGTTCTTCGGACGGCTAGGGTTCCTTAAGGTTTTATGTTCACGGCCATGCATTCTACATATCGGCATGAGCATAATTTGTTTTCGTCTACGTAAAAGTTTTGCATGCATTATATATATAATACTATTTTATGTTTTTCTAAAGAAAATTTATTAACCGGTTATCCTTTTACGGTGAAATTTATAATGCATGTAGACAAAAAAATATAGGATTTTCTGAAAGAGGTTTCATTAATTTTCATTGGTCCAATTTTCATAGATTTGAAAAAGACTACGAATCTTCTTGATTAAGGTTCAAGGTAAAGTTGTATATTTTAAAAATGTTTATACATATTCCTATAGGGAATAATGTTCGGAGTATTTTTGCCTTCTTGGCCAAAATCATTTGAAAGCCCGGTTGCTGCCAAATTAAATATTGAGCCTAAAAATTTAGTACTACTTATCTATAGTTCCTTTTGGGAAATTAAAGCCAAAATATATTCCCTATAACTAATAGGTACCTAGCACTGAAATTTGAGCTCATAAGAATTTACGGTTTTCCCGTAATCGAGAAATATCATCGGTGAAAGGTTGAGGATATATACGTATTTTGAGTTATTAAACTCTTTTCTCTAAATGAAAAATGCATGGATCTCTGTTAAAATGTTTTCACGAAGGTATGGACTGTTTAATGCTCTTATCGACCGCCGGGGGTTCTTATTCGGCCTAAAACGTTGATTTAAGGACTGTGATCACTTAGTTTCTACTGCGGTGGGTTGATCACCATCGGGTTTTGACTCATGCTATATTAGGGTGTACGGTTCGCCGAGCCCTATTTGACTGAATGTTTATGATCCGTCGGTGGTAAAAGGCCCGGGACATAACCTATATAAGAGTAACGTCATGCCGGGTCATGTTTAATTTATGCACAAATATTTTGCTCACTTAGAAGTTATTTTTGTTTTAAAACCTTCTAAGGTAAGTATACTGAACATAGACTATGTTTTTCGTTTTATGAAAAACCCAACTGAGTGCACTAGTACTCACCCCACGTTTTACAAAATTTTTCACAGGCTAAGGGAGCAGCATGATGTGTGTGGCTGAGGAATGGTGTTATTGGGATGACGATTGCTTCATCACGAGAACGGTTTACCGTTCTATACATAAGAATTTCTGCTGCCATGCTCACCTATGTTATAATATTTATGAAATAATTATCATTCACGTATATGTGTGTGATAATATATATGTTTAAAGTCTAAGATCATTTTCTCATTCCACGAAGGCCTCATCGGCCATTATTAATAAAGGTTCATGTTATTATATTATCATTGCCCATTACATGCATACACGTGCATAGGAGAGCTTAGAAGTAGTCGGCCCCTCTTGGACGCTCAACTCCTCAGCCCCTTGTGTAGTGTTCGAGCGAATGCCGACCACACTTGGTGAGCTGGGTGAGTGACTCCTTTTGGCGAGCTAGGCTCACTAACCTCCGCCTTTGATCGACGGTTCTTATTGGACGATTCGTCCTCTCGAGGATTCTGTATTACCGTTCCGACGAGATGAGCTGTATTATCTCCAACCCCGTCTTTCATATTGGATGATTCGGCCGTTTGGGATTCAGGATTACCGTTCCCATGTATCGAGCTGTATTATCTCCAATTCATTTCATCTTAGATGATTCGGCCACTTGGGATTCTGGATTACCGCTCCCATGACTCGAGCTGTATTATCTCCAATTCATTTCATCTTGGATGATTCGGCCGCTTGGGATTCTGGATTACCGCTCCCATGACTCGAGCTGTATTATCTCCATATTGCATATGATTCATTTTAGATTCATTATTATAGACATTGTCTTTGCATTGGTTAGCTGTTTGGGTTGTAAAATGGCATAGTCAGAGTTATAGAGGAGATGCTGTCCGATTTTCAAGGACAACTCTCTCTTATAATGCACACGAACACAATGCCCCATTTCTTCCCCGCTTCTTTTATCCCCGCCCAGTCATGCCCTTGGCGCGTGTGCCGTCCCTCGGGATTTGGGGCGTGACAGAGACACTTAACAATAACATCCCAGTGATTTTGTGTAAACTTGAGCGTATATTTCTGCCAAGCTTCTTTGCTTATCCATCTAACTGACGAGGCAAGAGATGGAGGACCAGTTCAATATCGATGGATGTACCCATTTGAGAGGTACTTCAAAACATCTTAATTACAAGTTATATTTCAACTAATACATTATGTTTAATGATTTCCAAATGAATATTTCAATACAGATATTTGAGAAAATTGAAAAATAATGTAAAGAACAAAGCAAGTGTTAAGGGATCCATATGTAATACATACTTAGTGGAGGAAGCCACTGCATTTTGCTAATATTATTTTGAGGATCATGTTAGTATGATACATAGAGTTGCCTAGCAACTACGTTGGAGGATGTTCTACTAGTGGGGAATAAGATCAACCAGACTTGCTTTCCATATTCAAATTGGCTGGATTTGGTGTTGGAAAGACAACCAAAAGATCATTGAATGATAGGGAAGACAGAGCTGCTCATCTATACGTACTCCATAATTGTGTGGAGATCGATCCATATATCAAGTAAAGATTTACAACTCAATATAACACTTCTATTTAATTTATCAACTAATATCTACTTGTTGTATGAAGGGAGTACGAATCACAACTCAGACTCTCAAATCCATGGATTTCGGACATGGACATTGACAAGAAAATGTCGACAGAATTTTCTGAATGGTTTTGTATCTATGTGAGTCAAATTGACACTAATCTAACTTGAATTGAATTTATAAGTAAGATATAGCATCAATACTTAACTTGACAAATATAAGTTTTTGGTGATATAGGTACAAACTTATGTAACAGATCTTATAATATGGGATATTGCACGTGGACCTTCACCAATGATTACAACATATCATGGTTATTTGGTGAATGGTTATAAATTTCACACGATATCTCATGGAACTCACAAAGCAACTATGAGTAGTGGTGTGTGCATCAAAGCTGGTAACTATGGAGACTCAAGTGAGACAAATTTTTATGGACAATTAGTCGAAGTGTGTGAACTCACATTTCCAGGATTATACAATAAAAAAAATCATTTTATTCAAGTGTGACTGGTTTGACACTTCGTCGGTAGGTACAAGGGTTGATCCTCAGTTTAAATTAGTGTCTGTAAATCATACACGCAGACTTAGAAAGTATGAACCCTTTGTATTAGCCGTCCAAGCTACACAAGTGTATTACTGTTCATATCCAAGTAGGAATCAACAGTGTAGAGACTGGTGGGAAGCTTGTTCTATCAAGGCAAGGTCCAATGTCGATATTGCTCAAGTTGATGTGTTTAGTTCTACATTAGAGTCATCGTATCAGGAGGATGATGATGTGAGTTTTGTAAACATTGTCTATGTAGATGATACTATATCACTTCAACGAGACGGTGACCAGGTAGAAATTGAAGATGATGAGAAAAATGAAGACACTGATACTGTCCTCGAAACAGAAGAGGATGAAGAAGATGATGATGAATATGAAGAAGATGAAGCTTCGGATGAAGAAGAGAAAGAAGAAGATGACGAGGATGACTATGTAGATGAGGATGAGGAAGATGAAAATGACAATAAAGAAGACGACGAAAATTAGCACATTTTGTAGAAAACTTACCACATTTGAATTTCAACTTATTAATTTTAAATGCAACGCATTGTATGTTTAATATAAAACTTCAACTTATACGTTTCTTGTTATAAATGCAACTTATTTATTAATTTTTAACATATTAGATGTCTTCCGGTCGGAGATCTTCACCACAAGATAATGTGTCTACTCCTCGAGGAAGGGGTGCACGACGTTCTCCTATATCTATCGGTCGGGGTTAGGGGTGAGCATGGTTCGGTTCGGTTACCGAACCGAAAAAATAATGAAAACCGAAAAAAAACCGAACCGAAAAATATAAAATCAAAACCGAACCGAAATAACCTTGAACCGAAAAAAAACCGAACCGAAATTTTCGGTTCGGTTTCGGTTAAAAACCGAAAAACCGAAACTGGAAAATATTTAATAAATAATTATTAAAAACATATTTAATAAGTAATATTTAATATATATTTATATATTTAATAAGTAATATTAATTAAATAATTATTTAATAAGTAATATTGATTAAATAATTATCGGTTCGGTTCCCCGGGCTCATCATCCGGATATGAGTCCGAGATTGGTTTGAGCCACCACATTGGTGGCATACATATAGGTGGTCCATCGACTGGCTCCGATACGGATCATCAGGGGGAGCAGAGACCCACAAGGGACTTCGTTCTCTCAGTGAGTGAGTTGGGGTACGTAAATACAATCACATATTCAATTTTAACAAATATTTAATAAGTAATTTAGAAGAATAATATAAATCAAACTAAAATTATTTATGTAGGGGATTTTACCCGCATGGCGCCCCGACTGATTACATCTGGGAACTATTTAAGATAGTTCCCAATCCGACTGGATACAGTTGGAAGTTGACGCCTGAGGACGTAATATATATAGTTTATAATTACAACCTTTATAATATGTTATTAACAAATATTCATTTCTCGTTTACATGCACACTGAGGTGTTTGCCAGTTTTGACGTGGAACGGGCCCAGCTGCCTGAGGGGGACCACGATGCGGTGGACACCAACCAGCTATACTTGGAGGTTCTTGGCGCCCCAGACAAGAAGAAGAGTTTGTGCGGTACGTGAGGCGCAGGGAAGGCGTTGAGAGCCTCCAGGTTCGGTGGATCGTCGTCCGCCTCACAATCCACCAGGAGCGAGGTTGAGGACCTACGACGCCGAGTCGAGGAGCAGGATCGCGAGCGCTAGGAGTACATTTCTGAGCAGAAGAGATTGGCTGACCAGATGGCGGTCGTGCAGTCTCAGTACGCTTAGATGATGTAGTGGATGCAGTCTCAGCAGCAGGGTGGTCCCTCATTTCCCCCATTTCCCCCTCTCAGTTTTCCTAATTCTGATTCGTAGACTTTTATGATGTATTTGATAGAGATATGTGTACGGTGGCTACATTCATATACTATACTTTGTATTACATCTTTCGTTATATTACATTTCGTATTTTGATCCATTTGGTGGATTTAAAATTATCGTTGAATGTTCTATTATATTTGTATTGTTTGTTGTGACAGGCTTGAGGTTACGGATAATACAAAAACAAAAATAAAAAAAATTTAAAACTAACGACGGACTGTGAATCCATCTTTAGGTCAACGGTCAAAACCTAACGACAGATTTACCAGTTCGTCGTTAGCTAACGACGAACAAATCCGTCGTTAACCCTCTGGCGCCGTCGACGGCCACCGTGGGAAACTGACAACGGAATTTGTATTCCTTCGTTAGTAACGACGGATACTTCCGTCGTCAGTCCGTCGTTCGCTAACGACGGACTTTATTTTCCGTCGTCAAATAGGCTAACAACGAACGAAATACAGACGGACACGGTCCGTCATTAGCCCTTAGGGACGACGAAATTCGAGCTCTAACGACGGAAATGTCTGTCGCCCGTGGAGGTTTTTTTTGTAGTGATTTGGTTCTATAATTGGCGTGCTTCGTACTATTGTGAACGAAGAAGCTTTATCTAATCAAAGGGGTGAAACATCATGTTTGTTAAGAGATGATATCTTTTGACTTTGTATTTGATTTGCACTTGATGAAATCTGTATTAGGAATAACAAGAATTGTGCAAAGCATTGCAAAGAAAAGATCAAGATATTGTGATTGCCATGGATTTAGTAGATACTTGTAAGGAAAGATTTCAAGAAATGAGAGATGGTGGATTATGCTCTTTGATGAATGATGTATCAACTTTTTGTGTAAAATACAAAATTGAAGCGCGTGATATGGATGCTCTTTATGTGACTGGAAAAGGACTGAAGCGGAAACGAGAAGATGAAGAGATTACAAACTCACATCGCTACCGCGTGGAGGTGTTTAATTAATATTGTCATAGTCATGCAGTTACTTGAGTTACATGGTCGATTCAATGAGGTAAATACTGAATTGTTGCTTTGTGTTGCTTGTTTGAATCCATCCAACTATTTCAAAGTTTTTGACAGAAAAAAGTTAGTTCGACTAGTTGAATACTATCCAAATGATTTTAAAGGTATATAACTTTTGGCGTTGTCGGATCAACTTGAAAATTTTGTGTTGGATGTGCTTTAAGAATTGATACTTCTGACGTAAAAGGGCTTGGTGATTTGCCGGTTGTAATAGCTTCTGTCGAAAGAGCATTCTCAACTATGAAAATTTTGAAGAATCGACTTCGCAACCGAATGTGTGATGAATGGATGAATGATAATTTGGTGGTCTATATTGAAAAGGATGTATTCAGTTGTGTTCCTAATAATGCTATTATGCATACATTTCAGAAGATGGCGGATCGTCGGGGCGAACTATAGGTTAGATCTTTACTAATTGTTTGTATAATATATATTTTGTTATCCCCCATACACCAGAATACTCGTTTCGAGACCAATAGTATTGATTTGCTTATTACAATTGAAACTGAAAAAAAAACTATAAAAGTGAAATTTTAATAAAACTAAATCGAAATTTAAAAATTCAAATACAAAATTTTAAAAAGTGGAGTAGAATAATGTCGTTTTTTTCAAAACAAGATATGTCATGACAATTGTTGACAGTTCGATATGTAATCTTCGAAGATAAAACGATTTCGTCAATTAAAATAGTAGCACTATAAATTCAAAAGGCTTTAACGTACTTAACTGACATTTAAAAATCTAACAAATAATGCTCCTAACAAAATTAATATGTTAATATATGCAAGATAAAGGAGAGAACAAGTGTTGAAATGTTTAAATTAAGTTCTTTATTAGAGATAGCAATGGACTTAGATCTACCTTGGTCCAGATCGAGAATTGAAAATTTTAACTTGGTTCTAAATCTGATTGAGATCTATTGAATCATAAAATTTGTGATCTATGTTCAAATCCATCAGTTCGCGGTCTATGGATCTGACTCATATTTGGATTTCAAAATGTGAACTCTAGGTTAACTACTGAAAAAAATTAAGAGCTCCTCACCCAATCCGGATTTGTTGGATCCAGATCCTAAACCATTGATATGAATCAAATATCCGAACGGGATCGTGGATCCACTATCATTCTTACTCTCTATACTACTTTCTTTTATAGTCACACCAAGGATAAACATAATTCACTCTATTATGACCATTAACAAATATTATGACCATTAACAAATATTATGAGTACTCCATCATGACCATTAATCATTATCATAAATATTTTAACATGCTCACTAACCATTATCATGTCATCAATACTCACTACATTATTTTTTTTTTAATTTAGCAACGGAATTTTCCGTTACTAAAATTATTAATAACGAATTTGTAACGGATTTATTCGTAATAATATCAATGGTTACTAAAAAAATTGAACAACTGAATAAATTTCGTTACTATATAACAACGAAATTGTAACGAAATTTCCATTTCTAAAATAGTTTCTTCAATTTTAGTAACGAAATTATAACGGAAAATTCCATTACTAAATTTTAATAAAGGATAATTTCGTTACTAAAATTAAACAACAATTCGATAACAATTCCATTGTTAATCCGTTAAAATTTAGAAACGATTTTTTTTCGTCACTATTTCATGACTATAAAATGCATTTTTTATAGTTACTCTATATAGACCACTAACCATTGTCATAAGACCCTATCATGATCACTAACTATTAAGAATTTAAAAGTCAAAAAGTTTAGAGCACTCAAAAGTTACTCACATTCAACGATTGTTAGGAACTTATAATAATGAATTATCTTTATCTTTATCTTTTATTTTTTTAATTAATTAAATTAAATCTTAATTAAAAATTCATGATTGAAAAGTGATAATTAATACTCCCCGTGTAATAAAATAGTTTACATTTCAAAATTTTCATTTATACTAAACCAAATACCAATACTTACAATTTCAATTGAAAATAATAACTCAATTGAGATCTAAATTTTACTAACTACACACTACTCAATTTAAAACGACATATCAAGTGAAAATCAAACTCCACTAACTATACATACTTATTAAAATCAAAACACATTTTAAAACTTATATCGAGTCAAACTTTACATCATTTTAATGAATGGAAAGAGTAATTTTTTCAAAAATATTTTTATCTACATATGCAATTTTGACACCCTTAAAATATGGTAACTGTATATACGTGGAAGTAGGTGTGTCTCTTTTATTTCAACTTTATTCACAGATCATCAAATATTTAATTGGAGGTAATGAGAATTACATATTTTGACATTTAAGTATTTTGTTGGTTATTTTATTATATTTAGTTGTGCACGTGATATTATTGTTGAGTTGAAAGTTATAACTCGTTATTCATATTTAAGTTGTAGGAGTAATAGTGAAGAGTGAAGACTACTAAATGGTGTTAGGTGGTGTTTTGTCCGTGAGAGCATGGTCCCAATTAATTTACAAATTTAGACAAATAAAACAAGGAAATGATTTGTTCATGCTGTTTAATTTCATAAACCAAAGGGTTATTAACGAGGAGAACTAGACTCTACCTGCTTATTATACTTCGACTAACTATATAGTGTTGTAATTAAATGATTACATATATAATTGGTGTAATGTCTGGTGGCAGAAGTACGGAGTGATCGCCGGTGTAGTGACACGGACAATGAACGGCTTGGCTTCATGGCGGAGGATTACATGAATGAACCGGAACACAACGGAATGAGAGGGATTACGAGAGTATGCAGGTATGAGACTGTATATTTGAAGAGAGCTTAAAGAATTTGATATTGGCTACTCATACCATAAATGTGCATCTTCTTTTCTGATGGTCATACCATGAAAACTCTAAAGTTAAGCCTGTTTGACTTGGGGTAGAATTGAGAAATGTGACATCCTCGGAAGTTTTCCAAGATGCGTGCGAGTGAGCACAAAACACAATGAAAAAGATTATGATGGTTTGTGAGGCCAGCCGTTGGTCCGGAAGCCAGGTCATTACAATAGGTCACACAATATAATGAAAAAAATAAAATTTTTGTTTTTTTTAATCATATCCCTATAACTAAAAGATGGTCATGATATAATTATTTATATGTTTATAAATAGAATGCTTTTTTATATGTATGATCAGCTATATATATATGGAAAATTAGATTTATTGTAGTATATAAATTGACATATGATGTCGTAAATGTACTCGTTATTCTTATAATGTTTTTACTAATTAGGTATGATTATTTCCATAAATAAAGACGCCTAGATGAATTCAAATAATCTAACCAGCTATATTTAGATTTGCAACTCAATTTTTCTTCCCAGGATAAGTAAAATATTAATTAAACCTTTTAAACTCAAATTTTGTCCAAATACTCATTAAACACGAGAAAAGAGTAAAATATCTTTACTGTGTACAAAATGAATGTATTAAACACGAGAAAAGAGAAGAAAGACTAAGTCTGAGAGGCGATCAGCATTATAAGACTACTCTCAATGGTGACTTTCTCTTAATCTAAATTTAAATTAAATTATTATGTTTTTATTGCATGACACAATAAAAGAAGCAAAAAGTCATGACTTAAAGGTGATTAGTCAATCTAGATCATGATATTTCATGACTTTACTATTATTTTATTTATTTCACTTATTTGTCCTATTTGCATGACTTTCAACCAAAAGTCACCAATGTTGATAGTTTAAGTGATAGCTGACGACAACTGTGTAAATGAATGGTTAGGACATATAGAGGAAGAAGATATTGTGATTTTCGGTCGCGGCACACGGTGCAACGGTTGGGGTTAAAGGTCTTCATTTAACCATAAAAGATTTCATAGTTATATTATTTTAGGACAGTAATCAAACTGTGATTAATACGACTTACCCATCATAATAAGAATTGTCTCCAAATCGTTGCTGGTTAAAAACGTATAACTTTACATGATTGTACAATTAAATATGTGATTTTATGAATTATAAAAGATAATTATATATAATAATATAAGTATTGAAGTAGATGTAAAAATTTAAAAATATTTAAAATTGATGATGTGGAACTGCTAATTCATCATTCCCATAAGCTATATCAAGTAATATTATAAGTACAAATTCTTTTAACCTCTACGGTAGCGCAGACCATTTTTGACTGACGCACTCCCATAAGTTTTCTCAAGTATGATACATAGAGGACTCATCATTCGAGAGGGGTTGGATTCCATTTCCCATAAATAATGTATACAAATT
Organism: Leonotis leonurus; assembly: GCA_026898415.1. Taxonomy (NCBI): domain Eukaryota; kingdom Viridiplantae; phylum Streptophyta; class Magnoliopsida; order Lamiales; family Lamiaceae; genus Leonotis; species Leonotis leonurus. The sequence goes on along the minus strand of JAPKLX010000034.1, from coordinate 901,614 downwards.
ATTGATATAAAAACAATAAAACTTTATTAATTAATTAGACAGAAATTTATCAAGATAAATTAATCATCGATAATATAGAAGACGGAAAATATTGGTCATGTACTAGTTGGAAATTTGTAAAAATATCTTCTTGTTTTAATTTCTCTCTGTTACAGTTTCCTACTTTCTTCTTGTTATCAGACGGGCAGTGGATTTTTTAAAGTTCCATTTTAACGTTATTCAACATTTTAATACTAAATTCTGTTAAATAATTAATCACAAAATTAGGACATGTTTAAATAAAATCATATATCTTATATTCGAAAATTCTATGAAAATTATTAGTTAAAAAAAAAAAAAAAAAAAAAAAAACTGAAGCACTAACATAAATCTGTGGATTAGTGGTAGGGATCTTCCAAACGAATAGTGTTAAAATTATCCCACATTGATTGTGGATGACTTCTATAACCGAAATATATGGTGAATAATCTCTTTCACTTAACAAGACTTTTTTAAGGAGAATTAGACTCAATATTAAAAAAAATGTCACAGCCTATACCATTCAATGGTGAGCCGCCACCCAACATCTATTATTCACCCAATAGAAAATTATATAAAGAATACAGTGTTGAAACCGGAGCTTCGAACCTTGAGCCGCCACCCAACATCTATTATTCACCCAATAGAAAATTATATAAAGAATACAGTGTTGAAACCGGAGCTTCGAACCTGTAGAAATCACATAACTCAGAAACATGTAGGAGTATATTTATAGGGAAGAAGTAAATGCAAGTAGTCAAAAACTTTGAACTTTATGAGCTCGCACATTAACCCCCACAACACGCATCATTCCTATGAAAATTCGTCTCCGCGATAAATAATTTTGGCTCAACAAACACCCTCGATCATCATGTGTGCTCTAGAAATCGCAATTTCATAGAAGGGAGCCACCCTTCACACACACTAAGTGATTTCTATGATAGTGTAGTCACCAAAACACTAAATATATCATACGCATATGATATACCGGAAGTCTCACGCAGAAACAACCGCAAGAAATCACTAAGAGCCCACAATTGCTCAACCATCATAGACATAGTACGATCATACAAATCACCGCAGTGAAATTGTCTCGTCAGGCTATGAAACCTCTATGTCCAAAATTCCACAACAGAATCATAACACCCGCAGGTTGGATTCATCACTATGCATTGATTCGCAAATCAATTACATACACATCAATTAAATAAAGTAAAACTTACATGGCTTCGTTTGACCTCTAGGTATCCACCACATAAGTCCTCTTTACTTAAATGATTTCATCCCAATTCCGGCAGAGAGCTCATCAACTTGTCTCTTGATAAGAGCGTGAACGAGTCTACCAAGTTCCTCTCCGACTTCACAAAGTCGAGAGATATCACCCCGCCACATAATTTCTCCCTCACCACCGCATGTCTAAGCCGGATATGTCTCCTCTTCCCATTGTAGAAACTGTTTTTAGCAATGGAAATAGTAGTTTGTGAGTCACAATGTAAAGAAATAGGTGCTAAAGACCTCTTACCACATGCACATTGGCCAATAATTCTCGAAGCCACTCTGCTTCATGAATCGCCAGCTCCAAAGCTATAAACTCAGATTCCATCGTAGAACCTGCAATGCACATCTGTTTTCTCGATTTCCAGGAAACTGCACCACCTCCAAGAGTGCAAACATAGCCACTCGTGGAACTTACCTCATCACTATCTGAAACCCAGTTCGCATCACAATAACCTTTTAACACATCAGGAAAGTTAGATTAATGTAGAAAATAATTAATTGTACCTTTCAGATATCTCAACAAACGATAAAGTGCAGCCCAATGGTGACTACTGGGATTATGAGTATATCTACTCAATCAACTCACCGCATATGCAATGTCAGGCCGAGTACAGTTCATCAAATACATCACACTCCCTAAGATTCTAGCATATTGTTCTTGATTCACAGAATTATCAAGATTACTTTTTAATTGCGTGCTTGAATCAAAATGAGTTTTCGCAGGAACCAAATTATCACACTCAAAACGTTTAAGTACTTGTTCCACATGATGAGACTGACTAAACACATAACCATTTACAGATTTAATCAATTTAATCCCAAGTATAACATCAGCTTCACCCAAGTCTTTCTTATTAAAAAACAGATGATAAATATGCTTTCATTTCCAACACAACATCAAGACATGTACCAAATATTAACATGTCATCCACATATAAACAGATCATCACACATTCAGTTCCATGAGATTTAGCATATAGGCACGACTCTAAACCATTTACCACAAATTCGTTTAATAAAATTGTGTCGTGAAACTTTTCATATCATTGAACAGGAGCCTGTTTAAGACCGTATAAAGACCTCTTCAATTTACAGACTTTATATTCCTTACCCTTCACTACACACCCCTCGGGTTGTTCTATGTAGATTTCCTCATTTAGATCACCGTTTAAAAAGGTTGTTTTAACATCTATCTGATGTACCACTAAATTATGAATAGCAGCTAAAGCAACAAGTGTTCTAATAGTGGAAATACGAGCAACAGGAGAGTAAATATTAAAGAAGTCTACATCCTTTTTCTGGAATATCCGACCACAACAAGTCTAGCCTTATACCTCCATCAGGTTTCAATTTATTCTTAAAAATCCATTTCGATTTAATAGGTTTAGTGGTCACAGGAAAATCAACAAGTTCCCACATATGATTACTAGTTATAGATTCTAATTCACTTTGCACAGCTTCTCTCCAAAATGGAGCATCTATACTAGACATAGCGGTATGATCCTCATTAATTAAAAAGGCAGACACTACATAATCATCTATTAAATCAGGATATTCAGCCACAAAAGCAGTAATAAAATCATTACCGAATGAAGTCTCAGGCCTTCGTCTTTTACTCCTTCTCGATTCAAAAATCTCCACAGATTCCTGGGCCGAACGTTCAACACCAATAACACAAGCAGGCTGTGAAGAGCTACACACATTCTCACGAGAAACGTTAGTCTTCCAAGGAAATATATGCCCAAAGAATCCAGCATCACGAGATTCACAAATAGATTGATCACTCAAACATAAGAATCGATAAGCAGCAGAGTTCTGAGCATAACCAATAAACGCGCAATCAAATGTTTTCGACCCCACATTTACACGTTTAGGATCATTCAACCTCACTTTAGCAAGACACCCCCACACCTTCAAAATTTTAAAATTAGGCTTAAAGCTTTTCCACAATTCATAGGGAGTTTTATTAAGTTTCTTATGAGGTACTCAGTTTAGAATATAGCATGCAGATAATACAGCTTCCCCCCACATAACACTAGGTAATCCAGAACTAAGCAACATAACATTAATCATGTTCTTAAGAGTTCTATTTTTTCTTTCAGCATTACCATTCCGTTCAGGGGAATAAGGAGCAGTAAACTCATGTATTATACCATTCTTTTCACAACGTACTATATTCACCACCTCTATCGGATCTTAATCTCTTAATCTTTCTATTCAGTTGATTATCTACTTCAGCCTTATACTTAAGGAACATATTAGTAGCTTCATCCTTAGATCGTAAGAGATACAATCGAATGAATCTAGAGCATTCATCAACAAAAGAGATGTAATACATCTTTCCTCCTCTATTAATTGTACTTCTAAATTCTGCCAAGTTAGTATGAATTAAGTCTAACAGTTCAGATGATCTATCATGCCTTCTTGCTGCTTCTTGGCCTTAGGCGTGATTTGATTTATCATGCATTGCGCACTCGGGCTTCAACTCTTGGTCCGTTTTTCGGCTTGTGACTATCTTTTAACTTATTGATTTCACCACTAGGTTCCAATTAGCCATTTTCTACCACCAAAACCTATAAAAAAATTTCATAAAATGCAACAAAAACGTAAAACAAAAACAAAACACTAAATCAAGATAAATATGGTACAAAATACTCCACAATACGACACGAGTTGATAACAATCATATTAATAAAAGCATGTAAAATGAGTGTTTATCAATATGTAACTTTCCATAGTTATGGACATGTTAAACTATACTTGAAAGTAGAGATGACAGTGGATTAGAGACATGATCCAAAATTATGGATTTAGATTTACTTTTTAGGATATGAGTTCTTTAAATTTTGGATTTGACGAATTTGGATCAAATACGAAACTTTTAAGAGTTTGTTTGGTTTATAAGATAGAACCCAATAATATCCAAGATTAGACTCAATCTCATTTTTAGTTTTCGATATATATCATCATTAAAGGCCAATATTCAGTTCCAAGATAACTAGAGAAATAATTATCTCTCTAATAATAATTGCACCATACCCTCTGTGATGAGAAGAATCCTCAAGAAAGCAGTATTCCTTCCTATTTAATTAAAAGTTATCATGATTAGCGAACAACTTTTTATTAGATAAGATTCAATTTTAGCTTATCCACTCCTATATCTCATTGTTATCTTATTTAATAAACCAAACAAGGCCTAAATATTTTATAATATGCATCCAGAGTTCACATTCTGATAATCCAGCTCAAATGTATTCCATGAACTTGCATATTTAATAATATTACACCCACACACACTCATATATATATATATATAGATGTGTGTGTGTGTGTGTGTGTGTGTGTTGGGAACCTTTTTTATAATTGTGGAAATCATTATTTATATGTTTTGATGATGCAAAATCATAAAGCGAAACCTTAATATATATGCATGATATTAAAATGTGCTTACGCTTTAATGTTTATTGAAGTTTAGGTGTTTATGCTTTATTTGTGTCTAGATTAGATAGAATCAACAGATGGTTAAGTGTAAGGACAGATCGATGAAAGACAGATCGTGTCCATAGGAACCATCTGTCTTCTCAATAGTAAATCAGCTAACTTGTACGATCAGGTTGAGTTAACAACCTGTGTCATAGAGCTTGATCTTATTTTGTCTATCTATTAGAAGGGAGATCAACCTGTAAGGCCAAATTAAATTAACGATCTGTGCTATAAAGATCGACTTTGTCATGTATCAGGTTAAGTCAAAATATGATAACAAATTGATGTAACGATCTGTTCATAAGACTAACCTAGTCTATCTAGACTTAGTTTTTATAGCATCTAATTTATCGAATAGGAGGCCAACATACTTACCAAGGACAGATCGTTAGATCGAGGACAGATCATTAGATCGATATGAAGATCAAGAAGAAGCGAGATAGAATCAACCTTGTATCAAACAGGTTGACATCAAGCTGCATAAGAAGATATACAAGGAACAGATCGTTATAAATGACCTGTGTCTAACAGATCGATCAACAAGTGCACAAACTAGCTACATTATGAGATAGACAACTAGTTGTGCAAGAAGAAACTCAAGAAAAATGATATGTGTGTAACAGATCGATAGCAGAACGATTTGTTGTTCATGGGGAGTCAGTTCAATGTTTGTTGAATACAACCTGTTCACCTACAGATTGTTTAATCCACCTGTTCTTATGGATCCAAATGAGCTACTCATCCTAGTTGGAAGAAGCTATAATCTACCTAAATTGATAAGCTTACCTGTCATATGCCACGTCAACATTCACGTAGAACAAACTCCAACGGCTAGAAGTACAATCAGCAGCCAACGGTCAAAAGAGCATTTTATGCTTACCTCAAAAGCTACAAAGAGTTCCAATGGCTATAATTCAAATATGACTATAAATACTTCAAGCCTTCTTTAGAAATGGGGTTCGGGAGTTCTAAATATTCCCCAGAAAAAGCTTCAACGCCACAAGATTCTTTCCAGTTTTTCATTGATTTATTCAACACTAGATATAGATTATATACATCCTTGAGTGTTGTAAATTAGAGAGAAATCACCATTATTATGAAGATAAACCCGCTAGAACTTATCTTAGATGTAAGCCTTCAAAGCCAATAGTTCTAGTTTCCTCTATAGCCAAAACCTTGGAGGAAGAACGATTATCAAATCGAACCCAAATCTCGTACTCGACAAGTTTAAATAAGAGAGTTGTAATCTCGTACTCAACGAGAATAAATAAGCGAGAATTTGGCTCGTACTCAACGAGGATAAATAAACCAGGGATCCAAGGTTAAGGGATTCATCGATCTAGCTTTGATCGATCGTGGACGTAGGGGGTTTTCCGAACCACGTTAAATATTGTGTGTTCTTTTATACTTTGCATTGCATTGTTTTGATTCTTTGTTTATCACTCACCAGCGAGCTTATCTAAATAAGCGAGTGTGCATCCGGAATCAATTTCTTAAAAAACACTCGGTATAAACAAAATATATTTTCTAAGTATGAAAGCAGCCAACAAAATATACACATCTTTCGCACACGATCTGTAGTTGGACAGATCGTCTGGTTTGCTCTAGCTATCTGCCAGTCTATATGTTCATTGAGAGATTATATTCACTATGTGTTGAGAACTTACTTGAGCAGCTGGATCTTTCTCTACATCAGAGGAGATCGACTGCTATTCCAAACGAGCTTTTTTGGAATAAACAGTGAGCTGCTTCTCAACCTGTTTTTCACAGCCAAACGCGAAAAAATTGGATAGTGGTGTATTACACCCCCCCCCCCCCTCCCATACACCACACCTGCTCTCCAGGGACCCCAACAATATATATATACACTGATGTATATCATTTATTTTAAATACAATTCATTTAATTAATCTATTCCTAAATTTATACCCCCTCCATCCTACTAAGTTTGACCCAATTTCCTTATTTGGACGTCCTACTAAGCTTGATATATTTCTAAAATAGTAAAAGTTATCACTTTAAAAAGGTGTGGACCCTACCACTTTTATCACTCTTACACTGCTTTATACAATCTCCTTAACAACCATACCCAAAAGTTTGATGTCATGATTATTGGGATGGAGAGAGTATTAACTATGACTTAGGTATTATAATGTTATTTTAATTAATTATGAAGTTAGATTATTATCATGTTACTATTGAAAATTTTAGTATATTTAGATTTTATTTATAAAATAAAATTTATGAATTTGGATCCACCCAGGAACTTATATATCTCGTAGACATGAATCAACTCATATCCTACTGATTTGTCATCCTTAATTACATTAACTTTTCTATTTCAATTATATTAACGCATCATCAAAATTTCAAATATTGGTTATACTTAATAAGATTTAGATATTCTGACATTTCAGTATATTTGATTATTTTACTATTTATACTGTGTAGTTAATATTGTAGTTGAGTTGAAAGTTATAAGTGGTTATTTATATTCAAGTTTTAAGAGTGAATATGCGGTACAAGACTAATAAATTTTGTTAGGTAGTGTGTACTTGAGATGAGATAATGGTCCCAGCCATATAATTTACAGATAATTTTGACAAGTCGAATAAAAAAACGATGTGTGTTCACCTTGTTTCAAGAAATAGAGGGCTTACTTGTACAAGCTACCGATTAATTATCCTATATCGACTTGGTAAAAGTATTTGACTCGATATATAAGTTAGAGTACTCTCTTCTCTTATAAGGCCTTCCAGACAGTGATACTTCGAAATATCAATCTTATAAACACAGACGGTTACACCACACCACATCTGTCGCGTGTATATAACATCTACTATGGGCGGTGGAACGGAACTATCAAATATATGTAACTCAAATTCTCAAATAAATAGTTAGAAAATATAGTGAAAATAATATCACAAATTTGTAATATTTAAATTTTAGTGATTTGGTCAAGTTCATACCACAGACGAAGTCATGTTTTGTATGTTATGAATTCTCAACGTACCAGAGGCAAAGTCAAGTTTTGTAGCGTTGGGTTATCGTCTCACCTCTAAAATTCTCACTTACTACTAATTATAATTATGCTAAAATTTATAAATATGGTCTATAAATTCATAAAAGTATTATTTCATTTGTCGCATCATTTATAATCTATTTTGACTAAAAAAACTCTCAAAATTTTAATCACATTAAAATTAGTGAATCGAGTAATGCTTTGCCCCATTAAAAAGCTCGAGAATCCCCTCTTTTCCATATATCCTAAAGAATAGTTATGATCAATTTAATCATGTTTACATGTTCTAATTGAACAATCTCAAAAAGAAAAGGATGGGTGTTGGGATTTACTATTGAATACCATATAGATATGATATTGATAGAGCAATAAATGTCGTTTTCCATGATTTAGCTTTGATAAGCCACCAAAGTGCAAAAATCATTTAACTATGTAAATTAAAGTTTCTATAGCATTGGTATGTCCAATATATTTAAACTCATTGTCCATGAAAAAAGAAACACTTTCGTCGTATGTCAAAAATTATAGAAAAAAAAAAAAAAGAGGTATACCAATGTAATCATGACATTGTAGGTAGTTAAGTATGTCAATTGTGACAATTTACTCGGTTTCAGAAAAATTTATTTGGATTGTCAGTATATTTGGTCACGTTAAATCAGATTCAAAATTTACAATTATAAACTTTGATTTTTGAACTAGTTAATTGAGTTCGAGTTATTTTCGATCTAACTCACTCAGAACAAAAAATATTTCGAATTTCAAATTAACCTTTACTCTTCAATCTGTCACTTTCACTCTAAATTGACACTATATGTTTAGGGATGATAAATTTACCCGCAGACCTGCCTACCCGCAGGTAAGCAACCCTAGTGGGGCAGGTACGAGTACAGAATTTTAGGGTAGGGGCGAGTACGGGTTTTAAAGCTTATATCCGTATAGGATTCGGGTCCTTTACGTGTGTATAGGAACACCAGAACTCATCCCAATAATATTATTCACTTATATTTTTTTATAATTACACTTAAAAGTTTAGATAAGGTAGTAGAAATTTTGTATTAATTATATTTGAAAATTATGATCTATTATGTGGTGATAAAGCTTCTACAAGTTATACATTTAATATAATAATTTTTAATATGTTTGTGTATATGAAAATTTTATTATTTAACGGGTACTAAATGGAGATCCCTCCCCCGCCGAGTTATACCTGTCCCGACCCTTCATCAATTTAAATGAATAATGAGACTGGTACGATGATCAAATTATGAAACGAATATAGGGACAGAAAAGTAAAACTCGTCCCAAACCCGTCCTAAATGCCCTAGAATGGAACGTAACTGCTCAATATTTATGTCTAAAACTTTGAATCTTGTTAAGTATAATATTTTTTGAATAAATGTATACAAAATATTATTATAATAACATTAAAACTTTCTTAATTCACTAGACGACAAACTTTATCAAGATAGAATTTAATTATCAATGAAGGAAAACACTATTTTAACGCCTCCCCTAAAAAAGGGATATGAATTTACCATTATAAAAATCGCCATTAGTAGAAAATAATACCAGTCCATAATCCATTTATAGTGATGAAAATTTGAATTTAGTTTTCCTTTTTTAAATATGAGATTGACATTGACACCAATAGTTTGATGTAGAATGATATTAAATTTCTCATTAGGAGTTTAGGACATCTCCAACTCAACTACAAAATTCAATTTTGCAATGAATAACTTTCTCCAATGCTACTACAAATTCAACTTCAAAATTTGTTTTTAAGTATTTTTTGTCTTCCAAACCAATAAATGGATTTACACTATATCGAAAAAACTCAAAACATTATTAACGTTTTGTTTATTATATACAACTCTTTCTAAATTTTTAAAAATTACTATTTGATCCTATAAAATAAAATAAAAACGATGGAAAGAATATATAAGATTATTTAATTAATTAATTATTCAATCAAATTTAAGTTTTTAGGCGATTAATGTGGGTCTTTCATAAGAAATGTGTTCAAATTATATTGATTGTATGAAGTTTGTGATTGAGGAAAATCATGAAGAAAGAGTTCGAGTGCCTGGGAGAAAGCTCGAGTAGGTTCAAGATGCTACTTAGTTTGTTCCAGTTTTAGTATAGCTATAAATCGCATTTTCTTTTGTTACGTTTCTTTTAGTTGGTTTGCCTAGTCAGCTCTAGAGTGGACCAGTAGTATAAATACATGTATAGAGGTTGTTATAACTACTTCTGTAAATTCTCTGAGTATGAAACACATTTCATTTCTCTCTCTTCAATTCTCTTCTTTCATTCAAGTTTTTCTCTGCATTTCCATGGTTTCTTCGATACCAAATTCTACATGGTATCAGAGCGTGTAGGGAACCTTCCCACGCGTCTCTGTATATCTTCTCCGCTGCATATTTTTCGTTATGGCTCGTAAAAATGGAAAGGAAGTTGCTTCATTTCTTGTTGACGACAACAACAGCCCTTATTTTATACACTCTGGCGATAATCCTGGAGCGGTTATTGTCAATCAACAACTCAACTCCTCAATTACATCAATTGGTCGCGTTGTATGTTCACAACTCTTCATGCTAAGAACAAACTTGGTTTTGTAGATGGAACCATTTCAAAACCCTCTGAAGATGATCCACACTATGTTGTATGGGGTAGATGCAATAGCATGGTTGTATCATGGATGAGAAATTGTATTGTGCCAGAGATAGCATCAAGTATCATGTATATTAATGGTGCTTCTCAGTTGTGGACAGAATTGCGTGATAGATTCTCACAAGGAGACTTAGCTAGAGTGTTCCAGCTGAGACACAAGCTAAGCAATCTTAAACAAGGAACTATGGATGTGAGTGCCTATTATACTACTCTGAGCACTGTATGGGATGAGTACAGAGAGCTGCAGCCAATGAATTGGTGCTCTTGTGGATATTGCCGTTGTGATAGTGCAAGGAAGTGGAATCATCATCAATCTCAAGACTGTGCACTCTACTTCCTGGAAGGTCTAAACTCTAACTTTACTCAGCTTCGTACTCAACTTCTAGCTGTTGTTCCTTTTCCTCATATTTCCAGAATTTTTGCTTTGGTTTCGCAAGAGGAACGCCAAAGGAAAATTGATAGTGATCAGACTAATGAATCATCTATTGTGTTAAGTGAATCTCATAGTCCTATAGCTAACGTTGTTCCAGGGTATGGAAGAGGAAAATTCATTTGCACTCATTGTGACAAAACTAGCCACACTGTGGATAGGTGCTATGAATTGCACGGGTATCCACCTGGATTGAATCGTGGAAGAGGAAGGTCTCAACCTTCTAATGATAGGTTCAGTCATAATGAGAAATCAACATAAAAATCTGTAAATTATGTTGAGGATGATAGCTGTGAGAAATACTCTAATTCTGATACTAGTCTTTCTGATGAGAACTGCAAGAGGCTAATATCATTCATCCAGAGTAAAATGAGTATGAACGGGTCAGGTTCAACACCTAATACATCTCTCTCATCCAACACTCAAAATTTTATTCCATCTCCACCATTTACAGGTACTCTATCTGTCCTTAATGATAAATCCATCTCTTTATCCATACAATTTCCTTCATCATGTTGGATCTTAGACACTGGTGCTACTCACCATGTTTGCTACAATGAATCTCTTCTAAACCTTGAACATTCTGTTGTTAACACCTCTGTAACCTTGCCTAATGGGGAACAAGTTAATGTCACTAAAGTAGGAGACATTAAACTGACTCCTAAGATTAATCTCAAATTTGTTTTGTTTGTTCCTACCTTCAAATATAATCTCTTATCTATCAGTGCTCTAACTTCTTCTTCATGTTGCACTGTCAAGTTTAACAACACCTCTTGTGAAATTCAGGAAGCTTCATAGGGGATTGTGATTGGGAAGGGTAGGAAACAAGGAAATATCTACATTTTGGACACTGTTGAAGAAATTCAGGTTGTTGCTTTCTCTTGTGTCTCTGCCAACACTTGGCACGCCCGCTTGGGCCATCTATCCAATAAGAAGCTTAATGCTTTGTCATCTGTATTGTCATTAAACGAGTCTGTATCACATGTTTGTGAAATTTGTCATTTAGCAAAGCAAAAACGCTTGCCTTTTCCTTTGTCCAATTTTGTATCTCTTGCTTCTTTTGATCTAATTCATTGTGATATCTGGGGGCCTTTTGCCACACCAACTGTTCAAGGATACTCCTATTTCTTGACCATAGTGGATGACTACTCTCGTTTTATGTGGACCTTTCTCCTCAAACACAAATCTGACACCAAACTTGTTACACAATTTTTCTCCATTGTCTTAACTCAATTTAACAAGAAAATAAAGGTTGTTAGATGTGATAATGGTCATGAGTTTAATCTTCATGACTTATACTTAAAATATGGGACTGTTATTCAACATTCTTGTGTTGAAACTCCTCAACAAAATGCAAGAGTTGAAAGGAAACATCAACACTTGTTGAATGTGTCTAGAAGCCTTCTTTTTCAGTCTCACTTACCTTTGATGTATTGGGGAGAGTGTGTTCTTGCAGCTTCTTACATTATAAATCGTACCCCATCTTCTGTTTTACCTAACCATATCACACCTTTTCACCTAATGTTTCAAAAGCCTCCCAGTTATAACCATCTCCGGGTGATAGGATGTCTATGTTATGTCTCCACTCTTGTTAGGGATAGAGACAAATTTTCTCCAAGAGCTTCTAAGTGTGTCTTTATGGGATATCCATTTGGATATAAAGGATATAAGGTGCTTAACGTTGAAAATAATGTGATGTATATCAGTCAAAATGTGGTCTTTCATGAGAATATCTTTCCCTTTTCACACTTAGCTCCTTCTGATTTTTCTGTACCTGGTCACCTCTTAAACCCTACCACTACCTTTACTCCTACATCACCTCATGATATATCCACCAACAATAATCAGCCTGCACAAACACCTGTCACAAATACCACTTCTACTTTTCATACAGACTCCACAAATACTAAAAGTCCTACTCGGCCACACACATCTCTAGATCCTAATATTCTGCCCTCTTCTTCACCCTAAAGCAATGTTCTAGAGCAGGAAGAGTCATTCACAAGCCTCCTTATCTTGGGGGATCTCTTATTGCTTCCACTTCATTCTATCCTGTTCAGTCATACTTGTCCTACTCTAAACTTTCTACTCCATACCGTGCCTTTGTCGTTTCCATCTCTGTTGTTCCTGAACCTGCTTCATACTCACAAGCATCACAGTTTTCTGAATGGAGGTTGACTATGAAGGAAGAACTTGATGCATTAATAAAGAATAAACATGGACACTAACTGCATTACCTGCAAACAAAAACATAATTGGTTGCAAATGGGTATATCGTGTGAAGTTTAATGCTGATGGAAGTGTTGAAAGATACAAAGCACGTTTGGTTGCCAAAGGTTACACTCAACAAGCTGGAGTGGATTACCTTGATACTTTCTCTCCAGTGGCTAAGCTTGCCACAGTCAAACTGCTTCTTGTTGTCTCTGCAGTGAAAGGTTGGTTTCTTAATCATTTGGATGTCAACAATGCATTTCTCCATGTTGACTTAAAGGAAGATATTTATATGGATGTGCCACCGGGTCTCATTGCTCAAGGGGAGTTTGTGCCAAGTGGTACAGTATGCAAACTAAGTAAGTCTTTGTATGGACTAAAACAAGCTAGTAGGCAGTGGTACTTGAAGTTGTCACAAGCGCTGGGGGGATTTGGTATGCATCAATCTGCTCATGATCACTCATTGTTCATCAAAGGATATTCAGATGGTATGTTTATTGCGCTTGTGGTATATGTGGATGATATGTTGTTAGCAAATAATTCTCAAAAAGCAATCTCTGAATTTAAAGTTTTTTTGAGCAGCTGATTTAAATTCAAAGACCTAGGAAAGCCTAAATACTTCTTAGGAATAGAGGTTGCAAGGAACTCCAGTGGATTCTTTATTTCAGAAAGGAAATATGCCATAGACTTGGTCATTGATGCTGACTTACTTGGTTGTAAACCGTGTAATACACCCATGGATTCTGGTAAACAGTTGAAGAAGGATGAAGGAATAAAGCTCAAGGATCCTTCAAGTTATAGGAGGCTGATTGGAAGACTGTTGTATCTATGCATAACCAGACTTGACTTTTGCTGTACACAAGCTCAGCCAATTCTTGGCAAATTCATGTGAAGAACATATGATTGCTGCAGAGAGAGTGCTGAGGTACTTGAAAGACACTCTTGGTCATAGCTTGTTTTATTCAAACAAAGCAATGTTAGAAACGAGTATGTTTTGTGATGCAGACTGGGCTGCATGCCCGGACACTCGAAGGTCTATTTCTGGATTTTGTTTCTTCCTTGGTTCATCTCTTATATCTTGGAGATCAAAGAAACAACCTACTATGTCTAGGTCTTCTGCAGAAACTGAATATCGGTCCATGACTTTAGCCACATGTGAGATAATCTGGATGCTTGGATTACTTGATGACTTTGGTATCAAAATTAACCGTGCTACACCTTTATATTGTGATAATCAGGCAGCCATACATTAGCTCTAATCCTGTGTTTCACGAGAGAACAAAGCACATTGAAATTGATTGCCATACAGTGAGGGAAAGATTTGTTGCAGGGATTATCAAACCACTCCATGTCAAGAGTGTTTATTAGTTAGCTGATATCATGACCAAACCTCTTGCTTCTCCAGCTTTTTCAAATATATTGAGCAAGATGAATTTCACTACTGTTTTTAGTCCATCTTGAGGGGAGTATGAAGTTTGTGATTGAGGAAAAATCATGAAGAAAGAGTTCGGAGTGCCTGGGAGAAAGCTCGAGTAGGTTCGAGATGCTACTTAGTTTGTTCCAGTTTTAGTATAGCTATAAATCGCATTTTCCTTTGTTACGTTTCTTTTAGTTGGTTTGCCTAGTCAGCTCTAGAGTGGACCAGTAGTATAAATACATGTATAGAGGTTGTTATAACTACTTCTGTAAATTCTCTGAGTATGAAACACATTTCATTTCTCTCTCTTCGATTCTCTTCTTTCATTCAAGTTTTCCTCTGCATTTTCATAGTTTCTTCGATACCAAATTCTACAGATTGAACTACTGTTGGAAGCGTAAAATTCAAAATCTTGAATTCCTTCATCGTGACTGTTATTATTGTTAGCCCAATCCCAATCTCATTTGCCCATCATTAACGCTAAACCTATTTTTATATTTGTTGGTAGGCTCCCCCATTCAATTTGAATCAGTCGTCACTTTCAAAATTGTGTGAAACCAACTTTTCTGTTCTATTACTTATAATTGGGTTTCTGCTTGACGAACAGTTTGGTCTATTACTCAACGTTGGGTTTCCTCTTGTTTTTGTGCTGTGAGGATGAAAATATCTTAGTGATATCAATAGGGCAGATTCATCTATTTCTTTGTGAAATATTCTCGGGTTTAAAGGCTGGTGGTGTGTGGATTGTCGGAGCCGACGAGATTACGGTCTCCTTTGGGTCCCCGTAGTTGAAGAGTTGCATTGGAGGAGAGGCCACACCTAAGCCGATTACTTGAGCCGAATCTAGACGGCTGCATTCGGAGCACGAGGGAAGTCAGTTTCGTGTTCACGATTGATATCCACAACAATCTCTTAATTCGTCTCACTGCTCCAAATGAATATCCGCTTATGATCCCTTCATGCATTACATTACATTACATCCATGAAGGAGAGGAGAGGAGAGTGAAGGAAAGAGATGTACTGTACGTATTTGTAAATTGTAATTCTACTGTATGTATGTATGTATATTTGAAATTAATTGCCAAAGTTATATGCATTGGATTCTCATTGTTTGGTTGTTGCATATAACTGTGAAGGAAGTTACTGATTTTTCACTTTTCTTGCATGCCAAGTCTGTGTTCATGACATATACCTTTCTTTAGAGCCAATTAAGTAGTAAAGGAACCAGTTATACTTTTTTTTTTTCCTCAGGATTAACTTTTATGTTATAACGACTTAATTAGGCTCTAGAATATTACCCAATAAAAGTGGTTGGCATGTGTTCGTATGTTAATCTAGTAATCAAAGATTAATGTCTGAATTTAAATTTTTTGTGACGCTATCTTATAATTTAATTTAATATAATCAATTAAAAAAAATAGTTAGCATGCGTTTTTCAATTGTTATAAGTGTTAAGAAAACAAATACCTATTTTAAACGTTAACTAAGTCTCATCACTTGTATATAATATAATATTGGATTGTCGGTAGGGGCGGACGCATGAATTTTTATTCAGGAGTGCTCCATTATATTTGCTTTATAAATAGTGGTCCTCCATGTAAGAGTGTAAACGAGTCGAGCCAAGATAAATAGGGGCGTACCTATGAAGGCTCAAGGGAGGGCTTAAGCCCCTCCCAAACAAAAAATTTAATATCATTTATAGTTAGAAAATTGTAAAATTATCTATATTTTAACAAATGATTGTGCAAAAGTTCCTACTATCAACTTGAGTTATAGTAAAATTTATTTTTTTACTTGTATATCGAAACTTATCCCCTAATATTGACTTTTCTTGCGTCCGCCACTGAAGACAAATACTACTCAGCTCGACTTGTTTAGAATATTAGGATGTCAGCTCAAACTTTTGATATATTGTTCGAGCTCGACCCGTTTGATATTCATATTAACATTTTTTGAACTTGAGCTCGAGTTTGGGTTCGGCTCGAGCTCGTATAAATTTTTATTTTTTAAAAATTAGTTATTTTAATTTAAGACTCGACTAAGTGCTCGATAGAAGACTCATGAACATGCTCATGAACAAATGAACTTGAACATGTTCGTGAGTAGCTCGGTTCGAGCTCGACTCGTTTATTATCGGGTCGAGCTCCTAACAAACTTTTATCAAATCGAGTTTCGAATAGCTCGTGATTAATTCTATTCGTTTACAGTTAACCTCTCGCTTATATGACAATTGTATTGATTTTCTTTCTCTATAAATCTTACACAATTACAAGCTACTCATCGGAAAGGCTACTCGTATCGCCGCGAAGATTGCTATGCCAAAAATTTGTTGACAACAAAACTAATTTTTCAAAAAAATTATGGAATGGGGTGCTTCAACTGAAACTAGAAGACTAGTTCTGCCCATGGAATGGAGAGTTATAGTAGTATACGTATTCTCATTAATTTAGAGCAAGAAAACGTATATATGAAGCCACTTTTACTAAGATTGGTGGAGAAGAATGATAATATTGGAGTGAGTGAGCAGAGATAGATCTGCATATCCACGTGTAAAGATTCCATTGGTTTTACAGCTTAGACATTGACAAAACAATCTTTGCATTTTTCACCAATTGATTTCTTCAAACGTAGCTCAGGCATCCGTCCACCAACTCTCTCTCTGCAGCCATGGAAGCTACCCCAGCAGTATCGCATCACATGCGAAGCAACTTAACTACCTTAACTGCTAAACTTCCCCCCAAGGATACCCAATTTCTCAATTTCAATTATTGCAACCCTACTCCCAGAAGGATTACCACCCTCTTCCTTACCCACTGCTCCACTAAATCAAACACCAACAATCAAGAAGCCACTAACGAAACTAATACCACCTCCGATTCCAATCTCAACCCAACACTCCCATCAAAAACCGCTCCCATTTTAAGCGCCCACCTTTCTTCAACTTCCTCTTTCTCGAGGGGTTTAATCTTCGATTTGGGTGCCAAGAATTCGTGGGACAATCTCGATATCGGGTCTCCCGTGGTGAAAAGGTACCTCGGCGACGAAGAAGAGCGGTGGTACATGTGGTACCATGGCCGGAGCAGTGGGAATTCTGAGCTCGATTCGGTTGGATTAGCGACTTCCAGCAACGGTATCCATTGGGAAAGAGGCACGGAAGGTGTTCGATCAAATGCCGATGTGGGTTTAGTCATGACTAACAGTAAAGATTGGTGGGCTTTCGACACTCACGGCGTTAGGCCTTGTGAGGTTGTGATCATGTCCAGCGCAAAAGTCAGAACGAACAGTGCTGTTTACTGGCTTTACTACACTGGATTCTGCTCGGAGGAAGCAGATGTTTCTGATGATTCTTCTAGGTTTAGCCTCAAGCATCTTGGGATTAATGTTGATGATGGGAGGATCATGAAGTCTTTGCCCGGATTAGCAATGAGTCAAGACGGGAGGCATTGGGCGAGGATCGAAGGGGAGCATCACAGCGGAGCATTGCTCGACGTAGGGGAGAATGGCGAGTGGGATTCTACCTTCATCGCATCACCACAGGTTGTCTTCCATGGCGGTGGCGATCTCCGAATGTACTATCACTCTTTTGACGTCGAAAAGGGGGAGTACGCAGTAGGCATTGCACGATCAAGAGATGGGATGAGGTGGATGAAGCTGGGAAAGATACTTGGAGCAGGCGCCAGTGGGGCATTTGACGCACGTGGAGTGGTTAATCCTCGCGTTTTGAGGAATAAGAAGGATGGGAAATATGTGATGGTGTACGAAGGTGTTGGTGAAGATGGGAAGAGGAGAAGCATTGGTGTGGCAGTGTCTTTGGATGGATTGAAGCAGTGGAAGAGGGTGGGAGAGGAGCCGGTTTTCGAGCAATCGGGTGATGGAGGATGGGATAGTGAAGGTGTGGGATCTCCATGCTTAGTACAAATGGAAGGAGATACAGAGCAGTGGAGATTGTATTATAGAGGGATTGGGAGAGGTGGGAGGAGGGGGATTGGATTGGCAGTTTCTCAAGGAAGTGAAGTGGACAAGTTTGATAGATGGAGTGGATTCATTGTGTAATCATTGAATACCTTTTTGCATTTTTGTTGTTGTTTTTTGAGTTATCATATCATCTTAGGAGTAACAGAATATGTCTTGTGTTCTTTGTTTTCCAACTGTTACAACACCAGATATCCTTTATGCTTGCTCTCTTTCTTTCATCATCATACTCCATAATTCACTTAATTTTCAGGATAGTATGCATTTCATTAGACATGAACAATTTTTATTTTTGATTTGGCTTAGTAATTTGGGAGTATGCTGCATTCTTACATTTAAATTCTCTCACTTTCGTATTTTTTTCGTTTTTCACTTAAAAAGTATAATGATGAATAAATAGAGGTATCCATGGTTTGAGCCCAAATGATGTTTTATGGCCCATTACTAGTCCAACTACAAATATTGTGTGCAATGCCCAAACATACTAACAAATTTACAAAATTAGTTACATTTTCAATTGTTACAAATTCTCTCACAAATTTTATAGTTACTCACTTATAAGATATCACAAATTTATTTAATTATATTTACAAGTGTCGTCATTTATCAGAAAATGTGTTACTATAGCAATTTATTATGATATTATTTTCCACGTGTATAGTATATATAGAGCACTGCAAATAAGTACCTTCATCACTACAAATTTGGCTCCCAATAATATGATTACCCTTTATTGATACAACTCTAATTGCTAATGCTATTCCTTTTTCTTCTTTCTTTCGTGTGTGGAAATATTCGTGTTCAGTTGTACGGATTTCATATTATTTTATGTTGAACTGGTAATTATTATGTGTCACGCGCATTGAATTTGATATAGTACGGAGTTGCAAAAAATAATGACAGAGAGTAATACTATTTGCTACTAATTGAAGATTCCAAGATATCGACAAGTACACAAGATTGACTGACTCATTAACCAATTAGAGTTTTCTCCAACTTAAAAAGACATATAAATTAAAAGTTAGGCATATATAATACTTTATATTTAGTCAATATATCATTTTAAATGTCTAAATAAAATTATAGTAGCATATACAAGTAAATTTGTTTATGTTAATTGAATTGACTAATTAATTCTAAAAGAAAAATAAAGTAGATATTGGAAGATAACCTTAAATTTCATCATTTAATTTCAAACTATAAGAACTATTGTTCCATTGTCTGCGTACAGACGCCGCAATTTAATGTAGCTACGGCTGATGTAGCAATCAACATACGAGTCATCTCAGGACATTTACACCTCTACGCATAAAATGAAAGCTTTGAATATATCATTAGATATGTTACTATAGGTAATGGCAAAATACAGTTTAAACTATTCGAGCATTGGAATCTTTCGTTTATTTTACAAATTACATTCTAATTAATTAATTAATTCATTCATTTATTAGGTAAATATGTACTGTGTATTTTAGGGATGTGCATCGGTCGGTCGGACCAAGTTTTCTTAAACCGAAAACCAAACTGAACTTGAAAAATCTAAACCGAACCGACCGCTCAAATAATATAAACCGAATCAAAAACCGACTGACCAAAACCGATCGGTTTCATTTTTAATATTATTATTACTTTTTTATTTTTTAAAATTATAAATAATTTATAGAATCCATCTTTAAAAAACTGTATTTTTAAGTTTTTATTTTATAAATCTAAAATATATTATATAATTATATATACTACAACCAAAACATAAATGTAATTATTTAATATTTATATTAAATATATATATTTATTATTTTTATTAATATATTTCGGTCGGTTCGGTTACCGACCGAACCAAAAAATGAAAATCGCAAACTAAACCGAAACTTATCAGTTCTGGAATTTAAAAATCGAACCGAAACCGATCAAAACCTATCGATTCGGTCGGTTTTCTTAGTTCGGTTCGGTTCTTGCACCCCTAATGTTTTTATATCTTCTCGTGACATGCATGCATGTGTTTCACAGAGACATCTGCAATTTTCCTTTACTATACGTCTAAATTAATTCAGTACTCCCTCTCCACAAAATATCCATATTTTCAAGAAATCAGATTACTTATCTTGTGAATGAGAATATGAGATTAAACACAAAATTATAGTAGTTGTAATATGTGAAAAAAAAAATGCATTGCTATATATACATATAGAAGGCCTCACTTGTTTGGAATGACAAATATTTCAATAAAATTTTTTATCTGATCGAGTAGTTAAGCGAAGAAAATGAGTCATATCATATTTTTAGAATAATGAGAGTATATATTAGATGAGTTTATTTATATAAAGAAATAGACTCACATTTATAAATAAGAAATATTTCTTTATTTATATAAAGAAATAGACTCACAAACGTATTATGTAAAGCCTGCCGATCGATGACATCAAAATTAAATATATTCACTAAATTCTAATAAACCATATATATACATTGTTTAAGTTTGATTTTCTATCGAGAGAGAGAAAAAGGAGAGAATGATTTTCAAGACATTTTACTTCCAACATACATTCAAAAAGTTACATTGTGATAAGTATTTAATAATTTGAGAAGTTGCCTAGCCCATGATTTTTAAATACTCCTTTCCTTCCATACAATTCAATTAAAAATTATAAGTTATACGAAATTCATATTCTACTCGATACATATTTAATTTAATTAAAAAAATAAAAGTAAGTGAAATCCAAACTCCACTAGCTACGCCTTTTTCACACAAAGTCAAAACACTATATTAAAACATGTGTCAAGTCAAAATGTTATAAATATTCATGAACAAAGAGAGTATAATTTTTCATTCCCCTCATTAATCTTGATCTCGTAACTCACGTTTGATCGAAATTGTGTATGTTCAATTAATTTTAAAATATAAAATAATGAGAAATGTTGATCATTTCTCCAAATACCAAGTCCTATTTTCGGGATGAATAAGTACACTTATTCAAATATCTTGTTAATGTCAATAGGAAAAATATGTCAAAATAATCATTTTAGTTTA
This sequence comes from Leonotis leonurus, assembly GCA_026898415.1. Taxonomy (NCBI): domain Eukaryota; kingdom Viridiplantae; phylum Streptophyta; class Magnoliopsida; order Lamiales; family Lamiaceae; genus Leonotis; species Leonotis leonurus. The sequence continues at coordinate 880,085 of JAPKLX010000034.1, read as the reverse complement.
ACAAATTCAAATTGTAATCTCTTAAAATATTATAATAAAATATTAGCCATTTTGTATTTAAGTTTCCTCAATTGATCTTTAAATACTCATATTTTTTTAATTCGTAGTTAATTAAAGGAATGATATTTTAGATATAAGTGGTTAGATTTATAATTTATATATATATATATATATATTATTATTTGGCTTTATTATAATAAATTATTATTATAGAAGTTAAGCCAACATATGTACCCCATCCATTCTTTTTTATATATATGTTTCAATTCTCTTTTTTAAATGTCTCATGGAATTTCTATAACATTAAAAAATAAAACAATAACTCTCACTCTTTTAATTCATAATCATGTCAAATTGTAACGATGCAAATATTTGAATAGGAAGGAAGAAATGGGATTTTAGTGATAGGTTTTATAGGAACTGGACGATCCTATTTGGTCAAATACCTAGCGATAAACTTCTATGTTCCTTTTATTACGATATTTTTGAACAAGTTTCTGGATAGACCCATTTCTGAAGAGTCTTATCTAATGAATATCAATTAGAATCAGGACAATTCAAGATTCAAAATAAATGATTCAAAAACGGAAAATAAAATAATAAAAAAAATGGATACACAAGAAAAATAGAAGAAAAGATAAGAAGAAATACGACCACCCCCTATATTTTTTATACCTTCTCCTACAAAGAAACTCTTGACACCAATCCCGATCTATTAGATCATGTCCTTAGACATCGTGATGCAATAATATCACATCTCAACTGGGTATGTATATTTATGGGCTTTCACAGTTTTGATTTGTATATTTATAACGATACAATGAGTGCCTTTGTATTTTACTAAAACTAACTACATCCCTAGGTCATTTAATAATGGACGTTTACTAAGAGAGATAAGTCGGGATTAGTATAGATAGATAAAAATAATATAAGTTAATTTAATATTTACTAATTAATACTAAAATTATAAGATAACCTCTAACCTGTGATTTATACTCTAATGAGAGGTTATTTGTTTGATATGTATCACATCTAAAAATGTGGGGTTAAAATAACCCAAAAGAAGGAAATAATTATAATTAATCATATATATCTTACTTAGTAAACAGCCGAATATCCAATTTTTAGATGTGCCATTTAATTAAGTGTCCAGCTAGCCTGTTAGAATTCTGGAAATATTCCATTTTACTCTTTCCATCATTAAAAAATATTTCAGTTTCTTTAAGGACGAAAAGAGTAAATTAGGCAAGTACTTGGCACATGTATTTTGACAGTAGGAGTCACTCATTAAGTAATTATGGAGTATGTATGTACCCACTGTAATAACTAATAACAACAACGAGGTGCTTTATTTCTTTTCCAGAAAGTCAATGAATTCATACTACTTATTTTCGTTTCTAATGCGTTGTGTGGGAGTGCGTGTAGAGAGACTCAAAGTAAGACAAAATTAATTATGGTAATAAAATGCAAAATGTTGATGATAATGAGAGAGAGGGAGAGGTAGCAGCAGTAATAGTAGTAGAATAGTGCAATGAGCAAAATGATGATGAGCGTAAGTATGTACTCCCTCCGTCCCCCAAAGTGAGTTACACTTTAACCTTCACGGATTTTAAGAAAAGATGTTGACTTAAGTGTATGATGTGTAAGAAAAGTGTGTTGTGAGTAGAGATTGGGTCCCACAAGGTGTGTTGTGAGTGGAGATTGAGTCCCAAAATAGAAAGTTTTTAATGTAACACACTTTGGGGGACGGCCCAAAAAGAAAATGCGTAACATACTTTGGGGGACGGAGGGAGTAATAGTTTTAGGACGAAGTCGAAGAGGCATTTATATATACATATATATGCATGCATGCATGCAGCAGCCGCTCTCTCCGGAGGCTCTCTGTTTTTGTATCAAATAATTACTACTCATTATCGTATGTACATTATTTTAGGCCCATTAATTACATACATTTGATGCTACCTAGTTTTGTTTCGTATATAATTACAAATATTACAAACAAAAATTAATTTAAATATACTGCGTTTGGGTCATAGTTGGAATATTTATAATGTTTTGATTTGGTTTTAAAATTTAATTTTTATGTTGGGCAAGTCAGAAGGATCAATACTACAAAAAAAAGGGATACTGGCGACGGATTATTCCGTTGTTAGCCCTTGATTTCCATCGTCCCGGAGGGCTAACGACGGAACATGTTCATCTTTATTTCGTTTGTCGTTAGCCGTTCTAACGACGGAATATACAGTCCGTCATCAGCTAACGACGGACTGCACTTCCGTCGTTAGGTTCCCCCGGTGGCTGTCGATGACGCCGGAGCACTGAAGATGGATATATCCGTCGTTAGGTCAACGGTCAAAACCTAACGACGGACCATGAATCCGTCGTCAACCTTTGACTGTTGACCTAATGACGGATTAACGGTCCGTCGTTAATTTTTAATTTTTAAATTTTTTTTTGTTTTTATATTATTCGTAACCTAAAACATATCACAACAAACAATACAATAATAATCGAACATTCAATGATAATTTAAAATCGACCAAAAATGAAATTGATCGAAATTCGAATTGAACGCGTACGTAATATAAATGAAAGATGTAAACAGTACAAATACAAACAGTAGTATTTCAGTATCAACCGTAAACAAGTATCACTATCAAATACATGATGAAAAGTATGACTAGGAATCATAACCGGGAAAATGAAGAGGGGGATCAGACTGGGGAGGGGAAAACGGGGGAAATGAGCCAGGTACTCCTAGCGCTCGCGCTCCTGCTCCTCTACTCGGCGGCGCAGCTCCTCAACCTCGTTCATGTTGGCTCGTGAGGCGGACGATGATCCAGAGAACCTCGAGGATCTCAATGCCATCCCCGTTGATCCCGTACCGAACAACCGCTTCTTCTTGTCCAGGGTGCCGAGAACCTCCAAGTAGAGCTCATTCATGTCCACTGCATTGTGGTGCCCCTCAGGCAGTTGGGCATGTTCCTGCTCAGCACGGGTAAACACCTCAGTCTGCATTTACACGAGAAATTAACATTTGTTAATAATATATTATAAAGATTGAAATTAGAAACTATATATATTATGTTGAAATTATGACTTACCTCAATCGCCTGCGATTTTGCATCGGTGTATGTCTCGCCTGCGTACCGATGCTCATCGAGAAAGGAATCGAACATGCAGTCTATCGGAGGTACTCCCCTCTCAGCAGCCTGTGCATGACATACCAATCGGGTTGTGTTATTGAAACATGTGTATATGAATTAAAACTATATATAAAACATTATTGAAATTATAAATTGAAATTACTTTTTCCTCAGCTCGTTTCATAATGGACTTCGAGCCTCCCCTATGCTTGATAAGACCAGTCCCCGGTCCCTTAGGCTCAGACATCCTGTTGTGCATCGTTGTTTGGAATTTATTGATGACATCATCCCGAGACCAATAAGCGAACCAACCCGCCCAAACATCATCAGTCCACCATCCCAACTTTCCACCTCTTGGCGGGGGATCATTCCTCTTCCTCTTGATCCCGCAGATATAGTCCTTATATCTCTCCCGATACTTATCGTACCACAGCTCTCGAATCTTGGCATCGATCGTCGGTTCCCAAGTAAATTTTTTCTAGCATTCAAAATGTATGTTAGAAATTGTAGTTAACTTCAAGTTATCGTTATAATTTAGAATGAATTTGAAAGTTTTAGAAAATTCTCAAACCTTAAACTCCTCACAATATCTCTACCTCACGTCAGGATGCGTCAGCTTCCAACTGTATCCAGTCGGATTCGAAACTATCTTAAGTAGTTCTCAAATGTAATCAGTTGGGTCCTTGTGCGGGTAAAATCCCCTTAACCTAAACAATTAAACAATTAAATTATTCTAATTAACTAAATTAATCTAATTAAATTAAACTAATTTACTAATTAATGTAATTAACTAATTAACTAAACATAATTAAATTAAGAAATTAAATTAATTAAACTAATTACCTTTCATTGGAGGAGGCGTCGCCGGAGCGGCTCCGGAAGGTTGAGGGAGCAATCGGGAGGCGGCAGCCGGCAATCGGTAGGTGGCAATCGTTACACCTATATTGTACAATTCATGAAACTAATCTGAATTTTGAATTTTTCAGATTAAAAGCTTTTCAGTGAGTCTCTTGAATCTGAAGGGAGGTAGCCTCAGTTAGAGTGAATTACTTTAGATAGCAATCTTTCAGTCGACACCGAGTGTTGGACTGATGGACTAATATCTTAAGTGTACGTGCGAAAGTGGTGGTTTAAAAGCTTACTCGTTTGTCAGAAAACTTAATGTTTTGAGTTCACTTTTCTTTTAATTAGTATTCAATTTTTGCAGTATTGCGTCAGAGAATAAAATACTGAAATGTAAATAGCGAAGACACAAGATATGGTTTGCGTGTTTCAAAGATAAAAATTATTATGTCCACGTGTCTCGATATGAGTCAAGGGTTTCCAAATAATTGGAGATTTGTGTTACAGTGATCAACCTTGAAGGTTAGATGGACAATAGTGTCTGATCACTTCTAGCTACGAACTTAATCTAGGCTAGAGCTATTTTTTCGGTTACAAAGTATATCGCTTCTAAGAACACACAGTAGATGTAAACTGAAAGCTTGAAGTGTTCTTGAACTTGAGAGCTTGAAAGCTATGGAAGTTGAGAGTGTGAGAGCGATAGAGAGTTCGAAAGCTTGGGTAACCGGTGTCTTGAAGCGGATGAAGTATAGGGGTATTTATAAGGCTCTCTTAAAATATATCCACTGAGAGACAGAGCTTCGTTTGAATTCTTCCCGTTGGAATCGTCGTCCTTTTTGCCATTTTTTATGTCTGCAACAAGATTGTGTTTCACCTACTGAGATTTTTTCCGAAAGTGGTAATGCCTAAGGCATAGCCTGGAACTCAGTAGTAGTATCCAAATCTTCACTTTAGACTTCAGTTGCAGAGCTTCAGAGTGAATCTTCAGTGGCAGTAAAAACTTTGCTTCAACTAACTTCAACTTCAAAACTTGCGGCCATATCTTCAGTGGCATGACCTTCAATTTTGGAATATAAACTGAATTCCAAAGAAATTTCAGTTTTTGATATTGTAGTCTTCAGTCTTCAGTCTTAATTGTACCTGTAAACTGAACTTCTTAACAAGTGAGATCTAAAATAAGACTAAGACTTCAATTTTGGACTTAATACATCTTTCAGGAGAGGTTTTGAAATCTGAATCAAAAACCCTTATAAATATTTCCCAACAATTATCCTTCATTAACACTAATTATCAAATTAACCCTAATTAAAGAAATTAAATTAATAGAAACTAATTAATAAATAAAACAATAGAATTAATTAAATGTAATTGAATTAATAAAAAAAATAATTACCTATCACCGGAGGGAGGCAGCGACGGAGGGAGGCGGTGGCGAACTCCGACAGATGGTGGAGAGCGACAGCAGAGGTGGGGGGAGGTGGGAGCAGAGTGCTTGGGGGAGAAATAAGTAAAAATAAGTAAGAAATTGAATAGAGAGACAAAGGAAGAAGGAAATAGGGTAGAAATCTTACTTGGACGCCGGTGGGGGAGGATTTTTGCCGGTTGGAGGCTCCTGTATCTGTTTATTTCGCGAATGGGGAAGAAACCCGATTCATTAGGGCGGAGTGACGGACTGGACGATGGACCAGTCTGTCGTTAGCTTTAAATTTAATTAAAAAGAAAAATTATTAAATGTAACGACGGACTGACGACATATTTCCCTAACGAAGGAATAGTCCGTCGTTAGGTTTGGCGCCAAGATTCGCACCAAAATATCTATCGTGCAATCGGTCGTTAGAATTCGTGGTCGTTGTCCGTTGCCAGTTGGCGACGGATGTGACATCCATCGTCAATTCCGTCGTGATTTTGTTGTATTTTTGTAGTGCAAGCCTAAAGGGCAAACCTGAAAAATCAAGTCTGAAGTATGTCCCGAAGGCCAGACCTAAAAGTCAAACCTGAAGTTTGTCCTGAAGTACAGCCTGAAGCTTCTGTCCTGAAGTCCAATATGAAGGTCTAGCCTGAAGGTCCAGCTTGAAGCTTCTGTCCTGAAGTCAAAACTGAAGGTGTCAGCATGAAGGTCTGGCCTAAAGGTCCAAACCTGAAGGTCAATACTTATGTATGGAAAACTGCAGATTGCAGAATTTGTCTAAAAGGATAGATACCAAAAATAGAAAAAAAAGGATTATGTGTCATTGTTGTAAATAAATGTTTCATTGTACCAAGTCAAACTCTATATTACTCGATACACTTTCCTTTGTCATGATACTTTCTAACATACACAGTAAAAGCGACAGTGCTTTTAAACCTTGGAAATGTCAATCGCCGCGCGTGATCCCACCGCACTCTAATTTCCCGCCCAAGTGACGCTTCAATAGCGTGGCTGATCCCCGACCGTCGATTCCTAAATATCGGAGCAAGATCTAACCATTAATTTTCTTTTAAATACCTTTCTTTTCCGATCATCTAAACTTTTTGCAACTGCTTTCACTCATAGCCTTACGCTCCCAAATCTAAGTATTCTCTGCTCTTCTTTGTTCTCTGAGATATCTTGTCTTGTTGATAATTCTCTAATCCACGTTTCAACTCTCCTACGTATGTTTACAAATATATTCCATCTATATTTGACTGATTCAATGTGCTAAAATATGGAAACCTAATATGACTTATTTCTTACAGGTTATCAACACCATGAGCAAGAAAATAATTCTCGGACCAGCAATGAAGATGTCTCAATTCCGCGCTCGCATCTACGCCGAGCCCACGGTCGTCTACACTGACTAGGTGGTTCAATTTTATGTGAATCTTGGTTATGTTGGTTCCACTCTGAAGTCCACCATCGAGATTTCAGTTCGTGAAGCAGTTTCTGGGGAACTTAAGGTTGAGCAACTGAACTTCAATGTCACTGAGTTGCTGCAGTCAATATTCAAGCTACGCAACAAGGGTATTAACAACCCTAACCATTACATGAAGAACAAGACTGAGATCCTGTCGTTCTTCGAGGAGATCCAAACTGAAGACCCTCCCTGTTAGTTCTCCACTGTCAACAACAACAAAGAGCTGCTACGCCCTGAGTTCAGGATTCTATTGGATGTGGTCCAGCATTGCTTGCTTGGGAAGAAGTCTTCCCACGAGGAACTGAGTTGACAGAAACTCAGTTTGATGAAGAGCATTTACGCTACTGTGGAGCCAACTGGGTGGTTGTCATGGAGGACCTTCTGATGACCGAGGCCAACAAACTGAAGGAAGTGTCCAATGGTGTGACCATGAGTGGGACTGTTACTTTGAATCTGGCAACCAAAGTATCCATTTTGATTGATGAGTCCTATTCATTCACCGAGATTGTCTTTCCTATTCACACTCCTTACAATGAAAAATGGTTGCTTGCCACTGACTTGGATGTACAATTGTGCATGGTTGGCAGAGCCCAGGCACTTCAGCTAGAGTCACTTAAGAAGAAGGCCAAGAAAGTGGACTTTGAGGATGAAGATGTCAATCCTATCCACGTTGTACTGAATTGCCTTCTCATCCGAAGATTGCGAAGCGCAAGAGGAACCTTTCCAAGCGCCCTTCAAGGATTCTGAAGATAACACCTCAGGCGAGAGAGCAACCCAACCCTATCCTTGTTGAGGATGTCCAAGACTCATCTACTGATGAGGAGGTCCAAAACAAATACCAACTCTCCAAGCGCCCACGCAAAACTCAACCTTCAGATATTCTCGACCTTGAACCCATCACCATCATTGAACCTACAACTGTACTTCGCTCCCTCACTCCGCGAGTCCAATTTGACCCTACCCCCACTGACATCTCCCCAACCAAACTATCCTCAACCCTTAGCAAAACTAAAATTCCCACTAAGCCTCAAACATAATCTCTTTCCAAACCCCCATCTAAAGCAAAAACTCAAACTCAACCACCTAAATTCCAACCCAAAATCTCAACTCCCAACCCAATCTTCCAAGCCCAAAACCAAAACTAAAACTCAAACCACTAAACCTAAATCTCAACCTACACCCCAACCTCAACCTGAACCCTCACCTGAAATCCCCCGTACTGAAACCCATACCCATACTTCTACCTCTCAACCCAATGACTTTCAAGTCACAGTGCTTTCTTCCCCTGCCCAGCTTTTTCTAAATAACTTAGAGTTCCAATCCATTCAACACATGGGATCTTCATTCCTTGAACTCTACAACCATCCCTCTCTCTCTGCCCTCTGTCAACGATTGTGGACATGGCGCGCTTATCGCTTTGTTGATTCTACTGCCCTCCAGTACAAGATTGAGGCCTCTTGGATGAATGTCATTTTAATAGAGAAAGTTGAGCTTCAAGTTCATTTTCAGTTTAAGGACGCCAAAGATGCATTTCTAAATGCTGAGGCATATATTGAAGAATAAATTGCACAAGTGGAAGCTACTGCTGGACGCACCTATACTCACAGAGTTTCATCATCATCTGACACTCCAGCTGCAGTTGTTCCTTCCTCCACGGCTATTGTATTTGTTGCCCCTGAGTTATCGTTACTTGAGGCTCTATCCTCTGATGGCGCGTTGATTCATGCCCATCGTTCGATTTTTCAAGCAATATGCGCCGAGCTAAAGAAGTATACAAATACTGAGAGCACTCGCCTCACCAACACTGCTGCCTCAATGATAAATGCCATGCAAGCTTCCTACACCAAGAAGCTTGAAGGCCATGTTGATGACCTTCAGAAATCGATTGATGCACTGGCTACTGAGAACAAGTCTCTTCAGGCTGAACTGTCTGCTGCCACCTCTACTCTTCAAACCTCATCTTCCAATACTGATATTTCAAAGCTAAGATTGAATAGACTATCAAGGCCCAGTACACTGATCTTCAAGAATTTGTCAAAAATGAGATGCACTCAATCTTTCTACTCATCTAGAGCACTACAAGGTTCATTCAGGGAAGAAGGTGAATGACATTGTCACCTCCTGCAACAGCAATCGCACTAAAACCTCTACACTCTGCACTGAGTTTGATGCTGCTGTTAAGGACCTCTTCTTCTCATCGCTCTGAAGTTGACAAGATTTCCACTGACTGTTCATCTCATGACAAGTCTATCTCTCATATGCGCAAGAGACTGGAAAAGGCTCAGAAGACTGCTGGCTCAGCCTATGCCTATGCGGAGAAAGCGAAGTTGGTTGCTGATGCTGCTAGCCTGAATGTCACTCTTTCCTCCGCGTGTGCTGAAAATGTTTCTGGCATGTCTCTCGCTACCATTGTTTTATACGTTTTCGGTCTCGTTTCTAGTATGCTTTTGGTTTTAAAATACTTATTTTTGTTGTTCGAGTTAATGCTTTGGTCTTCTTTATGCTACATTGTAGGTGAGAATCAAAAAAAATGACTTCCGAGGGTTCGACAAGAGAAACGAGACGAAAAGACGAACAAAAGGTGTAAAAAATGGACATCCTAGCCGAGAGTTGGCCTAGCGGGCACTAGCCCCTAGCGCTCGCTAGGCCCTGATGTTGAAACAAGATAGAACTAGGGTCTAAACCGCTACCCCCTAGCGGTCGTTGGCCCCTGGGAACTCTAGGGCGGACAGAACATTGGGGTAGCGACCGCTACCCCCTAGCGAGCGCTACTTCTTGGCGCTGGAAGACAGATCAGAGGGCCAGGGTGGCGAGCGCTAGCCCCTAGCGAGCGCTACCCTGGCAAAAATTCTCGCCCATATTTAAGCCAACGTCGTCTTCTTCTCCAACACGTTTTTACTTTCAAAATTAGGGTTTAGACCACGAGAGAAAATACCATAGTCTAGATTTTTCATTCCATTATTTGTTTTTCCGATTTCGTTGTGGATTCGTTCGTGATTCAAACCCGATATTCTCTAATGCATTATTTCCTTTTTCAATTCGTGAGTTCTTTTACTGCTTTCTTTATTGCTTTATGATCTCTTTTCTTCCTGCTCTTTTCTTGATTAATTCACAGTGCATTAATACAAACTTCTCAATCATGTTAATTAATCAATTCAAGGCATGTTTAAATTCAGTTTCTTTAAATCTTCATTCTTAGATTTAGGATTTAATTGCTTTATTAATATTTTCCTAGGTAATTCGTATTTTAAATTCTTTAGTTTTATTCGCCTAGATAAATTTATTAGATTTGTTAAAATCAAAACCCTTTTCTTTTAAGTGCTTTCTGTTTTGCAACATAAATAAAGCTATGCTTAGCCTTACTTGAGAGTACAACTTAGGGTCAAATTATTAATCTATAAAGAACTCGTTCTCTTGCGAGTATCTTAATAAAATAAGTTGAAACAAATTTTGGCGCCGTTGCCGGGGAAGGCTTTAGGTATTTATTTGCATTGCTTTTTATTTTATTTTTATTTTTCTTTTATTTTTGTTTATTCTTTTGCTCTCATAAGGTGCGTTTGATCTTCTTTTAGTTTGTGTATGCTAGGTCGCCGAAGTTTGAGACAAGAGTTGGTGCCCTACGTTGACAACATCAATAGAAGAGAAATCGTGCTTGAGGAGCGATTTAGGGACGTTGTCAACCTCGCATCATTATTCGAAGAAAAACTAATAATAATGGCCGAGGAAGAAGAAGCCCCTAGGAAACTCGGAGACTTTGTCAGGCCAACATATGGCATTACCGCATCCGCCATCGTGCTCTCGGCTGTGAGGAAGAAGCATTACCGCATCCGCCATCGTTTCTGCTCAAGTACTATCCGAACCATAAGACGCAGTAGATCCGACTTCAGATAATGCAGTTTGCTCAGGAGTCTGACGAGCCTTTTCACGAGGCTCTAGAAAGATTCAGAGAGTTCCAGCAGCAGTGCCCGCACCATCAAATTGTGCCAGAACTTCTTTGGCAGATTAAGGAGACTTTCGATGCCAAGATGACCGGAAGAAGGAATACTGATACCAGACGCACTGCAAATCTCTATGTCATTAGACTTCAAGGGAAGAAGAAGAGAACAACACAGCCTAATCCTCCCACTCGCCCTTACACTAATTCATGGGTTCGCCCTAACCTAAGTGATGAATGGGAAGAGATCAATGATGATTTTGTCAAGATTCTTGATCATTGTACGATCTATGGTGTTTCAGAGGAAACTAATCGTGACAAGATCTTTTCAAACTTTTTGGACGACTACCCAAACTCAGATCTCATCAAGCTTATCACAGAAGATGCTGTTAAGTCTAACATTCAGATCACTGCACCTTCTATCAAGCAATTTGAAAGACCAACTCTGCCAGGAGGCGTTTATCTTGACAAGAGACCTATTGAATCTGAAGTCATTGTCGCTGCTCAAGTTGTTGGTCATGCTCTAAATCTAGATGGACCATAGGGGACGATCAGAAATGCCACTTATCTGATGTTCAATGCTATATCTCATGTAGTTCAGAAAGAGATGATTCATAAATCAATAGAAGGGAAACTAAAGACCTCTGCTATGATTTATCTATCTTGTATTTTCATTTTGAATTCTGAAATCACTCATGTACCGAAACTCTTTAAAGAATGAAATGCATATTTTGTCTATCTCTTGATCTCAACCTGAAGACAATATTCTAGTTGTCCAGGCTCTGATTATAATTATTTTTTTTGGTTTGCTATTAATTGTTTAACTAACTCATCTTATCTTATAGATTAGGTGTTCTATAGTTTAGGGGGAATTCTTTATCTTAGATAGATGTTTTCAGGTTAGGTTTTGACATCATAAAAAATGGGGAAATTGTTGGGAAATATTTATAAGGGTTTTGATTCAAATTCCAAAACCTCCCCTGAAAGATGTATTAAGACCAAAACTGAAATCTGGTTCTTAGTCTTGTTTTAGAACACACTTGTTAAGTTCAATTTACAGGTACACAATTTGAATGACTCAAGACTGAAGATCAACACCAGTACTAAAGTTCCCTAGAACTCAGTTTACATGCCGAAACTGAAGGACCATGCCACTAAAGATATTGCCTGAAGTTTTGAAGTTGAAGTTATCTGAAGCAAGAATCCAACGCCAACTGAAGTCCTGCACTAAAGATTCAACTGAAGACAAGTTTGCCATTGAGTTATATACTGCAACTATAGACTTTACCACTTTTGAAAAAGATCTCAGTATATGAAGCAAAATCTTGTTACAGACACCAAAAATAGTAAAAAATGACGACGACTTCAAGGGAAAGAATTCAACGGTTGGATAAAATTCAAAATTCAAACGACTACACCCAACGGCTAGTTTGGATCTACATCAACTATAAATAGAGAGTGTCTCTCACTTGAAGAACTTACGGAAAAATTCAAGAAGTTCTATACCATAACAAAACGAAGACATTTATTGAAGACACATATAGGACGGTGAGATTTTGTGTCCCATTTTAATGTCTCACCTTTTATGTTTCAAAATTAAATTTTAATTATTTTATATTATAATTTTATATGTTTTAGTTTAAATATATGTGTATATATATAATTAGGTTCATCCCAGTCAAATATGGCACTTGCTTATTTTTTTACATTTAAAAGACAAATCAATATATAACATGTGATTTGAGATTATTTATTATCTAATGGTGTGATATTTTTTATTACTTTAATAGGATGATGACATATAGTATAATCAAAATTCAAAATTTATGATATATATAAATAAAATATACTCCCTCCGTCCCACTATTTCCATCCTCTTTTATTAAAATAATACACTCATCTCAATATAAAAGAGGACGGAAATAGTAGGATGGAGGGAGTATCTTTTAAATTTTAAATAATTGATAATGTCATGTGTCGTCGTCTTATTAAAGTAATAAAGTAATAGTAAATGCAACACCATTTGATAACAGAAAATCCAGATTGAATGTGCATGTGAGTTTTGAAAGTTGAACATTATTTTTCTTTTTTCAAATATAGATTCTGACGACATCATTGGACTACTAAATACATGTAAAAGTATAAATTTTTTTAGACGGTCTCAAAAAAATGGATAGTTGATGATCAAAACCGTTATGAATGGTTTTGATTTGAACAGTTCATGAATCATAATAATCATGACAACTTACAATCAAGGGCGGACGCAAAAAAAATTCAGGGGTGCTCCACTATATTTGCTCATCAATAGTGTCCCGCCACGTAAGGGGCTAAATGAGTTTAGCCGAGATGAATATTACTAAGCTCGACTTGTTTAGAATATTAGGGTGTTTGAGCTCGGCTTGAATGTTTGATATATTGTTCAAGCTCGATTTGAAATATAATTATCGGGTTTGAATTAGGTTAGAGCTCGGCTTGTGGGATGCTCGATGAGATTGTTTTTGAATTCGAGCTCGACTCGTTTAATATTTATATTAATAATTTTTTAACTCGAGTTCGGCTCGAGCTCTAATAAATTTTTATTTTTAGAAAATTAGTTATTTTAACTTAAAGCTCGACTAATTAAATGCTCAATTAAACCTAGAGGTCGTGAACAAACAAACTGCAACCGATACAAGCATAAAATTATTGAGCAATCATGTTCAAGCTCGACTCGTTAGGTATCCAATCGAGTTCCGAACGAAATTGGCGGTTCAACGCGACTAATTTTGAGTGATTGAGATGATAAGAGGAGCTATTCATGTCACGACGAATGGTGCTATATAGAAAATTTATCGATAAAAAAATTAAAAATTAAAATAAAAGTTTGGATGGAGGTACTTCAACCCACCCTAGCACCCCTAAATCCACCACTGCATACAATTATGAAATAATGAATCATGAACCAATAATTCGATGAAGTGTCTAACTGAAAGTGTAACCCGAAGGCCTCTATCTGAAGCTCATACAATATGTGTTTCATAAAATAAAGTTTTACTCGTAGTAAAACTATTAAAACTCTATCGCCTATCAAAGTTATTAGTATATATTCCATCCGTCCCATTAAAGATGTCATATATTTCATTTTAGGACGTCCCATTAAATATGTCTGGTTTTCATTTTAGAAAATAATAAGAAATTTTTAATTAAGTTTATACTGCTAATTAAAACACTAACTAATTAAATGCATTAATTAAAAATAAATTATTTTATTTATTATCTCTAAAATTAATAAAAATATGTTAATTTTAATTAATTTAAATAACAATAAAAGAAATTCAAAAAGAATATAATTAAGTATAATTGCATACTCTAAAAACACTAAATCATGTTACCTTAATTTACGTGTAAAATAAAAATAAATATATTTAATGAGACGGAGAGAATATTAAAAAAACACATATATTTAATCAAAACATATTAATTTTAGTAAGATATAAAAAGTATAAAATAATTGTGGTTAATATTTAAAGAGTAAACCCTGATCGTATTTGTATAAACTAGTGAACTCTTTAAGAAAAAGAAAAAAACAAAAGCGCAATGAATCTTCCCTCAAAAACAGAATTTATTTATAACCTCTCACATAACCCAATTTAACGAACAAAAATGATGCGAGTGCACATTTTTTGTTACAGCGAAGTAAAAAATAATTTCACCGTTGTTATAAATATATATATGCACTATTTATAACACTGACAAGTCAGTCGACACTGAAACGTCGATTAATTAATGTTTCCTAATATATACATGCAAGTTAACCATGATTTGAAAAACCATAAGTCCACAAACTGGCTGCATTTATTTATGCTTCTGATAAAATGGATTCAAGATACATACAACCATGCAACATTAAATTTTGGATAACTGTTAACCATAGGAGGGGACATAAATAGAGAGAGATGATTGAAATCCAATAAAGTGCAAAAATATTTTGAAAAGTAACGGCTAAGAAACTTTGACCACATCGGAGAAAGTTATCAATTTTGAAGAATAAAATTGATATATCAACATCTGTGATATTTGCGCAGGGCTGATTTGATATGCATCCACTATAAATTTTACTCGATATTGGATAACTGACTCCCACAATCACTATAAAGTATAAACATCTCAAGCTAGTTTTACATTAATTTGAAAGTCCATTTCTAAATATACTACTGCATCAGCATGCATATCCTCATAAAAGTAGCTAAACAAAAGGTTTAATTGCAAAGATATAAATTAAACCTCAAGGCTTTTTGTGTATAATGTTGCCACGTCGATCAAGTCATGTTAATGCATGCGCGCGCACACACATATTATTAACATTTGTACATATTTTTGGGGAGAAAACGAGACGTTTTTTGTATAAAAATAAAAGGTTCAAGTTTATATATATGGGTATTGTTGTTGAATTGATCATGTGCATATTTGGAAGCTCGGTCTCTGTCTGCTCTTTGTTTAATTTATAATATTATATTTTATTTATAGTGTAAAGAAAAAGATTCTGACATCATTCTTGTGATCAATCCAGATCAATGGACCACGAATCTGGCAAAGTTAATAAGGATATGCATTAAAAAGGTAATGGGTCTGTCTGCGACGTACCTGCTACCTGCTATATATATATATATATAATATAAATGAAGCTCATGATACATACTACAGCACTAATTAATCAAACACATAAGTGTTCTTACATTTTAATTTGATTCACACTTGAAGATACGTTACAACAAAAGCCCTCGATCGATCGCTACTCCAATAATACATTATTGTTAACCAACCACTTTGGATTATCTAAAGATTCGACACACACTAGCTAGACCCACGAACTGAACTATACTATACTATACTATTAATAATTAATTAATTAATTAATATCTGGAACTAATTAAAAGACGGTTCCACCCATAGGCGAATTGACCACGTTTAAAATGTTGCTCCAGTAATTAATCTTATTATCTTCGAATAAAACAGCGTTGCTAGTATTCTCACCTGCATATCCATCCAAGAAGCTCGGAAATCTTAAGGAATCCCCACCCAGATTACTGTAAGTGGAAGTATCATGAGGGTCTTCCGTCGTCACGTGATCATGCAGCTGCATCACTGAATTCCCCATTATGCCCTTCCCCTCGTTCCCCACGTAGTTACCAGTACTCCCCGTCGCAAAAGTACTGTTGACGTCGTTGATCAAAGCCACGACGTTCGGAACAGCTGCATTAATGGTGTTGGTGTTGTCGGAGAAGTTGAGTATCGACGTCGGAGATTCCAAGAGGCAGCCGCTCGTGGCAATCATGTCCTTCATCTTCGTGCTATTATTATTATTATTATTATTATTCATCGCCCATGTCCCCTGCCACACTCGGAGTATGTCGAGACACGGCAGCTGCCGAGGTGCGGCTGATGAGGTGGCAGCGGCTGTGGCGGCGGCGACATTCATCAGTTGGTTGGTGTAAGTAGTGCTGGAGACTTGCTTGGACTCGCGCACAATCCGAGCCTCAGCCTCGAGGCGAGCGCTCTCCCATTGTGCCATGTGACTCAAGTTGGCCGTGTCCTTGGGTTGGCTCGAGCCGAGAGTGTGGTTCTTAGGCTTGTGGGTGGTGGGGTCGATCCCCATTTTAACCAGCCGTTTCTTTAAATGAGTGTTCCAGTAGTTCTTTATCTCGTTATCAGTCCTTTTAGCTAAGTGGCTCGCTATCGCCGACCACCTACACAGAGAATGACAATAATGAAAATAAAGTTAAAAGAGGCGATAATTATTGATTGAGTATGTATATTTAATTATATGTGTGTTTGTGTGTGCATGTTAATAACTTAAGACTACTTAATAGTAAAAATTGATGTACATAATGATATAGTAGGTCTACCCATGAAAGAGAAGAGAATTGTATATTTGTAGCATGAGTGAGATGTTTGTATGTAGGTAGGGCGAGAGAGAGAGAGAGAGTGATGTTGTAACTTAGCAATTACTTTCACACATGCAAACCTAAAACACATTTATGTTGTTCCTCACTCATAAATGATCTAGGCCCTACTAATTAAATTAACTTCAAGGTTTAATTTATCTCATCACTCCTTGAACCTACCTAGCTACCTAGTACTAATTAAGCAAGAGAGATAGAAGATTAAAGAAGAGGAAGACGATAATAACAATTAATTAAAAAAGGAATTGGATAGGATGATGCATGATAGATGATGATTGGAGTACCTGTTTCCAAGAAGGGCGTGAAGTTGAATGATGGTCTGCTCTTCCTGTAAACTGAATTTGCCTCTCTTGATATCAGGCCTCAAATAATTAGTCCAGCGCAATCTGCAGCTCTTCCCACACCTCTCAAGCCCTACATCACCATTCACACCGCCCTCTCATCAATTTATTGCATTGCATGCGTATTATAATAATATTAATAAAGAGATCTACATTGGTATATATGGTACCTGCTTTTGGGGGGAGAGCACGCCAGCTTCCATGGCCATGTTCTTGAATATATGCAAGAAGCTTCTGGTCTTCTTCGGGAGTCCATGGCCCTTTCTTCAACCCTACCTTATCACAACATGGGGACCTTCCCATCACTTTTTCTCTCTTTCTTTTTCAAGAAAACAAGAAGACAATGTGGAGACGAAGCTCGATATGATGATGGTTGTGAGCTCCAATATCTCCAATTTATATAACGATCCCACTATTTAATGCTGATAAATACTGTGTTTATAGGATTTGGTATGAACGTGTTTATTGTCATTACTCTTATTTTATCTTTTACTTTATATAAGGGATATATAGGAGACATCACGCTGGAATCTTATATTATATTTATTTTTGTATGAAGTTTCTTTCATTTTCTTTTTCTTTCTCTTATAGAGTTTAAAAGAATAGAAGGAAATTAAAAATAGATGGTTATAGCAATATATGTTGTCTCCGCATTTTCGGTTAAAATTTTATTCTTGCAATGTCAATGTCGAAGAAGGTATAAAATGGAAACACATATATATAATATGGGGTAAGATACCTTGAGAAACAAATTTTAGATAGGAACCAAAATCATATTTTGATGCATTATATATAATATTTATTACATAATATGATAATATGATAATACATTTTTATTACTTAACTAATTAATGTTCATAATTTTAATGAATTATATACGTAACTTTCATGCATAAGGAATTTGAATTATAGATTATATAAAAATTAACGATTCACATTAAAGATTTGTTCACATATGATTCATTCCCTTTTATATATATATATCGATATTTCTTGATTGGCGTAGTGCTAAAAAATATATATAGGGCCATTTTGATAAATTGGCTAAGGAATAACCAGTTGCTAAAAAATATATATAGGACCATTTTGATAAATTGGCTAAGGAATAAACAGCTACTAAAAAATATATATAGGACCATTTTGATAAATTGGCTAAGGAATAAACAGCTAGTAGGAGCAGGATATATATATATATATATATATATATATAAATTTGGGACCAATGATACTTTTAATTTCCTTTGGAGGTAGTACTATATATGTAATAATAACTAGCTAGCTTGTTTTATATGATTGTGATCATATCTTGTATACTTTACTTATGTTATAAGAGATGGTACTTATAAAATTACTATGTAAGAAGCTGAAGGTTGGGAACATGTTGCCTTTATATGTATGTTAAAAAAAACAAAATTAGTATGTAAGAAGTAAAAAGATGAAGGTTGGGAACATGCATGTTGCCTTAATTTATATGTATGTTAGAAACATCCTGATGTGTCGCAATACACATTACATATTCACCTGCCATGAATTTATATTAATTAGTTTTTGTTTTTTTGCTTGTCATGTTACTGTTGTTATATTAAATTTTGTTAGATCATAATATATACTATTTGTGTTGGAAGAAACCCCAAAACAACTTGTATGTTATATAACGTTAGGTGGTGATTAAATTACTACCCCTCCGACCACTAAGTATTTGCACATTTGAGTTCGGCACGAGTTTTAACGAATATTTGAATGTGTTGTGAATGGAGTAAAGATCCCACAATATGTATTTATTAAATATGTGTATGTGAGTGAAAGAAAAGTTAGTGATTGATTGATAAATAAATTAAATATGTTATGGGTGGAATGGGGTCCCACATCATTTATAGTTAAATGTGTTGTGAGTGATTAAAAAGGTAATAATAGATCCAATAATAAAGTGGGCAACTTTTTTGTAGACGGAGGAAGTATATACTAATAACGTTTAATGTCACCATTTTCTTTTTTCACAAATGGCCTATTTAATTTTCTCAAAGACAAAACATAAATATGTGAATTGTTTGATAAATGAAATCAATATTTTCTTTAATATAATGTGAATATTTTAAGTATTGTTCCGATATTCCTTAAAAACTGGAATATACTTTGAACGTGTGGATTTGGGTACAATTTCCAAAAAAAAATATGTTAGTTAATGAATGTTGTTAAATTAAATAAATAGTATTAAAGTTTCTGGCTTTAACACTAGTACTAGTGCAATGAGAAAACGTGACATTAATAACAATTTTCTTGATTTAATTAAATATTACTCGCATAAATTTGTCTCACAATACTTAGTCATGACAATTAATTTGTAGTCTGTTAATTTATATAGTTTTAACGATAAGTAGGTATAGAGGTGTTAATGGTTATGATTAGTAATCAAACCCTAGCCGATACGTTGGTTCGTGGCTTTGAAAATTTGGAATTATAACTAAATCGTTGTCATCTTGATTTATAATTTGGAACCAAATTGTGTAGGATGATTTAATTTGATTACACTTTCAAACCGCCGTTTGCAGTTTCGAATTGTTCAAAAAATGAATTCTAATATATCTGAAAATTTTAAAATCTTAATTATTTGACTACGTACTGATATATCATTATTTAAATTTTGAAATTGAATATCATTATTTAATTTTTGAAATCTTCAATGTTGTTTTATTTGTTAATTTAAAATTTATAAACTATAATTACAACATCCTTCCATTTAATAGATGAGCATGACTTATTGGTATGAGATGGTTATCAACATCCTTCCATTTAATATATTATTATAAATTATAAAAAATATTTTTTATGATATAAGAATTAATTTTTATTAGGTAAAAGAATTTGGGGTTACAATTTTGAATCGCTGGTTACGAATTCAAAATTTAAGATATCATAATCGGATCGTTTTCTACAAGGTTACGGTTCGACAATTACAATTTTTGAAATCGCTAATTAGATGTTAATTATGATAAATGATTTAATGATTTGGTGATCTTGCTCCGTCATAACATTAGGATTGATGAGTTGCAACTTTTCCAATTCCTTTTTAATAACTCCACCTGAGTAAAAGACTTTTTATGAGGAAAAGGACAGTGGAGAAATTTACCCTATATCTTTAGGGAAAATGAAGATGATGAGATAGAAAAGAAGAAAGTGGAGCCCGTCTTAGTAGTGTAACAGATTACAGATTATTACAGTACGAACAATGGCATGCTAAGAGAATTTACTACTCGTTGCAGAAATACTTCCATGCCCTACTTTGCTACCCAACCTTAATATCAGATATCATGTGTAATAATCTGTAATCTTCTGCTAGACATTTCAATTTCATTTGGGAAGGTCCATATTTCATGTAGGGATGATAATTTACTTGCGCGTACACAATATCCACAGTTATCCGAATAGAAAAGGCAAATTCCTTATGATACACCAGATCCGGCTCGGTTATTGATAAAGTGAATAGATCTATCATTTCTTGAAATCTCTCTTTTGATTCAAATTCGTTGTGTAAACTGCAAGAAGATGAAGAAACTTCGCGCATAGTTCTTTTACTATTAATGGGTGGCTTTGGGATTTATTATGAGCACAAGCATCCTAATTAATTCTTATGGTTCTTCATTATCTGCATATGACTTTCTTCTCTATATGGCTCACATGTAGTTATCCCCCTTCGTTAATAGGTCTATCCCGCTGTCAATTGAGACTATCGGTGGAAAGTAGATTTTGGAACATTCCAAAAATTTGGAAATCCAACTACAAGAAGACAAACGGTCGATACAAGACCACTTTGACATTTTCTCTGTTTATTTTATTTTTTATTCTAATAGGTATGGGTATAAAAGGTATTTGATATTTCCATGCTAAGAATTAAATATCTATTTAGTTTGCGAATATGGATATGAATAGTCACTATCTATACCCATGAAACTCATATACCAACAAAGTTACTTGCGAAATATATGTCAAATATATACCATCAAAATAATCATAAATTACTACTATTTTGAAATTATAATCGAACCATGATTACTACGTTTTCAGTTTGGAACTGGAACCTTTCAAAGTGGTTCTGATTCCGTACTGTCCGTCACACTTCGAAATTGTCGGCTCGTCTTAAAAATGTATATGTTTACCTGAATTTACAAGTTAAAATATAATTTGAATTATAAATAATAATTCTATATAATGTAGGCAATAAAATTGAATTCATATTAGAAAAAATCTATTAAAAAAATATTGAGAAATCGGTGACTCACAATTAAGAACTTTTGGAATCGGAATCGAACCATTTTCTACACGAATATGGTTCGTAACCAAACCATTGGAAATGGTTTTGATTCCCGAAACCACTGTTTACAGTTCAATTACTGTTCGATTATTATTATTCTTTAAAACAATTCTAATTCTATTTTAATTAAAATAAGTCTTTCAGAGTTGTTAGTTATAAATTATAATTTGTACGCATGTGTTTAATTTTTCTTTTGTATGTTAGTATTTCTGTAAGACCTTATTCTGGTGGGATCATCTACAGATTCTAAATTTATAATTGTGTACATGCAGCTACTGCTACAATTAATAATTCTTTTTTCTAGGACAGTACGTGACAATTAAAGAAATTGCACGTTCGGTCCACGGCCTACTATGTAGTATGTACCCACACATAGACCTACACCCGTATAACATGGGGTCATATTACTCTAAATTTATTATAAAAGGCTTAAATTGGTTTTTATGATAAATTATATAGTTTGTTAGTAATAAGGAGTAACGCACAAAATAAAAAGGTAAACAATTTCATAAATTGTTGTTTTGAAAACAAACCAAGATTAATGAGATAATCCGAAACGTAAAACAAACAACATTAGCAGAGAGGGAGAAACATGATTATATGCGAAAGAGGTCGTAGGTCGAAATGTCTTTAATTGCATTTTCTCCACATTAACGTTCAAGTTTTAAACATATGTTGCATTTTTGGACATTAATGTCTGGGTTCAAAATGATATGTCCAATTCTTTATTCTTAAAACATATTGTTCGTTATTTTATTTAAAACTTGCTAGTAGAGTTACGCTTAATTTTTTTTATTAATATTAATATATAAAAAATTCATAAAAATGTATATATATGTTTAAGAATTTGCATAGAGTCCCATTTGTCTTAGCCTTACCCATGCAAATCACGATTCATATCAAAGCTAAGATGAGAACTAATATTGCAAACATGATGATAGGATATGGCCCATCAATAAGGCCCAATGCCCAGAAGCAGCTCGGCGGCCCAACACCGCGGCCCATCAAGAGCAGCTCGGCGGCCCAATAGCACGGCCCACTTACTATAAATAGCCATAAACCGCCTATGTTATCTATAAATAGTCAGGTTAAAGCTAGATTAGGAGGATAGACAATCACTTTCTGTAATCTATATTTCAGCTCTCATCTAATTCATA
>JAPKLX010000034.1:829467-852540 GCA_026898415.1 Leonotis leonurus | reverse complement strand
GAGAGCCTCAAGGTCGATCGCCTTTCGGACGATGTCCTCATTTCGGCATTTCAAAACGCCATTCACTCCGGCACACTTTTCAGGGAGCTCGTGAAAGAGCGCCCCCAAACCTCCAAACAGCTGTGGAGGATTGTCGATGCCTTTGCCGAAGCAGATGAGGCGGACAGGAAGAAACGAGCCACTGACCGACCTGAAGGTCAGGATAAAAAAAGAAGGGAAGAACGAGCTGATCAAGGGCAGCATCGACGAGGAGCTCTTGAGAGAATCCAACGAGGTCCATTAGCATCTCGCCTCGGACCTCGGCCTAACCAGGAACCAGATCGGATCGCTCCGCTGAACCGATCTCGGGCAGAGATTTATGAGCTTCACGCGAACTTGTTCCAAAGACCTCCACCGCTATCCCGAACTGGATCAAGCAGACGATCGCAGGATAAATACTGCGAGTTCCATGGCGGCCACGGCCATGACACCGAGGAGTGTCGCAATCTTGCCTCGGAAATCGACCGCCTAACACGAGATGGCACTCTAGGAGGATACCGAGGTCAAAATCAACCGGATACTCAACCTCGGAGCAGAAACAAACGAAGAAGGAATAAGGGAGAAAATTGCAAACCCCAAGATAAGAAGACAAGACATGATGACGAAGACGATGACGAGAATCAACCTCAGTATGATGGAGTCATCGCCGCCATCATCGGAGTGCCCCAAGGATCAACAAGGTCGTCGCTAAAGGCCGAAGCTCGAAACCGACCCGCGGAGGAGCCTTCATACAAAAGGTTCAAAAAGGACGAGGTCGTTATTTTCTCTAATGACGACCCTGTTCCTCACGCCTCGCCTCATCAAGATGCCACTATTATCGAAGCCGTGGTGGCTAACAAATTGGTACACCGAGTCTTTGTTGATAGTGGAGCCTCGGTCAGCGTACTCTTCAAAGGTTGCTTCGGCAAACTTGACATTGAAGAAGCGCGCTTAAAGCCGGCACCCATTCCATTGAAGAATTTCACACAAGGGGAGACCTCAACAGATGGAACGATCTCACTCCCCGTGACGGTAGGACGAAGTCCATTATCCACTACAAAGATAATCCACTTCTTTGTCGTCAAAGCCAACTCTCCCTACAACATTATATTAGGCAGAGATTGGCTGATAGCGACACGAGCAGTATGCTCGGCCTACCATTTGATGATCAAAATACCTTCAAAGAATGGAGTTATCACGCTTCGGGGAAATCAAACACAGGCCAAGGAGTGCATGCAGGTCGCACTCCGAGGTTCTGGTGTACAACATCCCCAAGCATAGCAATTACAGAACCCCGGCGCGCCGAAGTCAACCTCGTCTGCTGCAGAACCTCTAGAAGACGTCGTACTCTATGAAAACGATGTGTCCAAGATCGTCAAGGTCGGCTTCGTCGGGGGTGCCGAACTCCGAGGTCAAGTTATTCAACTACTTCGGGAGTTTAGAGACATTTTTGCCTGGTCTCCCTTAGACATGACCGGGGTATCACCAGATATTATAACTCACCACCTCAACATCGATTCCGAGGTGAAACCAGTTCGGCAAAAGCAACGAGCCTTCGCTGCCGAGAGAAACCAGGTGATACGCGACGAGGTACGCCAACTACAACAAGCCGATATTCTATTCGAAGTAAAATATCCGACATGGTTGGCCAACCCCGTGATGGTGAAGAAGCAAGTAGGAGGATGACGCATGTGTGTTGATTATACCGATCTCAATAAACACTGCCCTAAAGACTGTTATCCCCTCCCCAACATTGATAAAAAAGTAGAAGCCCTCGTCGGTCACGAGGTTTTTAGTTTTCTTGATCTGTACAAAGGCTACCATCAAGTCCTTATGACTACCGAGGACGCTCCGAAGACTGCCTTTGTTACGGACTTCGGCATTTTCGCTTATAAGAAGATGCCCTTTGGACTCAAAAATGCTGGAGCTACATATCAAAGGATGGTTGACAAAATATTTGAACTTCACATCGGTCGGATTGTTGAAGTATATGTCGACGACATTGTTGTCAAAAGCAAAAAAGTCAACGCTACCTTAAACGACCTCCAGGTCGTCTTCAAACTGCTCCGCGAGGTGAACCTGAAGTTAAACCCAGGAAAGTGTACTTTCATGGTCCAGTCCGGAAAATTCCTAGGGTGTTGGGTTTCCCGCGAAGGATTAAAAGTTAATCCAGCAAAAGTTAAAGTCGTCCAGGAGATGCAAGCGCCGAAGTCAATACACGATATACATCGGTTGACGGGCTGCTTGGCCGCGTTAAGCAGATTCTTATCTAAAGCAGCCGAGAAGCAACTCCCATTCTTCAAAGTCTTAAAAAAGGCCCCGAACTTCGAGTGGAATGACGAGCACAAGTCAGCCTTCGAGAGTTTGAAGAAATACCTCGACAACTTGCCCACCTTATCCGTCCCAAACGAAGACGAGGTTCTTTCCCTATACCTCGCCGCTTCGGACGAATCAATAAGTGCAGTCTTAGTTCGAGAAGGACCTCGGCAATTACCTATATACTTCATAAGCCGAGCTCTAAAAGGGCCAGAAACGAGGTACCAACCTCTGGAGAAGGTCGCACTTGCCCTGGTAAATGCTGCAAGACGACTTCGACCATATTTTCACGCTCACCCGATACAAGTATTGACCGACCTACCACTTCGGCAAGTGCTTACGAAGCCTGAAGCTTCGGGGCGAATCGCCAAGTGGGCGGTCGAACTTGGTGAGCACACCATCTCCTTTGCACCTCGGCAAGCTATCAAGGGGCAAGCTTTGGCAGATTTCCTGGTAGAAACAGTATTCACCGAGCCTCCGAAGCCTACCAAACCTGCCGAGGAGAGTATCGAAGAGAAAATGCCGAAGACACCCCCCATAGATTGTTGGAAAGTCTATGTCGATGGGGCGTCGGGCAAAAAGGGAAGCGGAGCTGGAGTTTTATTCATCAGTTCGGAAGGGAAACAAATCCCTTATGCTTTACGGTTAAGCTTCCCAACCACCAATAACGAAGTGGAGTACGAAGCCCTAATAGCTGGACTTCGCCTCGCGCAAAACCTTCAGATACAGGCCATCCAAGTCTACAGTGACTCCCAGGTCATAGTGAGCCACGTCCTCGGAAAATACGAAGCACGAGATGAAAGGATGAAGAAGTATCTCCACAAGGTTAGAACTTTACAAGAAAGCTTCTCATACTTCGAATTGACGCGAATCCCGAGAGATGAAAACGACCGAGCTGATGCATTAAGCAAGCTCGCGTCGTCATCCACAGCCTCTCCGGTAGAAGAAGTCACGACCCGAAGTATAGACGAAGCCGAAGTGAACACAATAATCGATGACGAGCCGAGCTGGATGACACCACTTCAGGATTATTTAGAAAGAGGCGAACTCCCTGATGATAAAATTGAAGCTCGGAAGCTTCAGAACAAATCAGTCAAATATGTCCTAGATCGGGGAGTATTGTACAGAAAATCCTATCTTCAACCTCTTCTAAGGTGTGCAGGACCCAATCAGGCGGACTACATCTTACGCGAAGTGCATGAAGGATCCTGTGGCAGTCATGTCGGAGCTCGGGCTTTAACCAGAAAGATTATGAGATGGGGATACTACTGGCCGACCATGCTACAAGACGCAGTCGACCTCGTCAAAAGATGTCCGAAGTGCCAAATTCATGCAACAATAACGAGGGTACCTCAAACCGAGCTGACCACCATGCAAAGCCCCTGGCCCTTCATGCAATGGGGAATAGACATCGTCGGTCCCTTTGAGCAAGCCCCCGGCCAACTACGATTCCTAATAGTCGCCATCGACTATTTTACGAAGTGGGTAGAGGCCGAGCCTCTTGCAAAAATTACGAGCAAAAAGGCCCTCAACTTCGTTTGGAAGAGTATAGTTTGTCGCTTCGGTATACCTCACATCCTCGTCTCGGATAATGGGACTCAATTCACGGATAAGGCATTCAAGGAATGGTGTGACGAGCTCAATATCCAGCAAAAATTCACCTCGGTAGCGCACCCTCAGGCGAATGGTCAGACTGAAGTCACAAACCGGACAATAGTCAAAGGTTTAAAGACTCGTCTCGATAAAGCCAAAGGAGATTGGGCTGAAAATTTACCCCAAGTCCTATGGTCCTACCGAACTACACCTCGGACATCCAATGGAGTAACACCATACAGCCTCGTCTATGGAACCGAGGCAGTAATCCCAGTGGAGATCGGTTTGCCGAGCCCCCGAACTATAAACTTCACAACCGACACCAATGAAGAAGGCCTCCGAACTAATTTGGACTTGTTGGAGGAAAAACGAGAACAAGCCTATATACAAGAAGCTCGGTACAAACAACAAGTAGCTCGGTATTACAACAATCGAGTGAAACATCGACAGTTTCAAATAGGCGACCTCGTTCTCAGGAATAATGAAGTTAGCAAGTCGGAGAAGCTCGGTAAACTTGAAGCCACCTGGGAGGGTCCATATCAAATCCAAGATGTCTTCGGCAAAGGCTCATACAAGCTCGTCCACTTATCTGGGAAGCCAATACCCCGAACTTGGCATATTTCTCATTTAAAGAAATATTATTTGTAATTTATGTAGTTTGGATTTTATTAAGTTCTTTTGTGAAGCATTTTTATACATGCTACGCTAGAATCAAGTCGAGCTAAAACTCCAAATTGAGAGTAGCAGTCAACCACGCGAGGAGACCACTCCTATCGATTACATCGACAAACAAGGGACTTCAAAGCCAAAACTTCAATTTCAAACGAAGTGGCGAAGTCAAGCGCGTGTGAGGAGACCACTTCGTTCCTAGACGAAGTGGCTATCCGAAGTCTCAAAATTCGCCTTCAACCACCTGAAGTCTCCAAACTTCGCCTTCAGGCGAAGTAAAAAAAAAAAAAAAAAAAAAAAAAAAAAAACTTCGGTGTCGAACGAAGCTATTACGAAGTACGAGCCAGTCATCACAATTCGAAGCAAACTTGATTACACAAATTGAGTAAAGCTTTAGAGAAGTAATGAAAGAAAGTTGTATTTTATTCTTTAAATACATATTACAATCAGCTTGGAGGATCTGAGCCCGGAGACCTACCACTATAACTAAGGTACTTCTCCACAAAGCCCAGACCCGAGCTAGAACTAGCGCCACCATGACCGAGCACCGAATCCAAAAAGGCCATTCCTTCGCCACGGCCAAAACCTCCTCGGCCACGGCCTAGAGACGCAGATCGACCTCGACCTGGAGGCGCAGCCCGACCTCGGCCTGAAGGCGCGGATCGACCTCGGCCAGTCGCCACACGTCGGCCCCCACCTCGAGACATGATGGCAAGAGTCTCTTCTCGAGTTCGACCCAAAGTAAGGGGGGCGCCAGCCGAACTTCTTTCCAACTGACCCGAAGAGGAAGCCTCGAGTGAAGCCTTTTTAGACTCGATCCACCTCTTCAGCTTCGGGTTCCTCTTCTGAATGATTTTATACATGGATCCAAGCTTGAGGAGCGCCTTTTCCTGCTCGCAAACTTGCCAGGAGTCATCGCCGTACCTTTCTCGGTACTCTCTCGCTCGAGCTCGGACCTCCTTTATTTGTGTAGAGACCTCGTATATGGTCAGGCCACCGCTTCCATGTATACGTTCTTCGTACTCTTCATGCTCCTCGCCTATGGCCTTAAAAGTCTGCAGATCGTCCTTGATATTCTTGAACTTGTCTTCAAGCTCCAGAAACCTCGCATGCTCTTCGTCAAGCTTCTCCTGAGC
Organism: Leonotis leonurus; assembly: GCA_026898415.1. NCBI lineage: Eukaryota > Viridiplantae > Streptophyta > Magnoliopsida > Lamiales > Lamiaceae > Leonotis > Leonotis leonurus. The sequence continues at coordinate 846,808 of JAPKLX010000034.1, read as the reverse complement.
TGACCTAAGCTTCGCCTCGAGTTCGGTCTCGATGTTGGTAGCTCGGCTTTTCCAACACGCGACCTCGACCTCGGCAGCCTCGGCAGCACGACGAAGCTCGTTTATTTGTTGTTCAAAACGCGAAGTATTGGAGAAATCAAAAGCAGGCTACAGCAACAAAAATTTAATAGTTCAGCACAGAGCGCAGTTCAAAAACATACACTTTATATACATGTGGAAAAAGCGCCGCCCTAGCGGCGACGTGATACAAACTAAAAGAAAAAAAGAGAAGGAAAAACTAACTATCGCCGACCTCGGGCTCCTCAGCGCCGCCCTCACCGCCTCCCTCCTCGGCCTCGGCCGGCCGCCTCCTCGCCAGATCGGCGATGACAGCTTCGAGACTGTCATCCCGATCCGCAGGGCAGCGGCGAACTGCCTCCTCGGAGAGCGGAGCCCTCTCCCGCGCCAGCCTTTCGACCACCGGGATCACCGCGGTGTGTTCCACGAGTACTTCGGCGTACTCCTGCAGCATCTCTTCCTTTGACATCACCTCATACCCGTACTTGACTTTGTCAAGCTCGGGGTAATCCTTGGCGACACGGTCGAGCGCTGCCGAAGTAATCGGCGTACTCATGGCACTCACCAGATGCGCCGCCACTGTGCCGAAATACTTGGAGCGGAAGATCCGCTCGGTGAGGGCTCGGAACACTCCACCCTGCTCCGCCGCCATCCGGGCCACCCTCTCCTTCTCCTCGGCAAGCTCCCCCCTCAGCCTTGCCACCTCGGCCTCCGCCGCCGTCGCCTTCCTCTCCGCCGAGAGCAGCTCGGCCAAAGTCCTGGCCTCCTGCTCCTCCGCCCTCGCCGCCTCGGCCTTTGCCCCCTCGAGCTCGGCTCTCAGGGCCCTGAACTGCTCGACCCCGCCGACGATGAAGCTCGAGAGGGCACTTAGCCCGTCCAGTGCCACATCGGCCTCCTGCACAGAATATGTTAAAAAAAAAAAAAAAAATATATATAGAAGCAAAAGCAAACTTCTTCCACTCACCTCGGGGAACGAAGCCCGACGATCCTCCCCCGACCCGGATGCCCGAGCATCCGGGCCCCTCGCCTCTTCCCTCCGAGGCTCATCCAGGTCGATTACGGGTGGAGTCACCTCAGTCTCCACCCTCTCCGCCCTCTCCCGGCGCGGCGTTTCCTCAGCCGCCGAGGTGACCCTCGGCCTCTTCTTCTTCTTCCTCAGCGCTGCTTGGAGAACCTCGGGATCCACTGCAGAAGAAAAGCAAAGCATTAAAGTCCAGTTCAGATAAACGAAGTCAAAGTGCTAGTTCGGATAACGAAGACAAACTACACTACGGAGCCTCACCCGGATCCACGTCGGCCAGGGCGTCACATGGGCTCAGCCCAAGCCTCGACAGCTCCTCCTCGGCGTAAGTCCTTTTGACGGCGCCGAGGTCCATCAAGCTCGTCTCGAGCTCGCCGACGGGATCCACCCTCAGTTGAGGGCCGAACTTGGCCACCGACCAGCCATAGAGGGGCACACCTTCAGTTCGGCAGAAGAAAAATTTCTTCTGCCAATTCGACACCTTGGACGGGGTGACCAACTTAAATTTATTTACTGGTGAAAGGTAAACCCACCCAGTTGGCCCCCGCTTCACTCTAAAAAAACGGAGTAAAGACTCCAGTGACATCGGCCCACCTCGGCGACCGACCTCAACGCAAAAACCTACTACCTGCTTAATGGAAGCAGGCGCAAACTGACCCAAGGGCAACTCAAATCTATCTAAAAGCTCAACAAAAATAGGGTGTAACGGAAAACGAAGACCAAAATTGAGGTAGTCTTCATAAACGGTGAAAAAACCTACAGGAGGAGAGCAACCTCTATCCTCTTCCCTAGGTAAGATAAGCTCTACAGACTCAGGAAAACAAAATTTTCTCGCTAAATTGGACATGTGGGATTCACTCATAATGGAGGCGCACTCTAAGGCAGCCTCCGACCCAGCTAACGGGGGGTACTCTACGAGTCGGGGAACAGGGGGTAGAGCCGCTCGGGTAAAGACCCTCACGGTGACCTTCGCCGGAATACTCCTAAGCGGCGACGGAGATTCAACAATCTCCCTACCACTCGGAGTATGAGAAGAAGAAACGGAGAAAGCAGAAGAAGAAGTGGAAACAGCAGCCATTATAGCACAGTACTTACTTGTTGAGAAAATTTGAAGGATTTGTTTCTCGAAGATTGAAGTCGACGATGGCAAAGAGGTTGGAAGCTTTTTGCAGGAGAAAAAAAGACACTAGGGTTGCGAAAAGTGAAAAGTGTTGGTTAGCTTCCAAAGGAAGCCTTTATAGACGTCAAATCACCTTTTCCCAACCGCCTCCTTTTCAAAAACCCGCCTCTTCGGCTCCTCCAACAGAAAGGCGACGCGTGTCACCCACGACCCTCTACAACAGCTGTCTTCCACCACCACACTTCTACCTCGGCTTCAGCCAGAGAGTTACTTCTACCTCGGCTTCAGCCAGAGAGTTACTTCTACCTCGGCTTCAGCCAGAGAGTTACTTCTACCTCGGTCTCAGCCAGAGCTTCACTTCGACTTCGGCAACTACAAGATCTCCACTTCGGTGCCAGATCTTCACTTCGTCCGAAACACACCCACCTCGTCAAGATCTCCACCTCGGTGCCGATCTTCTCTTGAGGGGGGGGATGTGATAGGATATGGCCCATCAATAAGGCCCAATGCCCAGAAGCAGCTCGGCGGCCCAACACCGCGGCCCATCAAGAGCAGCTCGGCGGCCCAATAGCACGGCCCACTTACTATAAATAGCCATAAACCGCCTATGTTATCTATAAATAGTCAGGTTAAAGCTAGATTAGGAGGATAGACAATCACTTTCTGTAATCTATATTTCAGCTCTCATCTAATTCATAATAAAAGAGTTCTCCTCTCCGTGGACGTAGACTTCATTAAAAGTCGAACCACGTAAATCCTTCGTCATTTAAACCCCTAACTATCGTGTAAATCTCACCTCGAAAATCGGCGATCGATCACATGACCTTCTAAGTTGACAACCTAAACAACATAATATAATACAAATTCTAACCCAATTTGTCCACCCAACCCTTAAAATCCTCTCAGCCTCCCATTTTTTTTTCTCTAAAATTTTTGAATTTATTTGCATATTAATCATATATAATATTATATATTTTTATTTTCATTTAAGCATATGATATTTATGTTATCTTTTTATTTCAATATATATCATAGATTATATTATATCTTATTCCATATTTAAATATTATTTTAATAAATAATATATATATATATATATAGTGATATATTAATTTGATATATATATATATATATTTTGATAACCAATTTAATGATAATATATATATATATATTATGTACAATTTTTTAAAATCTAATGAAAGTTAATAAATTATATAAAAATGTTTAGATTTATATATTAGATTATATGTTTTTCAAATCATATAAAAATTTATATAAAGCTCACATTATTGGAAAATATTTTTTTAATATATATATATAATTATTATAACATACTTTTAATTATATTATTATTCGAACAAAATTGAGTAAATCATATTTTTTATTAAAATAATAATATATAAATACTAAATAGTGTATAATTTTCTTATTTATTTATATATCCTATATTAATTTCCTATTATTTCATATCTAAGTATCATTTTCATCAATATAAAAAAATAGTCAATGAGTATATTTCGATGCATATTTGATCATTCAATCAAATTGATGATTTTTCGGACATATATCATTATTATATAATGAAATTGAACTTCATTATTAACCACGTGTTAAGTTATCTATTTGTTGGGAAATATTTATGTTTTGATTCAGATCTCAATACCTCTCCTAAAAGATGTATTAAGCCCAGTACTGAAATCTTAGTGTTTTGTCTAAAAACTCATATGTGAGGGAGTTCTATTTTTCAGGTACACTGAAGGACATCTCCACTGAAGATTCAAGACATTCCAATACTGAAGGACCTCTCTACTGAAGTCTGTCCTGAAGTATTGAAGATTGAAGTTAGAAGCTAAAGTCTACTTGCCACTGAAGTTCACTTCTGAAGTCTGCACTGAAGTCCAAAACTGAAGTTCTCACTGAGTGTTAGCCTATTTCGTAGGTATTTCCATTTATGGCAAAAATCTCAGTAGGTAAACACAATCTTGTTGCAGACACCAAAAATGGCAAAAATGACGAAGACTCCAACGGGAAGAATTCAAATGAAGCTCTATCTCACAACGGTCAAATTCTATGAGAGAGCTATATATACCCCGCTGCTTCAAACACTTCAAGACACCGGTTACCCAATCTACACTTGCTATTATCGCTCTCAAATCTCAAGTTCCTAGAACACTTCAAGCTTTCAGTATTCATATACTAAGTGTTCTACTTAGCGATACAAATCTGTAACTGAAGAATAGTCTAGTTAGATTAAGTTCGAAACTAGAAGTGATCAGATAATATTGTAATCTAACCCACTGTGGTTGATCACTGTAAGGCTATTATTCTCCATTAATTTGGAAACTCTCAACTAACCTCGAGACTCGTGGACGTAGGAGTTTTTATCTCCGAACCACGCAAACCAAACTCTGTGTTGTTTCATTTGCTTTCAGTATTTATTCTTTCATTATCTATCATTCACTGAAAGTTTGATTTTGATTGATTTTTCATAAAAACGAGTTTACCACCAAATTCCGCATTTCAAAATCTTTATTTACTCGTTTCGGGACCAACAAGTGGTATCAAAGCGGTGTGTTCAACGACCACTGTCTCTACGACACTTCGTGTGTTTTAAGGTCATCTGAATAGATCTTTTTAAAAAAAAAAATCTCTCAAAATCATTTGTAACCATATTGCCATGAATTCTAGGGAAATCAATTCTCCCAAAATAATCTACGTGCATGTTATGCCTAGCTTTTATATTGATCCCAAGGCATCAAAACAAGGAGATTGTTCAGTAAGCACCTATACTGAACTATCTCAACCAGAGAAAAGAGATGATCGTTGTGAAAAACTCACTTCTGAACTCAGTGCCTTAAGAAAGAAGGCGGAAGAACAAGATAACATCATCTCTACCCTGAAAAGAGATCTTCAATATAAGATTGAGGAGAATCATCAGTTGCAAGGCAAAATTGATGATTTGTCTATGAGAAATAATATTCTGGTTGAGAATGAGGCTAGCCTGAATGAAAAAATAGAATCATTCTCAAAAGCTACCCTCAAACTCAAAAGAAATGAGAAGAGGGAAAATACATCTCCTGTCAGACAACCTCAGGTGACGCAATTGAGACACCATCGACCCGACAAGGTTAAGCGAAGATCTAATTCAAGGTCTAAATCATATGAGAAAAATATTTATTCTCAAAAAGTGAGTCCACACACTCAGTGTAAAGCTGAGCACGGATCAAGATCACCTTGCTCACACTCAAGAAGATCACATTCGAGAAATTCATATTCTCGTTCCCCAAAATCTTATTCATATTGAGAACCGAGACAATACTCTCGATATAAATGTGAACACAGGATTTCATCACCCAGTTCAAGATCATACTGTTCTCATTCTTGCTCACCAAGGAGCTATACTGAAAATTCTTACACAAAATGGCCTCAGTCTAGAACTGAGTCTCTGAGCGAAACTAAAAAATCAAAAATATTTTATATTGATTTTAGTGGAAAGAAAATATGGCTTAATAACTCAGTGAGAGTTATAAGACAAATTTGGGTACCAAAGAACTAAATTTTCAAAACTCAATGATTGCAGGTACCAGACCAGTGAGGACAAAAATCAAAATCAATGCAAAGACTGGTCCTGAAAAATTAGATGAACTATGTAGATCAACAAGCAAGGGGGAACATGCCCCACTGAAAAAGAAAGTTGATTCAAGATGAAGGATATGATTAATTATGAATCTCAGGGGGAATATTGTTCACCTCAAAATGCTCATATCAATTCTCTAACATATACATTTGATTTATTGATCATGTTTTTGGCACCATCAAAATCTGAAAATCTGAAAATCTTCAGAAAATCTGAAAATCTTCAGAAAATCTGAAAATCTTCAGAAAATCTGAAATCTGAAAATCTGAAATTCTGAAATCTGAAAATTTGAAAATCTTCAGAAAATCTGAAAATCTCTACTGAATTACCTTCTGATACTTAGATTTTTTTTGTATTTCATTCTACACTGAACATTCTGTAGTGAAATTTCTCATGAATGAAATGCAATATTTTGTCTATCAATTCTATGAGAGAGCTATATATACCCCGCTGCTTCAAACACTTCAAGACACCGGTTACCCAATCTACACTTGCTATTATCGCTCTCAAATCTCAAGTTCCTAGAACACTTCAAGTTTTCAGTATTCATATACTAAGTGTTCTACTTAGCGATACAAATCTGTAACTGAAGAATAGTCTAGTTAGATTAAGTTCGAAACTAGAAGTGATCAGATAATATTGTAATATAACCCACTGTGGTTGATCACTGTAAGGCTATTATTCTCCATTAATTTGGAAACCATCGACTAACCTCGAGACTCGTGGACGTAGGAGTTTTTATCTCCGAACCACGCAAACCAAACTCTGTGTTGTTTCATTTGCTTTCAGTATTTATTCTTTTATTATCTATCATTCACTGAAAGTTTGATTTTGATTGATTTTTCATAAAAACGAGTTTACCAACAAATTCCGCATTTTAAAATCTTGCATTTTAAAATCTTTATTTACTCGTTTCGGGACCAACACTATTATTAAATAGATATTTTAAATATATTATATTATTATACTTTATATGTATTTTCTTTTATCTTTAATCGTAAAAATTAACATTTCTAATTCTTTGTCATACTAATTAAAGATATTCAAACTTATTTTTTTTTTGTTCGAGCAAGTATTGAATTTAATTCATGTTCTTTTAATATATCACTATATATATAGATATATTATATATTATTAATACTATTATGATTCATATTTATCTAAATTCTCATAATTTTGTAATTAAAAAATCATATTAATCATATATAAAATTATATATTCTTATTTCCATGTAGTATATGATATTTATGTTATATTTATATATATATATATATATTATATTGTATTATACACTACTCTATATCATTTTCATAAATAATATATATATAGTGATATATTAATTTAATATTTATATTTTGATAATCAATTTAATAATAAATTATATAAATTATCTACAACCTTTTCAAATTTGATGAAAATCAATAAATTGTATGAAAATATCTAGATTTTACATTATTTGAAAAAAATAATAATTATAATTTATAATTTATCACATATGACTATTATAACACATTTTTAGTTATCTTATTATTCTAACAATCCATATATAATTTTCAATATAAATAATAAAAATTGAAAATTCATATTTTTCACTAAAATAATAATATATAAATATAAAATAAAATATAATCTTCTTATTTATTTATATATCCTACATTAGATTATCAATTATTTAAAATCTAATGAGAATTTATAAATTTATACATAAAAATTGATAGAGTTCACATTATTTGAAAATATTTTTTTAATATATATAATTTATTACATGTGAGTATTAAGAAACTTTTAATTATCTCATTATTCGAACAATACACATATATTTCTCAATATAGATAATAAAAATTTAAGAATCATATTTTTTATTAAAATAATAATATATAAATATAAAGAAGTACATAATCTTCTTATTTATTTATATATCTTATATTAATTTATATTATTTCATATTTTCATTTTCATTAATATTGTTGGTCCCGAAACGAGTAAATAAAAATTTTAAAATGCGAAATTTGGTGGTAAACTCGTTTTTATAAAAAATCAATCAAAATCAAACTTTCAGTTTGAGAGCTAAATGCTCTTCCTTTCGAACAAGCTTTTACAATGAGTATGAAATCTATGATAACTTGCTCGATTTCTAAGCTCTAGATATGAAAATAATTTGGATTAGAATACACGGGGAAAAAATAACAACTTTAACTTAGAAACACTTGAGAAATGAGTGTTTCAGTGAATATGACTTTGAACTTGAGCTTGAGTTGAATTCTTGTAGTTCTTGAATCTTCTCATTAGTTCTTCAAGTGAGGGACGCTCTCTATTTATAGTTGATGTAGATCCGAACTAGTCATTTTTTTTTATCCGAACTAGTTGTTGAGTGTGGCCATTTGAAATTTGAATCTTATCCAACCTTTGAATTCTTCCCGTTGAAGTCATCGTCATTTTTTCTATTTTTGGTATATGTCCTTTTAGACAAATTCTGCAATATGCAGTTTTACATAACTTAAGTATTGACCTTCAGGTTTGGACCTTCAAGCTAGACCTAGCCTCAGACTGCTACCTTTAGGCTGGACTTCAGGAAAGAAGCTTGAGGTTGGACTCCAGGACAGAATCTTCAGGCTGGACTTTAGGACAGACTTCAGGACAAGTCCTTCAGGACAGAATTCAGGGCAGGACCTTCAGGACAGAATTCAGGGCAGGACCTTCAGGACAGACTTCAAGGCACACTTTCAAGCTTGGTTTTTCAGGCTTGCCCTTAAGGCTTGGTTTTTCAGGCTTGCCCTTGAGGCTTGATTTTTCAAACTTGCCCTTCAAGCTTAGTTTTTCATGCTTGCCCTACACAAAATCAATTTTTTGGAACCAAATCAAAACATCATAAATATCCCAACAAATATAAAACAAATAGTTAATGAATATATTTCGATGCATTTTTTAGAATTCGATGAAATTGAGCTTCACTATTACTCCGATATTAAGTTATGTATTAGTTGGTAGATATTTTAAATATTTTTATTATTACGCTTTATATGTATTTTATTTAATCTTTAATCCAAATTAAAAATTAATATTCCTAATTATTTATCATAATAATTAAAGATATATAAACTTATGTATTTTTTTTCGGACAACTATTGAATTCAATTCATGTCATTTTATTCTCAATTCCACAATTAAGCCATGAATTTAGACAATTGTTTACACTCGATAACATACAAAATAATGAGAACTTTTAGATTAGTGTTATATGATATCAACTACTTATTGATGTAAATGTATACATTATAGTTACAAATAAATAATTTAAATAAACTTTTCACGCCTAATAAAAATTAATTATATATATATATAATTTTTGAATCAAGCACGAGTATATATATTTAATTTTTAATCAGATTAAGAATATATATAAATATGAACATAAATAATAAGTTATATAATTTGAGTTTATTTTCAATAATATAAAAAAATATTTAATGAGTATATTTTGATACCTATTTGATAATTCAATCAAATTAATGATTTTTGGTCGTATATCATTATTAAGATATTGAAACTCAACTTTATTATTACATACTTACTAACTTTTCTAATATGACATTTATAAAATTAGTGATGTGTAACAAGACATTTATAACTTTTCAAATAAATTGGTTTGATTTTATAAATATTCAAATATAATTTATTTTCATTAGTAATATTTATTTATAATCTATATTTTATATACTCGAATTTATAACACATATTATTATAATTGCATAAGACGAAAATCAATTGGTTCACGATTCTGAACATTTGAAACTGAAACCGAACCACTTCATATACAGTTGCGATTCAGAATTTTAATAATCTTTGATTATTCGGTTCCAGAACCCCAATTACGGTTCTTTTGAACACTTCTAATAATAATGAGTATTAGAATTATTTTTTACTTTACTTTAGAACGAATATGAGTTTATAAATTAAATTCAAATATATTCAAAATATATATATATATATATTAAGTTGTTAGTACAAGTCTACTAATAGTCAATCTCCAAACATAAAAGTAAAAAATAGCAACTTGTATAAAAAGGTAAAAAATAGTCATTCTTACTTTAATACCCCTGCCACAATTACATGACCCGCGATAATTACATGACTAAAATCAAGTCATGCTCGTGTAATTACATGTGTGATTGTGGAAATGATATTACACGAGCACGACTGTCACTTGATCAAATTCGTGTAATTACATGTGTGGTTGTGAGATGAAATTACACGAGCACGACTGTCACTTAGTCATACTTGTGTAATTACATGTGTGGTTGTGAGATGAAATTACAATAGCATTAGTCGTGTTATTGTTCAAATACAATATACAAAACTGATCGAAGAAATTAATAACAAAATCACATTACAAAGATCATTAGTCATGTAATCGTTCAATTTTGTGCAATTACAAATATTTACATTTAATCAAGGCCATTAGTAAATTTGCAAAAAATAATGGCTAGAATTGACATGTTTTGTTTGACGTGACTATTATTTATTAAATTGTTAGAGAAATGACTATTATGGTATATTAATCTTATATTTATATATATATATATATACACGAATAAGTAGTTCATATATCTATGACAATAAATAATAATAAACAAAATTATGTTAAATATTTTTATAAATTATATAAAATATTAATTTCGTCGAATTTTACTAAAAACAATCTAGTATCAGATAAAACCAAAGCTATACATGGTACGACTCTATTATTGACATCTTAAATCAAAATCCATTCATTTTGATTTGATACCGATTTGACGCGCGCACACATATATATATATATATATATATTATAAAGATTTGACTAATATAAGAAAGAATCTTTATCTTTATGCGTAAAATAAAAATATATCTCAATTATCCATTTTAAGAAATCATGAGCTAATATTTTTTTTTATATATTAACTTAAATAAATAAATTTTGGCTTATACAAGAAAAATCTTTATATAAAAAATAAGAAAATATTTTAACTATTGATTTTAATAAATCAAGAATTATGATTTTCTTAATAAATTAACTTTAATATAAAACTTTCATGTCTTATAATATATAAAAAATTATTTATATTAAATTTAATTTATAACCTTAATCATTAATTATAAATAAATGGAGAACATAAATTCTCTCATTTCTCACAATAAATTTATTATTAATCAATAGCTTTATATATATATATATATATATATATATATATATAAATTGAATGCTGATAGAGATTTTTTATTATTTTTCATATGAGATTAATCGATAAAAAAAATATACACTGAATGGAATGAAAATTTAACATAATATATATACTAGCTATATATACTCTTCGTTAACAAACCTTCTGGAGCCACACAATTGGTGCTTTCATGACATTTTAGTTCATCATTAAATTAAATAATAATGTATCACATGATTTAGTAATAATTGTAAAATGTGTAATGTACATATCATGTATTACAACCATAATAATTATGTCTGCGAAACAAGACTTAGCTAAATTATTACGGGACTTAGTTCAGTTGAACCTTATTATAATTAGTATTGCCAAAAAAAGCAATTTTCTGCATAAGTACTGTGAAATATGTGTGGTTCAAATTTGAAGTTTGTAAATCGAAGGAAATTCTGATTGATAAGCTAGTGTGAAGGTTGACTGTTGATAAATTGATGAGAGTTCACTGGTTAGAATACCGACGGTGGTTAATATACTGATGGTGGTCAGACCAGAGCTTCAATTTTAGAAGAGTTCAATTTTGGATCAACACTAATAGTTAGGTAGAGCTAGTCAGGATGAAGGCCAAGTTATCAATTATTCAATATACAATTCAACTATTAGTCTTGCGAGAAGTGGTGGAATTGTGAGGCACAACAACTATTGCGGGTAACCGCGTGATCCTATTTCTGCGGCAAAAATTGTTATTATATAGTTATTGATTGAACACTCTTTTAGTATAACTTTAAGTAAATCTTGTAATTATTTATATAGATATTATGAGATTTGTTTCCTATATATAGGGGAAAATAAACTGATGAAGTAGTACATATCGAAGCTCCACTTGGTTTTTGGGCAACATCTTAGATGCAAACATTATTTGGTTACATTCTCCGGTGCTAATACGTACTCCAATTTTCTCTTTGTGAACATGGACCGTACTCCAATTTTCTCTTTGTGAACATGGACCTTTAATGATGAACCACGTTAATTCTTATATCTTTTATTTCTGATTTATTTTCAATTTTCGCACATCACTATTTGTATAAAAATATGAACTTTTATATATTTATGAATTTTCCATAAAATCATATTTTAGCAAAATAGTCACAACATATTTTTAAACTTGAATATTGTTTAAAAAACAATTAAGAAATAAAAGTAAATTTTTTTGATATTTGGGAAACTAATACCAACAAGAGAGTCATGTTATATTTAGGTATGTCAAAATTTGATTGTATGGACTATATCAGAAAGTTTAAAAGTGTGTGTATTAATGAGAAAATAAAAAATTGTTGAAAATTTTGTATAGTTACACCATATTCATATTAATGAGAATTCAATATTCTTTTCCATTTAAATATATTTATATATTATTTTCAATTTTGTCAGTAATATTGTTGAGTTGAAAGTAATATCTCGAAATTGTATATAACTATATAAGTTATAAGAGTTATTTTTCGGTACAAAAATTAATGGTAAATTTTGTTAGGTGGTGCTTTATTTATGAGAGCATGACATGACCCATTATAATAACTCATCAAATACTAAAATTTAAGGTCTCCTAAATATTGTGGCTTTTATGTTACATTTGATGCCAATATTTACATCAACAACTTTCCTTTTCTTGATCTGACATATATATTTATATGCGGAAGAACATGGAGTACACAGTCATATTTGAGTCTACTTCAAAATATTGTATATAGTTATTTTATTTGTTATGTATTGATTCGGTACGAATTTTAATAATATGTTTTGATTTTAATAGAGTGTGTAGTAAGTGAAGTTTGAATCATACCTGATAAATTATTTTAAATTAGATTATGCGTAGTTAGTGGAGTTTGACTCCACTTAATATATTATTTTAAATTGAATTATACGTGGTAAATATGGTGGATCAATTTATTAAAATTTTAAATATTAACTATTCTCATGGAAATGTCGAAATGAGGAAACATAAATAATTTTTGTTTTATGGAAGAAGTATAAAATTATTTGTTAGTTGGGGCACAATCAATTCTTATACTCTTTCCAATTTTGTTAATTGCACTGTTTTATTGTTTTTAAATAATTGTCCTATTTTTAAAATCTAGAGTAAATTATGACTAATTTTCAATATTATCATTATTTAATACTCATCCGTTCCACCCAGTTTATTACGTTTTCCTTTTTTAGTTGTTCCATCCAATTTGTTACATTTCCTTTTTGAAATAATTTTATTACACACATAAGTTTAAATAATATATATTTCTATCACCACTTATACTACTTTTAAACTCTTCTTAAATCTCGTGCCCAAAAGCAAATATAAAAATTGGGCAGGACGGAGATAGTATATATTTTAAAATTTTACAATAATTATATTAATGTATTTATTATAGTATTTAATAAGGTTACAAATGTAAATTTTATTATTTTTTAGTATGTGTAATTTGTTATTCTCAAATATTTTTATAAATCAAGCAAGAAGCAAACACAAATTAAGAAATTAGCTTAAATTAATTATAAAAAGTTTTCATTCAATAAATTCAGATAGGTGAAAGTAGAGGTGTTTACGGTTAGAATCATAATCGAATCATCGGTTTACGGTTTTATTTTTTTGTAATTGCAATCTAACTATGGTTACTACAATTCATTATTTAGAATAAGTTCAAAAACTGCTCATTCTGGTTCCGAACTGTCGGTTATTTTAGAATCATGCTAAAAATGTATATTTTAGTTGAATTTACAAGTTAAAATGAAATTATATAAAGTACAAACTATATATAATTTATATAATATATACAAGAGATACATTTTGAATAATGGATATACAAAATCTAAAAAGAAAATATATGAACCGATAGTTCAAAGTTGACTTGTTCCTTACACGATCACATTCATTTCAAGTGGGTCGTGTATAGATTTTAACCCCAATCCATAAAATGTGAATATTAAATTTTTAATCAAATACCACAAACTCATTCATCAGCAAATACGTTAATACTTCAATATTATATGGTATCAATGGGCGGCGGTGTAATTACAACTCAAATCTTCTATTGCATAATCGTGTGACATCTCATATCACATTATCTTGGATCCCGAGAGAGTAGGTGTGGTGTGTGTGTGTGTAGGGGGTGGGGGGTGGGGGTGGAATACACCACAATCCAACTTTTTCGCGTTTGACTGTGAATCAGCATGTTGAGAAGCAGCTCTCTGATTATCCCAAAACAACTCGCTTGGAATAGCAGTCGATCTCCTCTGATGTAGAAAGAGATCCATCTGCTCAAGTAAGTTCTCAACACAAAGTGAATATAATCTGTCAATGAACAGATAGACTGACAGCTAGCTGGAGCATACCAGACGATCTGTCCAACTACAAATCGTGTGCGAAAGTTGTGTATAGTTATTGGCTGCTCTTACAATTAGAAAATATATTTTGTTTATAACGAGTGTTCTTTAAGAGATTGATTCAAGATGCACAATGCAATAAACATAGAATCAAAACAATGCAATGCAAAATATAAAAGAACACACAATATTTAACGTGGTTCGGGAAATCCCCTACGTCCACGATCGATCAAAGCTAGATCGATGAATCCCTTAACCTTGGATCCCTCGCTTATTTATCCTCGTTGAGTATGAGCCAAAACACGCTTATTTATTCTCGCTAAGTACGAGATTACAACTCTCTTATTTAAACTCGTCGAGTACGAGATCTGGGTTAAGTTTTATAATAGTTCTTCCTCTAAGGTTTTGGTTATGGAGGAAACTAGAACTATTGGCTTAGAAGGTTCAAATCTAAGATAAGTTCTAGCGGATTTATCTTCAGAAATATGGTGATTTCTCTCTAATTTACAACACTCAAGGATGTATATAATCTTTATCTAGTGTTGAATAAATCAATGGAAAACTTGAGAGAATCTTGTGGCGTTGAAGCTTTTTCTGGGCAATGTGACGAACACTCACACGAACACCCATTTCTGAAGAAGGCTTGAAGTATATATAAGCATATTTGAATTATAGTCGTTGGAAGTCTTTGCAGCTTTTATAGTAAGGATTAAATGCTCTTTTGACCGTTGGCTGCTGACTGTACTTCTAGCCGTTGTATAGGACATGTAGCTTATCAATTTAATTAGGTAGATTCTAGCTTCCTCCAACTGGGATGGGCAACTCGTTTGGACCTCATATGAATAGGTGGATTAAAACATTGAGTTGACTCCCCATGAACAACAGATCGTTCTGTTATCGATCTGTTGATCGATTTGTTACACATATCGTTTTTCTTGTTTCTTCTTACACAACTAGCTGTCCATCTCATAATGCAGCTTGTTTGTGTAGTTGTTGATCGATCTGTTAGACATAGATCGTTTGTATTGAGTTGTTCCTTGTATATCTTCTTATGCAGCTTGATGTCAACCTGTTTGATGCAAGGTTGATTCTATCTCGTTGCTTCTTGATCTTCATATCAATCTGTCCATCGATCTAACGATCTGTCCTCGGTGAGTATGCTGGCCTCCTGTTCGATATGATAGATGTAATAATAACTAAGTCTAGATTGATCAGGTTAGTCATATGAACAGATTGTTACATGAATATGTTCTCACATTTTGACTTAACCTGCTACATAACAAGATGGATCTTTATAACACAGATCGTTAATTTAATCTGGCCTTACAGGTTGATCTCCCTTCTAATAGATAGAAAAAATAAGATCAAACTCTATGATACAGGTTGTTAACTCAACCTGATCTTACAAGTTAGTTGATCTACTATTGAAAACACATATGGTTCCTATGGACACGATCTGTCCTTACACTTAGCCATCTGTTGAGTCTATCTAATCTAGACACAAATAAAGCATAAACACCTAATCATCAATATACATTACAGTGTAAACACAATTTAAGATCATGCATATATATTAATGTTTCGCATTATGGTTTCGCATCATCAAAACATATAAATAATGATTTCCACAATTATCAAAAAGATTCCCAACACATTAATACAAGGTGACACGTGTCATAAACTCATAATTAATTATTTAGATTAAATACAATATATATTTTCCTTATATATACCTTAAATCTTCAACACTAATCATGTTACAGTATCGGTCTCATGTTAATGCAACAAAAAATATCACATGATTAGACAATATGAGATCTCATTCGGTGTGATCATGCATACGCCTCTCATTTCATTCAATTTGTCCACCTTTATTTTTATGAATGTCTCACTTAATATCTTATACCAAAAGGAAATAATTCACTCTAAAAAGTTGCAGGAACTATCCATTTTTTATTTAATTAAAAGGGTTAATTGTCTATAAATTTACAAACTTGTTGTAATTTCGATTTTTTCCATGACTTTTTATTTTGGCAAATTAATCCACGAACTCAATTCCCGTTTTGATTTTTCCCCTATATCATTTTCCAGCCAAATTGGAGCTTATGTGGAAGATGATGTGGCATTTATATAATTTGATAAAAATTTATGTGGAAGATGATGTGACACTTTAAATACGTTTATTTAAGTTTACTCTATTTCTCATGATGTGGCATTTTATATAATTTCATTTATAAAGTTGGATGTTTCTTTGTACAAAGTCACGTCATTTTACCTTTAAATTAGGGAGAGAATTAATAGTACCCCTTTTGAAAAAGTGCATGAAGAAAATACCCAAAAGTTTTGAGTACATGAAGAAAATACCCATTTTACATATAAATCTGTGTCACACTTGAAAAAGTGTTTTGGAAAATGTGTAGAACTGAAAAAAGTAGTTACAAACTAATAAAGTGAGTCAAAAAGTGGGCGGGTCAACTTTATTTTCTCCCACTTGTACCGCCCCATCCCCTCTCCATAGAGGCCAATGGAGACTCGTATGAAAACATTCCTCCTAATATACATGTATATAATCATCCCCTAAACCTAATGGGACTCGAACCGCTAGACTTGGACCGCTGGACCGCTCGACACATCTCGGCCATGGCCGGGCGGTTCAAGGTGTTCCATCTAGCGGTTCATACATTATAAAATACTACATCGAGTTAGGAGTAATTTCCAATTTGAATCTCTCGATTTCGTTGTGTTTTCAATTTACTACATTTTTTGCAAAATGGTTGCGCATAAATGTTAAATATTACAAATTTGGATCATTTTGAAATTTTCAGCTTCTGCCCTATTTCGTTTTTTTATTTCTGGACCGTAAAACTATCCAATTTTTGCGTTTCTCAACATTATAAAATACTACATCGAGTTAGGAGTAATGTCCAATTTGAATC
>JAPKLX010000034.1:804779-824467 GCA_026898415.1 Leonotis leonurus | reverse complement strand
TCTAGCGGTTCATGCATTATAAAATACTACATCGAGTTAGGAGTAATGTCCAATTTGAATCTCTCGATTTCGTTGTGTTTTCAATTTACTATATTTTTTGCAAAATGGTTGCGGATAAATGTTAAATATTGCAAATTTGGATCATTTTGAAATAAGCATAAATGTATAAGAAATGTGTAAGAGTGTGTAAGACTTTTTGTACTATTTTACATTTTTAAAATAAAATGGGTATTTTCTACATACATGTTAATGTTTTGGGTAAATTCTACATTCATTTTTTCAAAGTGGGTAGTTTTACACATTCTCACTTTAAATTAAGACGGTAGAGCCATGCTGAAATTTAGGCTGACACGTCATCTATAAGTTGGGACTAATTCGAGAGCATGGGGAAAATCAAAATGGGAATTGAGTTCGTAAATTAATTCTCTAAAATAAAAAGTCGTGGAAAAAAACCGAAATTATAAAAAGTTTCTAAATCTACAGGTAATTAACCATAATTAAAATTACAATCATGTAATTATTGGAGATATATCACGACCAATAAAACAACAATAGCCACAGAAATATTTATTGTTCAAAATTATAGCATAAAATTAACTTAAATTATTACATGATTACATTATATTAAAAAATATAACTAGAAATGTAAAAACAATTAAATATATATATTTTATAAAACATTAAAAATTAATTATTATAAAACAACCAGGAAATGTCTGATTTTCGATTTTAAAAATAGATATAAGTTGATGATTTATTTTGGAATTACCCTAAATTTAAAAATGGTACCCTAATATGCGTTTTATGACTTCTGTCTTTTTTCCTTAGGCCATGTTACTGATGTTTATTATCTGTGGTGTTAAGAATTTTTGCAGAGGACGACATTAATAATTTTGGGCCTATTTATAAGGGTACAAATAGCAAAAATGAATAAATATAGTTAGGTGGTGATTAATTTTTATGTTAATGAGAGTATGGCCCAAGTAATTAACATAGTAGACGACTGATCAAATTTACAAAGGTAACATGCATTTTAGATGTTCCATCCTTCCCAACACCTCCTATTATTATTTCTTAAATTTAGGGTACACTTAGCTCAATAGGCTTTCTTTCTCAATAAAGGAAAAGAAAAACCCTAATAGGCTTTCTACCTTAAAACTTACATAACATTATGAAATATTATATCATATTTTATAAATGGTTTTAAATTCTGACTTGTACCACTCTCACATAAAAACGGACATTGTATTGTCTTAGTGCCCCTGATAATTGTGTCCTGGGTTGTGAGGGTAGTTAGCCACATGAATAGTTTAATGTGTTCATCGGGGCTGATCATGAGATGTGAATCATCTAAGTCACATTGGAATGACATACTTCTACTGTTCGAACCGGGGTTTGAAACCAAACTCATCCTCAGGAGGATATATGAGGCGATTCGGGTGAGATCCAATATAAATCCAACTTTTCATTCACTCGTGGGATCCGGACGGTTCGGGGGACCACCATGGCTCCTCTCTTCTCAAGAATCCATACATTCCTTATCAATGTATGGACAACTATCTCTCGAGCATGGGTTTAGGTTCGACCTCAATGGGAAAAGAAAATGGAGCGGTATGAAGTTAATGTCCAAAATATTGCATCTCAAGTTTGAATCCTTCTTGATGCAGTCTTGTAATATAAATTTGATGTAATATCATTTTTTTTAAAAGAATAAACTTGAAAATTACAATATACTCAATGTTAGAGTTTCTTTTGAGCAACTTTAAGCTTAATTTATTAAGTGAATAATGCCTATATCGTGCATGTTTTGCATTTGCTTGATATTGTAATTACAAGAAAAGTGATATTTAAGATGGATGGATTTGTGTATATACAAAATGGGACATATGCAAAAGGTCGAAATAGTGTTATACAAGTTAGATTATTATGTCTCATTAGTCATGTCAACCCAGCAAAAGAACAATGGACCACCTAAATAAATTCAAGATAAGTCGGAATAAATTAAAACAAGATACAAGTATATTTATAGCCACATGAGCACAATACAAGTTATTAATGCGTTAGGGATGATGGGAAATGAAATGAGTACTGCACTAGTATTATATACTCCCTCCGTTTTTTAATAAGTGTCCAATTTTACTAAATCACACGTACCAATAAAATGAAAATTTTACTTATATACTCTTTATTGAATAGCATAATAAATACATTCATACAAATAATATCAAATTCCAATAAGTATTAAATAAGGGCAAAATTGAAAAATTGTCATAAATATATTCTAGAATTTTGAAATAGAACACTTATTTAGAAACAAGAAAAAAAGTGGGAGTAGTTAGTAGCCATTGGTTCGAAATTCTATGTGAAATTATTAATTCCATACACATATGGTTTAAATTGGAGTGATTGCCTAAGCCAGAAATTTATATTATAATCAATACACCATTTATTATGAACTGGATTTCTGTTGGATACACTGTTTACATATTGATTGATTTTCTGTAAATGTGGGGAATGGACATTAATGTATGTAATGCATTGTACATGCATTTCCAAAATCATTTGCAGATTCTTACTTAAAAATTTGGTAAACGTAATTATTAATATTTAAAGAATAATAATTGTTCCCATAAATTGCAACCACCCTAAAATTACCATTTAATGGTAAAATTAATTTCTTGTTTCTTGCTACTAAAATTTTAAAACCCAATTTATTATTATTATTTTTGTTATTGTATATGTACTTATAATACACTTAATACTTATTTGGTTTCCATTAATTATGTATTGAATTAGAGCACCCGCAGTGGCGGGCAGCTTGGGGTTGGTAAAAATGGGGTTGGGTGGCATTTTTGTAATTAAATGGAACTTTTGAAGGATGGGATTTGGGAGATTGTTGGTATGTTGCAGTGGGGGTTTCGCACTTTGGGGTTTGGGAAACTCTACTAATCATTATAGAATGATTGAATTTGTATTAATTTAATTTGTTAATTTAATTTATTAATTTATAATTACAAATTTAAATGAATAAATATGTATTTAAATTTTAATATGTTTTATTTTATTTAATAAATATGTATTTAAAAAATAAAAAATTAAAAAAAACGAAAAAATAAAATAAAAAAGGGGGTGGGGCGCGCGCCCAGGCCACCCGCAGCGGTGAACCCGCGCGGGGCGCGCGCCCGCGCGCCCGTCTCACAACAGCCATCCCCGGCGCGCGCCCGGGGCACCCGCAGTGGGGGTTTCACGCCCGGGCGCGCGCCCCTCCCTTCCCCCAAAGCTGCCCGGGGTTCGCGCGCCCCAACCGCTGCAGCTGCTCTTAGGGCTTGAAAATGGATGAGTTTTGGGTTATGGTTGGTTGGTACTTACTACTTAGACTGGAGCTCCATTAAATCTGTGAAATGCCTTTTAAGTTTGCTAGCTAGCTAGTGTTCCCACTAAATACTTTGCAGTATCTAAATTAGAGGTGTGGGGTAAAAGATATAAAGGAAGCTAAAATAGATACTCTACAATTTAGAAACTTTAACTATTATCACTAGCTTCAACAATCAATGTTTCCACTTTCTTTCTTTTTTCTTTCCCTTTTGTGGAAGATTACATATATACTAATTAATGAAATACAATCATAGGTGAGTTGAAGCTAATGAAACCTAAATTGACAATACCTCACAAATCTATTATCTTAGGTTTCATTTGCTTGTTATATAGCTAAAAAGAGGGATAGTGAAAACATATAGTTTGATCATAGTTAATTTTCTCAAGGTAAAATGATATTTACCCAGGAAGTCCCTTTTCACTTTAGTTCTTATCTTTTAGATGAATGTGACATATAGTAATAAACCTTCTTTAACTCTCTACAGAACAGCTTTTCCCTTTTTTTACTTATCTCCTTTTTATTGTGATCAATTTTCAACCAAATTTATGCTAGTAGCCTAGTATGCCCTAATCTATCTAAAGACATAGGCCACAAGTATATATTTCATTCTGCTATATATATATATATACATGTTTAATATTATAGATTAATTATCATTAATAGAATGAATTTAATTTGGTTTTAACAATAGTAATACTCTTGAAGATTAAACATTTGTCTTCTCTACACCAATCCCAAAAAGCTATCATTTTGTGCCATGTGATTATTATTAGTATATAAGTGGAGGAAAAAAAGTACGGCAGCTCCTATGATAACGCTGGCTTTGTTGGTTGTGTTTTGAGGTGAGAAAAATACAAAAGGAATGAAAATTCTAGTTCGATTGGAAGTGATAATTACACGCACCACTTGTACGTATCTAATTATATGAAAATAAAAAGAAAAAGTTACCTATTATAGAAAGTTAAAACTATTGACTTTAATACAGTTTACCCATTTTCATATTTTCACCGTTAGGAAGAAACAGTTTGAAATGACCAACAAAGATTCTTTAGTGTTAATTGTAGCGTAAATTATAGGGTAAGCTCTTAACAAAGTTTACCAATTTTGGTCCAATCTTTGAGAGTTATTCTTTAAAAATAAAATAAAATATCCTAGAAGGGATTAGAGACAGCACATTAATAGGCAATTGTAGGCACTAAATGTGGGCAGTGGAGTATAATGAGGGGGTGTTAAGTGTTATTGATTTCAAGTTTGAAAATAAGGTGATGTATTGATTTGATTTAATCTGGGTTTACGCGTGAGGTCTATTAAATATGGATGATAGTAAATGTACTGGAATTCAGACCCATATTTATTAGTAGTGTAAATGTAAAAAGATTATTTATTTCCAACCCACCACATAATTAATTAATAAATAGTATAATCGCTTTTCCACATTCACTCTCATCAAATTAAATCTGCACAAAAGTAAATAAAATACTAGTACTATTTTACTACCCCATAAGAACTTAACATCATCAACCAACATACAAAAAGCTAACCTTTTCCAGTGCTAAACATTGCAGAGTTATAACAAAATATAATTATTTTAAAATATTGTTCAGAGACGAGACACTTGACAATAGATAACAGTTTCTATATGCAAAGAGGCATTTGATGGAGGCAAGTTATAGAATGTCTTTAGGCTAAAAATGAAAACTGGAGGAGGAAATAGGGGTCAGACATGTGCTTACTTGGAATTTCATTTACTGCATATGAAGAGTCATTAGCAACATTGAGTGTGATGGGCAGTAGTTGCACGGCCACACAGTGTCATTAATATTCTCAGTAATGATCACCAGAGACTACTGCCACTGTGAGACAAACAACTCGGCCTTAATTGCGATCTTGCTCGACTCCAAACTCCAACGGGAGATGAAGAATGTAATACATCTTACCATAAAAAATAATTGGTCATCAACAGCAGCTTCATTCTTCACCAACTCAGCATTGTGGACACGTGCTGGAGAAAGACTATGCTTTCCTGCACTCATAACTGCCCATATGAAGAGGGTGAGATTCTGATTACATGAATATATTATCAAAACTATGTATGCAAATTCCAGTATTTAAACTAAGCATGAGTATGATGTTCCATTATATCTTACCAAAAACTGAAGAGTCTATCTCAATGGATCATCCAAATTTAGTCAACTCAGTAAAATGCTTAAAGTGACCTAATCCCAATTAGGAGTGGACTGAAAAGACGTGCACACCAGTTTCATGTAGAAATAATTGTGAAAGCAAGTATTCTTGCATGAGAGACCCTAGTGAGTAGTGGATGCTAAGTCAACCTGAAATATTCGTTAGTTCATGTCCCATGGCAGGAATTTTTTCAGTCCATATCTAGCTTGAAAGAAGGAGATGATGACACTATTTATTGGTGGATGTGATGGATGAATTCTCCTAGAGGACACAGTAAGTTCTGGTAATTAAGTAAAGAACAGCCCCAGAAATGTGGCATCAATTATCACATGCACGAATGGTTGACGTTTTGAAACAAAAGAGCTAAGAAAACTACTATTGCTTCCTTCTTAGCACCACGAAAAGATGCATTTTATCAAGCAAATAAGTTAAGAAGACCTATGCTTGCCAAAACAAAAAGCTGGGAAGGCATGGTTGGAGAGTCGGGAATTCTTTTACCTGTATAACACAATATCCAGTTATGCAAACAATTATGCATCGCATGTCTAGAGCATATAAGAAACGGTTCAGGATGCATGCTAGGAGCATATGCTTGGGTATAGGGGAGTAAGTCCATATCCATCTATACAAATGGTTTGAACTTTGAGTTAACATTATAGAGTTAAAATTGCATGTGGTTCATAGCTAAACTACATTTTAAAGTATAGCAAGTAAAGTCAAGTACAAAGGCATGATTCAAGTAGCAGTTCCAAGATAAAAACCTTCAAGCCTGCTGTACGCATCAACACACTGGTTAAGCAAGTTAGCGTCTAACATGATCGACAACAATAAAATGCATAAGAAAGAATGTAGGTTGAATCACCTATAGAGAGACATAATTTTTGGTACAGCCAATAAGTAAAGCGATTTTCAAATTCAAAGACGGCGAGGAAAAATCCAGACAGTTCTAGAAATTTTAAAGATGATAAGAATGAGTTCTGAATCATATACACTCTCTAGTACTAGTCAACTTCACAATGCTCTCTGTACATTTTCTAGAACCCAGGGGATCAAAATTTATGGTTATTTGGCCAGAATGGTAAATGTTAGTCCATTGGAACACGAAACTGCAAAACATGCAGTAATAGATCCTTGACTAAAAGAGTTTCATCTTATTGGAAACACAAAGAAGAGGAAAGGGTACAGATGTCCAGAAAATCAATCACAGACCTAGTTAGAAGGATTGTAGCCCAGAAATCTTTCTAAATTTCTCATATGAGACCCAGAATACAAACTGCCAAGGACCAAGCCTAGCCCATGTTGGAAGGAATCCCTTCCACAATGCCCTTAAACCCTCGACCCTGATGGTCTTCACAAGACAATCGTAGGAGTTTTTATATTTTAACTTGTCTTCCTCCAAAGCAGCCTGATTCATCATTCTAGTCTTAACCACATCTGCAGGACAGCTCAAAGCAGTGGCTGAAAGACCAGACATGATGGATGATAGAGTGTGAGCGTAAATATTGTCATCACAGATCTGGTTTTTTATCACGAATCGTTTGGCATGATCATAAGAAGCTAATTCTCCCATATTGACTAAAAATGCTCTTTGGACATTTGCCGAAACACCTTTCCAAAGGCCTAATACTCCTTCAGTGTGAATAATTTTGTTTAGGGCATCGAAAAGCCCAGAATACCGAGGCTGGAGACCCTGGCTCAACATAAGACCATCTGCTTGCATCCTTACTTTGATAAGATCAGCAGGGCTAGCAAGGACCTACACTGGAAAAGCAAATGTAAGTCAAATGCAAACAAGAATTAGAAGTGCATGATTTAACATTATTGGCATAAACCATTTCGCATCTAAGAGAAATAGATATTTTGGAATTGTTATATGCAGTAATTGTTCAAAAAAACCATTCTAAAGAAGAGGTAACATTCAAGATTATGACACTATTAGATCAATATAGGATTACGGATTACCGAAAAATTCAACTAAATACTGAGAAGCAGAGTGATACAAGCAAAAAAGGTTATGAAACCTTGCTTGTTCTTAATAAAGCAGCACTAGCATTTCTTGAGAATACAAAGGAATGTAATATGAGAGGTTTGCACAAAGTTACAATTTCTGCATGGAAAATAAAATCTTCTGTGAACAGAAGATAGAGGCACAAATCAAATTCAATAATGAATAATTAACTCATGTTGCAATTGAATTTTGAAGCATAAAAAATAAAAGAACAAATATGATAAAAGATCGATTCAGAATTATTAGCTCTATATACATAAGAGTCAAAGAGTCAAGAGAACAAATTTGGGTATTGAAAAATCAGAATACTCAAGGAGAAGTAGAGCACTTGGGAAAAACAAAGTCGGATTAATTATTAAGCTGTGTTTGCATAATAATTATGGACACAAGGTAGAGGATCTACAAGGCCACACTTCAGAAAGGAAGATTCCTCAATGCTAAAACACTGAACAAGTGTGTGTCTGTTAGCCAAGGCAATAAGTCTCGGGTGCGAGTCCTCCATGACACGGCTTTGTAATTTAATTTAATTTAATCAAATTTAAAAAAAAAAAAAAACACACAGTGAACAATGTTCGTGTGTTGGCCTAGTGTTAGGAGGTTAATGCCTGAGACAATAGGTCTCGGGCGAGTCCTCTGTGACGCGGTCTTGTAATTTAAATTTAATGTGATCCAATTTTTTTGAAAACACAGCGAACAATGATGAAATTATGTGAGGGCCAAATTCACAAGTTATCAAATTAAACATTTGAATAAACAGAAACCATATTATGCGGGACATAGTAGGTGACATGGCTCACAACAAAAATATCAGTGAGTTGATCTAGGGGCTCATTGTCTAATCTTTGACTAACCTTCTTGCCATCAAACCTTTTTTTATTCATATAACCAACACTCCACTAGTTCTAAAAGCTTTAGGCTTCTGTCACAAGATGAGCTCACTGACTTTTTATGGTTTTCTAGATCAGATAACTGGGGCATAGGAAAAAATAAGTTCATCTCCAACAAATATTTCCTTTATTCTACTAGTATCCTTTAAGGACTTCAGCATATAGAAAGTTGATGATCATTGTAGATTTGTAATGGACAGTTACTAGATGGTGCTGACATTATTCATGATACTGCTCTATATTCACTTGTCTCTGAGGAAAATGCTAAAAAACGATTCTTGTAAAAAAACGGGTCTAATATGGAAGAAAAACAGCAAAGGAAAACCAAAATTTTCACAATTTCTCACATATCCTACCTGTCCAGTAACCAACACCCAGTGTCGGATACATGACTGAGGGAGGGGGACCTTAGCCCCTGCCAAGCAATTTTTTTTAAATGTTTTTTATACTTATAAATTATCGGCATATTATGAATAGTTATGCAAAGCCCCTACCATCAATATGAGTTGTAGCGAAATTTATTTTTAACCAGATAGTTGATACATCGAAACTGAGGCCCTACTAACAATATTTTCTGCGTCTGCCATTGCCAACACCATAGTTTTATAGCAACTCATCCCACTTCAAGCCAAAATATTATCTTCAGCGATTTATGAGCCTTTGTCATTTGTATATCAATAAACATCCAATACAAATGCCAATGAATATTAATTTCGGACAAAGGCAATTGAAAATATGGTTCAGCTATCCATCAATAAGCCAAAGACCATCCTCCAAGGAGGAGTTTACTTTGGAAAATAGCTTCTGAATAAACTAAAAATGGTATAGTTTAAGCCACCAAGTACTTTGAACATCTTAAAGCTTGCTGGTGATCATCCAAAAATTCAACCGAAGGAAAGACCTCTAACAGTCTAGGACTTTAATACATATAAATAGACTTATCTGCTACCTATCTATCAAAACTGGGCAGGAATTACTCAACTATAACAAATTTTGTTTTATACAGGCTTTCTAAATTCTCTAGAATGAAGTACACATATCCGCCATTTCATTTCTTCAAAAATATCATGATTTCTAATCAATCAAATCCAAAAGCTAAATCCAAGTTAATCCTCCTAGTATTATACAATGGCTATATTCTCCGTGACGCAGAATGCAAATCAATGAGCGTGATGGCAGAAAGGACAATAAGAAAATCACGCGCGAGATGTGTACGTACGGTGTGAATGCAATTAAAAGGAAAAATTATTTGATAAATACCTGAGCAATAGCACCAGAAATTCCACCAATGGCTGCTTTGGTGTAAAAGGGAAGAGAATTATCGGATGATCGCACAAAATTGTTGCGCAAATGCTCGTAGCCTACAATTCGAGTAGGAGTGTAGAACATGTGGCGGAAAATAGCGGGAGACAGGCCTCTATACATCCCTGAAACGCCGTCGTTCCGAGCTATATGGAGAACGATACTGAAGGCCGACGCCGGCCGGACAGACTGCATCGACTCGCCGTGCAGCTGGAGGCGAGTTTTGAGAAGGTCGATCGGAAACGTCGTCGTCTCCGCCGCCATTGCCGCCACTGACGTCACGGCCAACTTCTTAACGCCATGGTCACCGGCGTCCATCTCTCTACGATGGCTACTAACGGCGATGTTTCGGTGAAAAAGTATAGCCTAAAAAAAGACTTTAATTTCATCTGAAAAAAAAAAGACTAAATATTAGGATATTGAGCCATCCTTTTTTCATTTGGTAATTTTAAACATAGCCCCAAATTATTTACTATAGCCCCTAATTAAAAGTAAAAATAAAAATAATAACACAGTTACTATTATACTTTTAAAAGTTCAAATTAAACTATATTGATGATTGTTCCGTTACATACAATTTGCCAAGTAGGTACACTTTCGAGATTGAAACTGTAAATCATCTTTATCTTTTGTGTGAGAAATCGAAAGTGATTTGGATTGATGTTCTTGGATGGATCAGAGTCAGTGGAATAGGACCTGGGACAGTGAGGGAGCACTTGGAATGGTTCATCAATATGGATAAGCACAAATTAGCTAAGAGAATGTTAATGAGAACGTGAATATGTGTTATTTGGTTGATTTGGAAATGGAGAAACAAAAGTAGGTTTGAGACTTTATCTTGGGACACTAACAAAATTCTTTTAGAGATAAAAGGCTCGAACTTGGAATTGGTGGCGAGTTTTCAATATTCGGGTTAAAAATCTCAACTTCCAAAGTTGGTGTTCCTTGGCAATTTTTGAGTTTGATAGCTAGTTTTAGCTTGTTCTTTATTGGAAAATATTTATAAGAGGTTTGATTAAGATTCCAAAACCTCCCCTAAAAGATGTATTAAGTCCAAAACTGAAATCTGATTTTTAGTCTTGTTTTAGAACTCATTTATTAAGAAGTTTAGTTTACAGGTACACGCAACCTGAAGGACTCAAGACTGAAGTTCAAGATCAGTACTGAAGTTTAACATAACTCAATTTACTAGCCAAAATTGAAGGACAGTGTTACTGAAGTTGTGTCCTGAAGTTTTGAAGTTGAAGTTATTTGAAGCATGAATATAATGCCTACTGAAGTTCTGCACTGAAGACTTCACTTAAGCAAAGCTTGCCACTGATTACCATGCTATTGATATAGGCATTACCACTTCTGGAAAAGATCTCAGTAAGTGAAACAAGATTGGAAAAGATCTCAGTAAGTGAAACAAGATATTGTTGCAGACACTAAAAATAGTAAAAGGACGATGAAAGTGTATCTCAACCGTACAAGTGTGTGTTGTAACAACAACTTTGACAACAGCTAGTCAGATTCCTCACTTAACAGAAACACTCACTCAGACTTTCTGTGTTGTAGAAACAACTGACACAATAAAAGAGAAACAGAAAGAACACAGTATGTATCTTTGCGTGGGTTATAATTTATACCCACGCGAGTCTCACGACTAAAAACTCTTATTAAAAACGAAAAGGGGATAGTTACATATAGCATACAAGATCTAGCTGTCTAACAAACTATCCTATGAAAACACAATCTCATTAGAAGACTTAGAGAGATTGAAACTAATTAAGAGAGTAAAACCAAATCAAAGCTGTATCAGCTCTCAACTCTCTAAAAACATGTGCGTTAAAATATCAGCTTTAGAATGTGAGATTCATAAGCTGTACACACTAAACAACGAAATTATACGAAATGTTGCCTCGACAATTTGTACAACATTTGCACAAACTCGAACCTCTCAAAGATATCTCTCTCAATTATGCTCAAGGTCCGTCTCTCTTCCAGATATCCTTCTCATATATATAGGACTCAATGGGCTTCATTTATGGGCTCTAGAAGATCATGGAGAACTAAGTGGAGATGCTTGGAGTGAAATGTGGAAAGTAGTTGTGCTGCTGCAAAATTCCTGGAATGCTGTTGCGACAATTCAGGTCGCACATATTGACTTGGTCAGCTGCTTAACTTCCTCTCCTAAAAATGATTTGACCAAGTCTTTAACGTCTCCTGCTTGATTTTCTCAACTGCTTCACGAAGTGGATTAGTGGCAAAAATGGTGGAGAAGTCATCAACTTCTTTTGCTCCTTTTGTGATATGATGTTGCGATAATCACGCCAGCATTATTTCACGTTCACCAGTTATGGAGTCTTCTTCCCACGTTCAACCATGGATGGTGTTCCAGATTCTTCTTTTTGACTTTATTCATACCTTGAGCACACGTTCAAATTTCTGGAACACTTAAGAAGAAAGCAAAACATTTAAAATAAGAAAAACAGAGTTATCCCAACTCTAACAGACGACGACTCCAACGTGAAGAATTTCAAATGCTACGGACGAAGCTCTCTCTCACAACGGATATATTCTTGAGAGTGTCATATAAATACTTCGTTGCTTCAAACGCTTCAAATACCAGTTACCAAGCTTTCATACGCTCAAACTCTCTATCGCTCTCAAGTTTTCTTCTTCACGCAGGCTTTCAGTTTTAGAACACTCAAGCTCACTGTCAATCCATAGTGTGTTCTTCAGTAGCGATATTCATTGTAACCGAAGAATATATCTAGTCTAGATTTAGTTCAAAGCTAGAAGTGTAGACTGAAGGATTGCTATCTGAAGTTATCACTCTTTACAGAAGCTACCGCCCTTTAGATTTGAAAAGCTCACTGAAAAACGTTTTGAAAAGTTTTAAACTGGTGTATTGCGGGGCCCCCCCCCCCTCCAGCCACTCAGTACACTCGTTTCGAACCAACAAGTGTTATTAGAGCAGTGTGTTTAACGACCACTGTTTCTTAAACCCAATGTCATTTTAAACTGATTTTTCAGAAAAAACTTGTTCACTTGCATATCTACCTTTGTCCATGGAGAACACAACTAGGTTGCCGATGTTTTCCTTTGAAGACTATGACTATTGGAGATACATGGTATCTTCATTCCTGAAGGCACATCATGTGATGATGTGGCAGGTTATCACAACTGGACCAATCAGGTTACTGGTCAAGTATCCTCAGGCGGCATCTGAAGCACGAGATGATGCAGTTGAAGGTGGTGTTTCTAAGCCAATGCAAGAATACACAAGGGATGAAAAGAAAATCGCAGTCTTCTACGCAAAGCACATCATCTCAGGAACGCTTGAGCGACCAATGCTCGTTCATGTCCAACACTGTGAATCTGCAAAAAACATGTGGAACACGCTCGAACAAATATGTGCAGATTCTGAGGAAATCAAAGAAAATAAACTAACACTTGAATGCCAAAAATTTGATACTTTCTTACAGATATTAGGAGAGTCAATTAGTGAACTTGAACTGAGGATCATGCAAATCCTAACCTCAATCAAGGCACTAAATCCCAGCTCATAGCCCTCGTCCCCATCCAAAAAAGAGAAAACTTTAAAAAGAAGATAAATTTTTTGCAATTGAAAAAAAACAACCAAACCCTCTGTTAAAAAGCATAACCACAATCCACAAACATGAAAGGGAGAGAGCCATGAAATTTTTTGATTAATTATTTATCATAACAATGGGAATGTATAAGGTTGCAGTGAACAATATTAAATAAACTTTCGTGTATATGCAATAATTTAATAAACAATTTTTAAACTTAAATGCTTGATGAAATAGAAATGGATTCTATTAAGGAGAAATTTTAAAGAGGTAAGTAATTCTCGTGTATAATAAATACAACAAACACTAAGTAAACATTCTTCCACAAACAAAGTATTAATAAATTTTCGAAGCTCTTATACCAAAAAAAGAATTACTCTCAATTTACAAATAATAACTTATGTTGTGTTTATTTTCTTTTTGTTTTAAATAATCTTATTCTTCTTTGTTTTTTAAAGATTTTGTGGCATTTTTGAGATTACAGTATAGATGAGAATTTTTATTTTGTGCATCGTCTTTCAATTTTGGGGGCTATGACTTTCCAAAGATTAATTATAAGCGGAAGTTATGGGCCTATGATTTTTTCAAAGATCGAAGTTATAACTTATAAGGGCATAGCATAGTAGTCCATTTATTTTAATTTTAATGTTTATTTTAAATGAAGGGCTATAATAAGATTCTGGTGGCTATATTTAAAACTACCCTTTTTCTTTTTGGTGTTAGAGAAAAACTGAAATTAATGGATATAAAAGCAAGCCCAATAAGCAATTGATGTTGCCCGTCCAACTTACATGAAATACATATTACTGAAATATGAGCTTGTATCGGCACTAATAATTAGGGATGTGTTTCGGGCTAACCCACTCGGTTTCGAGCTAACTCATTCGAATTGTTGGGCTATTTAGTTTGGATTAAATCGGATTGAAATTTTTTCGGATTGAAAATATACAATTTTAATCCCAAACTTTCGGTTTTCGGGCTAGCCCACCGAACCAATCGGGCTAGAATATTTATAAAAATGTTAAAAATGTATGTATATTTTTTATGATTTTATATTTAAAAATATATATTTTTGAAAAATGTAATAAATAGATTTTAAACATAGTTCAATATTAAAATTAAATATGAATAAATTTAAAGAGAAAATGTAATGATATTATACCCAAATTGTGTCATAATTATTTTTTTAAGTGATTGATTAATTGATGGGTATGAAAAATACATTTTTTGCATGAAAAATCAAATATATTGTGCAAATAATTATTATTTTATTTCTTTCATTCGGTTAATCGGACTAACCCATTTGGGTTTGGGTTGATTTTAGTCCAACCCGCTCGGGCTAAAAAATGTTTCGGGTTATTAATTTTCAACCTTAACCCTCTTCGATTCGGATAGATCTTCCAGTCAATCCGCACTTTCGAACCAAATTGACATCCCTAACACGTCCAACCAACGCGTATATTTGTATACAATTACGCCCTTTTGTTTTGACGTGAAAGGAAATTGTTATAAGTAAGCCACCCTATGAGCAATGCATCTTGATATTCTTTTGGACATTGGATACTTCGAAGTAGGAGCGGAGGCAGTATATTTGTAAAATTTTCATATACAAATATATCTATTTGTATATCTTCATTCTTGTTTCACATAATTTATGTGATTAGGGGTGTAATTGAATTGAAAATTATAAGTCTTGAGTTCTGTTCGAACTTGATTTTCAAGCTCGATTTGTTTATTATTCAATTTAATAAAGAATTGGAATCCAATTTCGAACACAATTTGAGCTCCTTAAACATTTGAATTTGAGCTCGTTAAAAAGCTCATTTCTTAAATTATTTCAGTTAATATATATAGTTCGTGAGTTATTAAAACTCAACTTATTTCAAAGTTTGTGAATATGCTTGTTAACAAAATTTTTGAACTATTCAAACTCATTAAGATTATATTTGAACATATTCTCGAAACATTTGAATCGAGTAACATCAGACTCGAGTTTGGCTTTAAAAATAATTCGAACTTAGTTCAAGGTTTGAATTCGGTTCATTCAGTGAACAAACAAATATCGAATAAGATTTTATCGAGTCTAACTTTGAATTGTTCACAAACTTTTGTAAGTGAACGTATTATCTACTCATGGAAAATTTTGAAAATTTTCCCAATCATTTTAAAATTTCTAGATTTGCCCCAGCTTCAAAGCTTGATGGTCAGTATAAAACACAAACTGATTTTGAAGAAGATAGTGTTCTCAATGCTCCAAAACTCTAAACACGACATAAATTTGTTGATCGTAAGTCAACTATTTTTTTTTATGGGATTTGCTCAATCTAGAACCCTACTCCGCATGCATGCGTAGTAGCTGGAAAGAGCCAAAACTAGGGACAAGCATAATTTTCACTTGGTTTCTTCAAAAATCCTATAAAACTTTTTTTCCTTTAGGCAGTTCGTAATTGGCGCTACGATAATGTTGAAATTTAGAATGATCCACTGTAGAAGGTAGTCAATCTACGGAAACTGCAATAATTATTCCATTATGAAGATTTTTTGTTTGTTAACAAGTGTCTCATTTTTAAATTTAAAAGTAAACTTATAGTAATGTTCATATTTGGTATTCTTACTTTAATATTTTCTTTGTAATAAATATGGATAAAAATATAAATTTACTCACTATCTTGGTATTTAAGTTTTAATAACCGGAGACACCTAATTGGAAACGAATGGAGTGCTCTTTAACTAACCTTAATAAAAAAATCATAGCTCTTTAACTAACCTTAATAAAAAAATCATAGTCAGAAAATAAGAGTTGATAAGTTTTTATTAAAAATTTAATATTTTATTTATGTAATATATCATATTATTCACGAGCATATTAATCTTGTTCACCTGTAGCTGCTATCATTTAATCTCTCCCTTTTCGCTCTCAGCAAACATAATTGCATAGCATACCCATTTGCATTTGCAATGCCATCTCGACTAAGCTCAACCTCTCTTTTATCCATTTTTCTTAAATAATACATATATCGATTCGAGCTCGATCGTGTATTGGTGCAAAGTGTTCCATATAAAATAGACATGCATGCATAGAGATGACAAAAATCTTCGCAAATTCATGTACTCGAATTTATATGGAACAGATATGGGAAAGAATATCAGAATCAGAGGCGAGTACGTATGAGTTTATATATTTGTATCCAACTCGGGTAAGAGGATATATCCCCACCCCCGAACTCACCCTGATAAATTTCTATATAATATATTTTTTTAAAATTATAACTTTTTATATAAGATTTTTTAAATTTTAATAAGAATAAAATAATAGAGTAGATAACAAAAGGCTTTTTAATTTTTGAAATTTTTTATACATGACTATATCATTATACTAGTTTATAGTAATTATTATTTAGCGGATACACAAGTAATATATCTCCATCTTGAACTCAACCCGATTTAAACGAATATAAAGATTGGTACATGATAAATTTTTTAAATAAGTATGAAAACGAAAATGGCAATATGTACCGGTCCAAAACCAGCCTCATTATTATTACCCATACGCATGCAGAACATGAGCTAGCCCGAAATAGCTACACCAGTTTAAGCTTCATAATTTGCTAATGATTACAGGACAAAAAAGTGTTATATAATCTTCAATTTTAATTTATTTTTTATATCATGAATAACTATTTTTATATTTGCTATAAATGAAGTTGGTCTATTTTTCCACACTAACACTTCAAACTAATTGTTATATAACTTCTCTAGTATTGTCTGGTATATCTCTTTCATTATATGAAAGTCTTGAGTTACAATATGAGGACTTGGGGTCTAGGACTAAAAGAGGTGAGGTTAGGAAGAGAATCTCAAAAGGGGTAGTGGATTTTATTTTTCTTCAAGAAACTAAATTGGGGATTGCTGATCCGAATGTGTTTCGTGAGGTGGGGGCAGGGTGATTAGAAATTGGGCATCTAAGGAAGCGGATGGGAGAGCAGGGGGTATCCTAACTGGGTGGAACTCTGACAATGTTTGTGTTAGAAGCTATTGGAATATGGAAGGGGCGGTAATAATGAATGGAAATTGGGTGGATAGTGGAGTTGATTTGTGTTTTGTTAATGTGTATGCTCCATGTTCTTCTGTTGAAAAACGGGATTTGTGGGATAGACTGAAATTGGTGGTGCAACAATATGCATCGACTTGTATCTGCATTGTAGGAGATTATAATAGTATCATTAGACCAAATGAGAGGGTTGGGAAAGGGAATTACGATAATAGTAGAGATATGAGAGATTTTCGGGATTTTGTGGATGAATGTGAGTTGTACGATTTGCCTCTTCAAGGGAGGAAGTTTAGTTATTATAAAACAGATGGGAGCTGTAAGAGTTGGATTGATATGATTTTGGTTAACGATAAATGTTTGGGAGAACGATCTGATCTGCATGTGGTGGGGCTGAAAAGAACAGTCTCATATCATTTCCCGTTGTTGGTTGAATCTGGAATGAAGGATTGGGGGCCAAAACCATTTAGAAGCATAAATGCATAGTTTACTCATCATAATTTCAAAGAGTTTGTTGTGAACCGATGGAGGGCTTCTTTGGTCAATGGACAGGGGGGGGGGGGGGGAGTTAAAGAGATGGAACAAGGAGGTTTTTGGGAATGTTGACAAGGCTATTGAACTTAGAAAACTGAAAATTTTAAAGTGGGACATAATTGATGATACGCTGGGTTTGGAAGTCGATGAACACATCTCTAGGAGTAAGGAGCAGGCTCTGCTGATTAGAGATATGAAAAACAGGAATAACATTTTGGCTTAGAAGGCAAATATGAAGTGTATTATAGAGGGGGGTGTTAAGTCGACGCTTTACCATAGGTTCATAAATGGTAGGAGAAAGAAGTGTGAGATTTTTGGCATTGTGATTAACATCGATTGGACCTCAGATCCAGAGAAAGTGAAAGAATTTATTTTTAAAAGTTTCAAACGACATTTTAAGAACAAAAATATGGTGACACCGAAAATTACGACTGAAGCGGATGAAAAGTTTAATGGTGGCACCTTTTTTAGAAGATGAAATTTGGAACACTCTAAAGGAATGTAGCGGCGAGAAGAGTCCTGGGCCGGATGGTTTCGACATGACCTTCTTTAAAGTGTTGGGAAGTGCTGAAACCGGATATTCTAAGATTTATGATGAAATTTTACAAAAATAGCAGGTTGGTTAGGGGATTAAACTCCTTTTTCATCACTCTTACCCTTAAAAGAAGATCAAGCACCGAGCTCAAGAATTATAGACATATTTCATTGATTGGGGGTCCATATAAGATTCTTTCCAAACTTTTTATTAATCGGATGAGGTGCATGATGGATGGGATAATATTTGATTGTCAGTCTGCATTCATTGGGAAGAGACAAATGGTAGACAGTGTTGTGATTTTCAAATAAGGTAATCGAGCATTTTAAGGAGAGAAAGG
Organism: Leonotis leonurus; assembly: GCA_026898415.1. Classification (NCBI taxonomy): domain Eukaryota; kingdom Viridiplantae; phylum Streptophyta; class Magnoliopsida; order Lamiales; family Lamiaceae; genus Leonotis; species Leonotis leonurus. The sequence goes on along the minus strand of JAPKLX010000034.1, from coordinate 805,675 downwards.
AGGGGGGATTATGCTACAAAATTGATTTTGAAAAAGCTTATGACTCGGTTCGATGAGAGTTTTTAAAAAACATGATGGAAGTTTTTAATTTTGACAAGATATGGATAGGCTAGATTAAGGAATGTGTTTCCACGGCTAAAGCTTCGATTTTGGTGGATGGAAGCTCAACTAACGAATTTTTCCTGGAGAGAGGTATGAGGCAAGAGGACTCACTTTCCCATTTCCTTTTTCTTCTAGTGGTTGATAGCATTACAATTCTGATGAGGAGAGCAGTTGAGAAGAACTTGTTTGAACCGGTGAGGATGGGAAATGGGGTTAGCTTTGTGTCACATCTTCAATATGCTGATGATACAATCTTTCTCGGAAAAGTGTGGTTGAAAAATGTCTTGTTTCTTAGAAGATTTTTGGTGTTATTCGAGTTATTGATAGGTTTAAAAATTAACATTAGCATATGCTCTTTGGTCGGGATTAAGGCGGATGCCGACTCATTTACAAATATGGTGGATATTTTACAGTGTCAAGTTAAAGCTCTCGTTCAAATATTTGGAGATGATGACATGTTGCAGTCATAGAAAAGAAAGGGATTGGAACTATGTCTTCGACAAAGTGAAGAATCGACTAGGTAAATGGAGACACATCAAACTTTCTTTGAGTGGGAGAATTACGCTTGTTAAATCTGTACTCACGACTCTTCCCATTTATGTTCTGTCAGTTTTCCGTGTGCCACTTTGTGTTATTAGGAAGTTGCATTCTCTACAACGAAATTTTATTTTGGGAGGAAGGGATAAGAGTTGTAGAAAGTTAGCTTGGGTGAAATGGAGTGATATTTGCAATCATAAAGACAATGGGGGGCGTGGCAGGCGGGGGGGGGGGGTTTTGTTTGTTGTGGATACTAA
>JAPKLX010000034.1:634080-804679 GCA_026898415.1 Leonotis leonurus | reverse complement strand
GGGGTTTTAGAGCTAAGGAAATTCAATAAGACACTTCTTGGAAAATGGGGATGGAGAGTGGAGAGTGTTAGAAGATGAGAAAGGGTTGTGGTGGAGAGTGATTTGTGCTAGAAATAAGAGTCGTAGGAGAGGGGGAAGGAGGGAGAACGTTTGGGATGATGGGGGTGCTAAGAAGGGCTGGTGGGGTTCAACGGTTCAGGCCTTTACAGACAAGAGGGGACCTTGGCTTGGAGAGGGAGTGAAAAAGGTTGTTGGGAATGGTAGGGGCACAATGTTTTGGGAGGAGAATTGGACAGGTGTAGGAACTTTGAAGGCTAGGTTTAAAAGACTTTTTATATTGAGTTGTAAGAAAAGAGTGTACATTGCAGATGAGAAACTAGGTGAATGAGGAATGGGTGTGGGAATGGAACTGGAGAAGAGAGTTGAGAGAGAGGGATTTGATTGATCTAAACGAGCTAGATACTGTGTTGAGCAGGGTCAAGTTTCTTTTGAATGTTGAGGACATGTGGTGATGGAGAGAAAAAGAGGGTAAATACTCGGTTAAAGAAGGTTATTCATTCCTCTGTGAGCGCGAGATTGACAATGCAGCACCCAGAAAGGATATGCATAAGAAGTTGTGGAAGTGTGGTGCAATCCCTAAAACCAAAATTCAAACTTGGAGGATTTTGAGTAGGAAGATGCTAGCCAAAGTTGATTTACATAGGCGCAACTGCCTTCCAACGAGCACCTCTACAGAATGTTCGTTGTGCAAGAAAAAGAGGAATCTTTAGAACACATTTTGTTCGAGTGCAGGTTGGTCACAGAAGTGTGGAATGAGTGCAAACGATGATTGAACATATCCACTGCGTTCCCGGAGAAGCCCAAGATCATTTCGTTTGCTTGGGAAATATGCTTACGGGAAAGAAGAGAATCCAGGTTTGCGTGTGTTCTTGGGTTGCTCTCGTTTGGTTAATTTGGTGTAAAAGAAATACTGTTGTGTTTAAGGATGAGAAGTGGGATACGAGGAGAATCATGTTCGATTTGAAAATTAGAACTTGGTCTTGGCTAGATTGCAATAATCCTAGAGTGTTGAGTAGTCAAGATTTTCATAGATAAGTGACTAATCCATGAGTTGTATGTAAACTTTTTCTTTGGGGATGTTTCTTACCTCCTGCTCTGTTTATAATTAATTCCTTTTTATTGATTAAAAAAAGATGGTTTATCAATATTTTACATTGTAATCGAAACTTTTAAAATTTGAATATAGAGAAATTTTTGTATGGGCTTTCATTAATAGTACTCACTTCTTCCCAACTAAGATAAGACGTATTCATTTTTGGATCGTCTCAACTAAGATGAAACATTTCCTTTTTAATACACTTTTTCAGATACATGATTTTAAATAATATATATTCGTATCATTATTTTACAATACTTTTCAATTCTTTTAAAAACATGTACCCAAAAATAATTTATGTTGGGAGAGGGAGTATTTGCTATTGTAACTGAAAATTTTAGAATCTGAAAGTAGACAACTGATGACAGGGCTTTCATTCATTTCATATATCAGAATACGTGACGTCAGATTATTTAATTCAAATTTTTTAACCTTTTCTTTCTGTTCGTATCATTACTTCAGAAATTACGTGTACGTGTATCACTACAAAATTAAACTTAGAGTTTCAAATATAATATTATGGTTAGAATAATATATCTCGATACTGATCATTATTATTATGTCACTAAGCATATATCAACAAATTAAATGTAATTACCGATCAATATCTAATTTGAGTTGTAAATAATGACAAATTTGAGAAAGTCTCGTAATATTATGGTTAGAATATATCTCGATAGTTGTCACTTTTCAATACATTATTAATCCTAACGTATTAGAAAGATGTGATGAGCTGATTATATAATTAAGCATGGTATCCTTAGTTATTCATTAATAAGTATAGTATGTTCCCTAATTACCCCTACCATGACCATGCACACGACTCCATCATCATCGGCGAACTCACCAAATCCAGTAAATAACTCCCGATGTCTTCACACTCTCCGGCGAGGTCCATTGCACTTGCCCCTTCGCACGAGCTGGGACCAGGAAGATAAGCTACGTGATCCACGTGCGGCGGCACGTGCCAATTCTCCGTTTTGTCCTCGACAAAGTAGCACGCACCGTAGTCGTTCTCGACGACTGAAGAACTTACTGTAGGAACCGTAACGCTGTTACCGGAGGCGTTTGGGGTTGAAGTCGGCGACTCGAGGCTGCTGCTGCTCCCCCTCGGCGAGCTGAAGAAGCAGGCCGGGATGGCGGTGGACTGCCACACTTTCAGCACGTCCAAGCACGGCGGCGCCACCACATGTCGCGGCGGCGGAGGCGGTGGTAGGGAGGTTTGTTTGGGTAGGAATGGGAAGTTGTAGACGAGCTTGGACTCGCGAGCGAGCCTGGCTTCGGCTTCTAGGCGAGCCGATTCCCACTGAGCCATGTGGCTGAGGGTGCCGCTGCCGGGATTGTTCTTGGGCTTGTGGGTTGTCGGGTCGATACCCATCCGGGTCAGCCGTTTCTTGAGACGGGTATTCCAGTAGTTCTTTATCTCGTTATCGGTTCTTTTTGATAAATGAGCTGCTATCACTGACCACCTAAACATGCATAAACCCAATACACTTTTTAGTACAGAAATATTAAATTATAAGTATGATAGTTATACATATATTGCAAGATTAGATATCTAATCTTTGGCCTTAAATCTAAGACAAATATATACTATAATAATTACCTGTTGCCAAGAAGAGCGTGGAGTCGAATGATTGTCTTCTCTTCATGTGTACTGAACTTTCCTCTCTTGATACCTGGTTTTAGATAGTTGGTCCACCTCAATCTGCAACTCTTCCCACACCTCAGCAGCCCTACAAATTTCAATGAGTTTTCATTCTGATATATCATGTCTTGAGAGAAAATATCAAATTAATTAAAAATCTATACCTGCTTTAGAAGGGATGGAGCGCCAGCTGCCATAGCCATGCTCCTCGATATAGTCAAGAAGTTTCTGGTCTTCCTCTCTAGTCCATGGCCCTTTCTTCAACTCCCCCTTGGGATTACTGCAGCTTGCTCCTCTCATTTCTGGGATACCTAAGAACAAACTTATTAATTCTCACACACGATCACGCACTACGAGGTTATAAGGAATTGAAAATGTCTGATGCCCTCAGAATACTGGCGATGATTTCAAGTCTGCTGCTGCTGCATGTGTCTTGTATATATATAAGTATAACAAATAAGATCAATAGGATTATATATGCAAAAACAATGAACTGATTAACGTGCCTCGTCCAGGTAATTATAAATACTTTACCTAATAAATTTATGAGGGAAACTACCGGTATGCTTCTGAAAACTATACTACTACCAGTTTCCTACTATATTGCATTATTAGAAATAAACCATATGAACCGTATTTGCAAGAGCAATAAAATATAGTATGAACATTGAATGCGATGGAGCAAAATATGCCTGTCAGGTGACGTCACAATTAGGACCCAGTGATTCATTCTACGATGACATGCATGACATTATAAGGACTCATCAGCATTAATGTGTTTATAGCTATTTATGACTTGGGCCAATCTAGATTTTATTTGTTAGATTCTTGTATGCTAGCTCCATAGTTTAAGTACTACTGTTGGGGATTACACATATTTCTGCAACTGGAATATATTATTTAATTTGGTGTAACTTTTATTTTGCAAGGTTTGTTAGTAAATTCGAACTCCTTAGCTTCTTGTTTGTTGGAATTATAAATTGGTTGTAAAAGTGCATAGAATTAATGAGTGTATCATTGATCTATACATAAGCATAAATCATGGGTGTGAGGATGGGAGTGGTCGTGAACGATTGCCGTTGATCCTATCCTATATTTATAAATGCTACTACTACTATTCCTACTGCTGCTGTTATTGTACGTACTCATTTCCAGCCAATAATATAAAACGTAGGAAATTCATGCATGCATGCATGCATTTGTTTCTGGACCACCTATATATATAAAGCATTGATTGTCTGTTATTGTTAATAATTGACCCTTCCCAATGATGAAAACAAAACTTCCTTTCTGAATCACTGTGTCTGTGTACAGGATATATATTATTACTATGCATAGTGATCATTTGGAGGCACCTTCATTTTCCTTTTTTACTAACGTCTTTAAATTATTAAACATTAATTATTTTCCATTATAATAATAAAATAAAAAATATCCTTCAATATATATAATATATATTCCTTTTTTCCCTTATTTTGATCAAAAATCACTCACATATTAATTAAAACAAGCTAACCACTTTACTATTATTTCTTGTGCTGAAAATGAAGGAGCTGAGCCGGTCCCCCAACCTCAACTGATTAGAATTAAAATGGGTTTAGGATTAGAATTTTGATAGCTATTATTAATAGCAATTTTCTCCCACTAGGACTCTAAATGACATATGATTTAGGCTAAATTTTAGTGATGAATTGAAGGAACTGAAGATGATTTTGTCAAGTCTTATTTCCATTATAGAAGATCATGGCATTGTACTGAAGAATCAACCTGATGAAGCGTTTCAAAATTTTGTTGAGGGGCTACCCTAACAATGCATTAATTCATCAATGATGTTCAGGAGTTCCTTAGAAGAAGTTTGAATACGAAGTTATTATCACCACCTCTAAACGCTGGATGCAGAAAAAATGGTTGGTATGTGCTGAGTTTCAATATATAAAGTTAAAAAATAAAATTTTATATAACTCAAATCGATGGTAGAAGCTTTTACATAATTTTATAATCATAAAAATATATTAAGAAAAATTAGTAGGGGTATCCGCGACTGCCACCTCTAAAATTGGAAAGAAGGTAATCTGAAGACTCAAATTTTATGGTTTTAAAACATGTTACTTCCTTCGTCCCCTATTAGTCACTTGATTCTTTTTTGCAGTAGAATAAAAAATAGTGTAAAAGTTGAAAAATTGATGGAGTCCACACATTTTAAGAAGTAATTTTTGCTATTTTGGGAAACAAGCCAATATTAGTAGGACAATTCAAAAAGAAAACAAACCATTTTTAGCGGGACGAATGAAGTACATTTTAGATGTAAAATGCTATCTCTCCTGATGAGAAGCTCCTCATATTATGGAAGGAAGAGATCGAAATGAAGAAGCAATAACAACCATACTGAGATCTTAATTTGCACTAGAATATATCTAATGAGATTACCTATTGCTTAACAGTGTGACATTTTCTTTGCATTCATAAGATTACGATACATGACAAGATTAGGGTTCAATATTTAGGATATATATAAATAAACTAGTATTAATTATGTCACGTGTCGCAATCTTATTAATGTAATAAGAAATGTTACACGACAAGGCATTAGAGATCCTAATTGAGAATATATTGCCGAGTAATTTATATATATATAGATATAGATATTAGTCAGTTAATCTATCTATATATAAAGTGTGAAAGTTTATTATATATGATCTCAACATAAATCATTGATAATAAACTAATCATTTAATTAATAATAAACCAATTAAGTTTTAACGAGGTATTTTTTTAAAGAAATTTGATAAATTATCTTAATATAATTGTCCCTGATTTCTATGAATAGATAGTAGGCATGGCAGGAACTTGATCTATAGCATCTATCTATTTTTCCAATGGGTAAAAGATCATTTGGCCAAACGCATGAAATATTAATCTAGATTGGGGAAAAAATAGATAAGTATATATAGTAAAAGTGTTTCCATCTGCTTATATATAAAAAGTGTAGGAGTAATTGCAAAAGAGCAAAATTTACCCAAAATGCAAGTGATTGTGATTTTGTATGTAAAAAAGAGAAAGCAACCCCACCGCCATGTTTTGATTGAAACTGGTCGTTCATATTAACGTTATAAATGAAATGGCATCAGATCAGCAAGTATTCAGAGAGCCACTGCCAATTATAATGAGTGAAATCTGAAATTTATTCACAAGCCTCTCCTTATGTAATCAATGGAGCTGCATGCATTCAGTTTTTTAGTGGCTCCCTTTTATTCAGTGAATGAGATGCCCTATTCACTAACCTGAGTGAGATGCCCTAATCACTGACCGTGCCATAGGTCTACTAACATGTGTCATAATTATTATTTAAGATTTATAATAAATAAGAAAAATACATATATTGAATCGTAAATTATTAATTGTGACACATGTCATAATCGTATTAATACAATATAAGAAGTCACACGGTTAGAAAATAGAAGAACCGCGTGATAGCTTATATATATGTTAAATGTAAACATAATATATATAAATAAATAAATTAATATATATATATATATATATATATATAAGGACCTTAATTTCAGTATTGCCTTAGAGCATCCCCAGCGCCATGGTAGCGGGCGCCTCGGGCAGGGGCTGGGGCAGGGGGCGCGGGCACCTGGGGGGAGAAACCCCCGTTGCGGGGGAGGGGCTTTGGGCGACGGGTTGTGTCCCGTGAGACGGGCGCTGGGCGTGGGAAACCCACCCGGGTTTCACAGCTGCGGCAACTGATTTTCCGCGCCCCCAGTTTTTTTTTTTAATTTTCCTTTGATTTTTTTTATTCTTTAATTCATCTATAAATACTCTATTTCAATCTCACATTTTCACACATCTTCATCCATTCTTCAATCTTTCAATCATCTTTCTTCAACCATTTCTATTACAAGTTAGCCCAAAAAAAAATATCTTCCTCTTCCGATTTCAACGATGAAATTAATGCTCGATTTTTGCAACTCGCAGATAATTTTATGGAGGCGGGTCATAAATATCTAACATCACTCGGCACACCCGACTCCCAACGTCCAAAAGAAAAGAAGAAAGTCTTCATCAAAAGGGATCGAGAGGAGGCCTCCATACGTCTATACAACGACTACTTCTCTCAAAATCCAACATTCCCCGACAATTATTTCTGACGTCGGTTTCGTATGCGGAGAGAATTATTTCTCAGCATCGTCACAACCTTGGAGAATCCTGAAGAATACTTCCGACAACGTACGGATGCTACGGGCCATCAAGGGTTCACGCCACTACAAAAATGTACGGTTGCAATCCGGCAACTTGCAAATGGAGGTGCCGCCGATCAATACGACGAGTCAACGGGCATATAATGCCTCAAACGTTTTTGCCGTGCCGTTTTTTAGGCTTTCGGGTCTCAATATTTGAGGCGACCCAACCAAGAAGATATTCAACGCCTAACGGAGCTTCATGAAGAGAAGCACTGCTTCCCCAGCATGCTCGGTAGCATCGATTGCATGCATTGGGCGTGGAAAAATTGTTCGATGGCGTGGCGTGGGGCTTATACACGCCAAGACAAAGGCCACCCAACTATCATGCTCGAAGCGGTCGCGTACCAAGATCTATGGATTTGGCATGCTTTCTTCGGCGTCGTCGGATCGGCGGACGACGTTTGTGTGCTCAACCAGTCTACGGAGTTCAACAATGTGTTCAACGAGAAAGTGTCTCGTGTGACGTTCATGGCCAACAACAAACAATACAACATGGGCTATTATTTAGCCAACGACGCTTACCCATGATGGCCGACTTTCATCAAATCAATGCCGACGCCCACTGACGAGAAATGGTCTCGTTTCAAAGTTATGCAAGAAGCGGCATGCAAGGACGTTGAACGAGCATTTGGAGTACTCCAATCTCGATGGGCAATCATTAAAGGTTTGGCACGCCTTTGGTTTCGTGATCATTTATCCGACATCATGTATACTTGCATTATTTTGCATAACATGATTGTTGAAGACGAAGGTTCGTATGCGACTAGTTGGGCACCGGAGACCAAAGCAAGCTCCTCCTCCAGTCCACCCGAAGAAGTAACTCGCGGTGCCAACGAACGTTTCAATGAGTACATGGAGAGTTCGGCCAACCTCCGAGATAGGCGTGCTCACTAGATGCTCGAGCATGATTTAATCGAAGAAATCTACGCTCGATTTGGGGATTTAAATTAAGTGTGTTTTTTCGTTTCTTTTGTTGTATTTTAATTCCGTGTGTTTTCAATTATCGTATTTCAATTTCTTGTATTTTATATTTGAAATTAAAATTAATGAAATTTTAATTTCTAAAATTGCTATTTTAATTTTAATGTTATTTAATTAAATAAATTAAAATATTAATAAAAAAAATTAAATATTTAATTTTTTTTCGTTTTTATTTATTTATTTTATATTACAAATTTAAATTAACAAATTAAATTAATATCATTTTTTCCAAATTCAATCATTCTATAATTATTAAAGTAGAGACTCCGAAAATCCAAAGTGAAAAACCCCCACTGCTATTTACCAACACAATCTCTCAAACCCCACCTAAAAAAGTTTCATTTAATTACAATCATGTGAACCCCACCTAAAAAAGTTTCAATTAATTACAATTATACCACATAAACCATTTTGAGCAACCCCCATTGGGGATGCTCTTACGGATTACAATGCGCTACTGCTGCGACATGTCACTCGTGTATATTAACCCAATAATATCAGTTATGATAAAAAAAAGTCTTATCAATGCATCATCAAATTACTTCATACTCAATTGATCTATTATTGATGTAATAGTTGTATATATAATTACTTTTGAGAAAAAATATCTTGAATCCAAATGTCACCATCATCAAATTAGAATTTAATATTAAATTTTACTAAAAAACTAATTATAGTACTAGTAAAAAGGGGATAAAAAGGAAAATAAATGAAGAAAAAAACAACAGAACAGTACGTACTCATCCTTAAAAGAAAATCACTCTCTTTATTAACTAGTTCGTTCCCATCGAAATTCGATAAGAAGAAATATTTTACTCTCTCCGTCCTAATAAGCATGATACAAAACTTTTGGACACGGTTATTAAGGAGAGTGTATAAAGTAGTGTAAGAATGATAAAGGTGATAGGGTACACCTTTTTAAATGAATAACTTTTACTATTTTAGAATTGTGTCAAGCTTAATAGAACGTTCAAATAAAGGAATTGTGTCAAGCTTAGTGGACGGAGGGAGTATAAGTTTTATAAAATTAATTAATATTATATATTTTATTTATCATTATTCGTTGATATAAATATATGAACTACTTATTTATATATTAAATGTTTATAATAAAAATATTTAATTATATAAATTTATTTATGATAAATTTGTGATAGTATAAAATTAAGTAAACACGCTATGAATGCAATTAGGGATGAGTTAATACCCATATCCGTCTTCTTACCCATTTAAATTAATACCCATTTTGTTCTCATGGCTCATGTCCAAGGGAATATAATGACATAGGTCTCTGCGGATGCTGCTAAGCGCAGAGTTTTCATTAAATTAATAGATCTTATTAGTTTCTTCAATAGATAAGAGATCTATCATGCTTATTCGGAAACGTAAGGTTCAATTCATAAATTCTGTTATGTTCTTCGCTTCGCCCTTATATCGCTCTCGACTTGGAGAGGCTCAACTCATAGTTTCAAGAAAGAACTCCTTCTAAGGGCAAGAGCTTGAACAGATGGTGCTACTGTGAGAACTTGATGATCGATGATTCCTTCTCACCACTTGGGCTTGCCTCCGTTAACTAATATCACTCTGTCCTCTCCAAAGAGAGACATTTTTTTAGTCACGCGAATTAAGAAACATTTGTTTAGACTTTAAGGTGTGTAGTAATACATAGAGAAAAAATAAGGGTGTAATTAGTAAACTTAGGAGGTGATTGGTTGGATGGAATGGAATAAGGTAGGAACTGAATGAAGTGTGGAATGGAATGAATGAGATAATGGAATGGAAATGATAATTCATTCACATGTTTGGTGTGTACAAGGAATAAAGATGGAATTGAATGACAATTTCTTAATTTCATTCTTATAATAATTGATAGCTACAAATAAAGTGAATGAATAAATAATATTTATATTGTAATACGAAATCATATTTTTAATATTCCATATAAGTTTGTTATTCATATTTTTTTGTTCTATTGATTATCGAATTTCTCTATTTTTTTTCTTTATTTTTCCTTTATTTTTTATGGATCAAAATAATTCAAATCAAAATGTTTCAATATAAAATTATAAAATGTATGAGTGAACATTCGGATATATGGTTCAATGTTGTCCATAAAATCGAACGAAATTAAAATAAAAAATTAGATTGAAAAAAATAATCCAACTAAACAAAAAAATTATTGGACCAAACTAACCAAATTTATTTTGATTTGGTTTGATTTATCCGAATATTCAATAATTCTCATTTACTAACAAAATAAAAAATCTGAAATTTAAAATTATAATCACAACATTTAAGTTATTAAATATATTCACATATATCTTCAATAGTTTTCAATTTTATGGTAATAAACTTTACAAATTTATTGAATTTCATAATTCTAATTTTTGTAAATCTAGAAAAAAATAAAATAAAAATAAAGTAAATAATTTATCACATTTAATTTATTACATAATTTTAAATTGAAAAATATATGAAAAATATAATAAAAAAAATAAAAATATATACGATGAGATAATTTTATTTAATAAAAAAATTATTAAAAATAATTTAATTGTGAATATTATATCGATTTGGTTTTGTCTAAATTCAAGTCAAATCGAATTAAAATTTGATTTAAAAATAAAATCGAACAAATGAAATATTTGAATTCAGTTAATTTTGCTCACACTTACTATAACGTGTATACTCTCTAATGATCATAAATAGAATTTATGAAGCAATAAAATCTAAATTAGATTGAAAATTTTAAATTATAAAATAATTTATTTTCATAATAAATAAACAATATCCACAAGCGTCAAATATATAATTTATATCATTAAATGAATATATCTAATAATATTTTTTTATTACAAAATGGTTTTGTAAATATTATTAAAAAATTGAAGATTTTTTTTTGTAGGGAGAGAAGTGTGGTCTATAGTGATATTAACAAATCAACAAATATTTTAATTAATTTTGTCCAAATGAAAAATAGCAAAAAAATTATAGAATGATTAGAAATGGCTGATACATTGTGATGAGGGATGAATGACTAATCTCACTCCTAATGGAATGATGATTCCAAATGTAATGTCGATTCCTAATTCTTAAGCGAGCCAAGCAAAGGAATGGAATGAAGTAAAAATGCTCTTTCCATTTCATCCTCCATTCCTTCATATCAGTCACCTCCTTTAGTATTTACTAATTGCACTCTTATTATAATTTAGCACCCTTTAATATTTCCTTTTTGGTAAATATTTCTCTCTAAAAATGACATCCTAAAATGGAATACTCTATTTTTAGAGAGAATGAAGTGAAATTTTTTAGATAAAAAAATATTTTTTAAGAAAAAATAATTACTAGCTAAAATAACTAAAAACTCTTTTAATATACATTATTTTATTCTTATAAAAATTTAAAGAATTATAAATAAAAAAATATATTTTCTAAAAAGTATATTATCGGAACGAGGATATATATATATATCTCTGTATCCATCCTGTACCCGATTCGAGTACAAATATATAAATCCATACCCACGTTTGCCCTCAATTTTTTTCATCCATATACCTACCTCATTAGAATATACCATAACCCGCGGATTATTTTGCGAGATCCCTAAGAGCATCCGCAGCGCACATGGGGTGCGGGAAACTCGGGCAAGGGCGGGCAGGGGGGCGCAGGCAACCCGGGGGAGAAACCCCCGCTGCGGGGTTGGGGCGCGGGGACCGGGGTTGTGTCCCGAGAGACGAGCGCTGGGCGTGGGAAACCCACCGGGTTTCACCGCTGCGTGGCACGGTTTCCCGCGACCCTCCCCCCCCGCCCCCCCCCGTTTTTTTATTTAAATAATTAATGAAAATTTAATCTAGTGAAGAAGAGTTTTGGTTAAAGATATCAAGTATCTATAGATTAATTGATTAAAATTTTAAGAGATATTAATATTAAGGAGAGGTTGTGTACTAAGAAAAAAAAAATTATATAAACCTATAAGAGTAAGTATATGTGTTATGTTTTAAGAACTATACAATGATATGCATAGGTTGCATACACAATAATGTAGGTATGTGTGTTGAATTAAAGAAAATTATAAATATAAAAATGATGCATAAATTAGTTCTAGATGTATATATATACAGTTTGTGTTTGAAAATTTTAAACTTATAAGAAGAAGGAATCACACGCAAGTGTATATCCTTATACACTTAATATAATCTGTAAATTATGTTGGGAGAAGGAGATATTCAAACACTCAAGTGTGAAGTGCATACATGTATAGATGAAACCTGCCAATTGATATGGTAGGAAGGATAAAAAGAGTTAACACTCAAGTATAGGAACATGCAGATGTAATTAGAAGTAAGGAAAGCTAAGAAAATAAAACACCTCATAAGAAACAAAAACTATAAATATATATATATATAATTCGTACAGTGTAAAAGCACTCTGCAGTATCTCTAAAAATAGAGTAAAAGAGGAAATCTATCCATAATTGTAAGAAGTAATGATCATAAACATAAAAATAGGAAGGAAAGCAAGGGAAAGAGAAGTAAGCAGCATGCTGCTGCAGAGAGAAAGCAGAGTGTGAGGGGCCAGTAGCCTCGGTAGAGTGAGGATAAGAGAAGACTTCCTTGCTCTTCAACCATGCTTATCCATAACCTACAATAATAGAGTAAAGACCTATTAAATATAGCTATCTAAAACTTAAGTATTAAGCTAAGTATACACTACAACCACATCTATATAAATGAGTAGAGGGCTGCCTTATGAAACGTTATCACCCCAAAAACAAATCAACTATAGTGCAGTGCAGCAATCTTAGTTTCATTCATCAAAGAGAAGGAGTTAAAGTCAAGGTTATTACGAGAGACCTGTTTCGTGTTTCGAGATCAAAGCAAGTGCAAACTGAAGCTATCCAAGTAGGCTTTTCTAAACTCTATAAAATTATGTGTGCCGTATGTTATTTATGATTGTTTTCGAAAGGATCTCAAATTGAGGAAATATATTTCAAAGTATTGTAATGCCGAAAATGATTTATATTTTGTATCAATGCCTATCTAGAAGGGTACCTGAATTAAGGATCCTGGATGCCTGGTTTAAGGATCCGAAAAATTTAAATCGAATTCGGGTTCCAGTGGGTAAGCATCCCCACTCGAACTAAATGTGCACAAAGAGGGGACCGTGAGTCATCTTAGCGGGTTGGCCGGTTCGGTGTCCGTAGAAGGTGGCCACCTTCTCGGTACCATAAATGTTCTATAAATTAAAAGGGCAGATATGGCTTGAATACTAAAGAAATGACTGCAGTCAAATATCAGGTTTCACAAAAGGATTTAGTGAACGTAGGTGCTTTTAAAGACAAAATCCCTACGTGTCACTCTTACGGCATTGACAATTATATATGTATGTATGTGGTTTTGGCATGTGTCTACTGAGTACTTTTGTACTCAGCCCTGCATGTATTTATAAATGTGCAGGTTGAGACGTGATGATGGGAGATGCTATGGCGGGCTTGTCGGTCTTTATTTAAAGTCTTGGGTGTCTACGTGTCTTCATACACATAGACTTCAGTCGATCCTTATTCCGCTGCGAGAGGTTCCATTTGTATGTTCTGGCGTAGGTACCGACTAAGTAAATTTAATCTTCGGTTGAACTGAACTCAGTTATTGAATGATCAGTGTTTTATCAGTTAAACTTCTCAGTGTTCTATCAGTCAAAGTTCTCAGAGTTTCTATCAGTCAAAGCTTTCAGTTTTCCACATTTCCTTCAGTATATTCAGTGTTCCACTCTATCCTTCATTCATTTATTCTTTTTAGTCGCGTGCCCAGACTCTGCCGGGGAGGGCGAGAGGTCGGGGCGTGACATATCTATATTTTCTCTCCAAAATATCTTCTTCTTCCGATTGCGACGATGAAATTAATGCTCAATTTTTGCAATTCGCAAATAATTTTATGCGGGTCATAAATATCTAGCATCACTCGGCACATCTGACTCCCAACGTCCAAAAGAAAAGAAGAAAGCCTTCATTAAGAGGGATCGAGAGGAGCCCTTCGTACGTCTATACAACGACCACTTCTCCCAAAATCCAACATTCCCCGACAATAATTTCCGACGTCGGTTTCGTATGCGGAGAGAATTATTTCTCCGCATCGTCACAACCTTGAAGAATCGTGAAGAATACTTCTGACAACGTACGAATGCTACGGGCCGTCAAGGGTTCATGCCACTACAAGAATGCACGGTTGCAATCCGGCAACTTGCAAATGGAGGTGTCGCCGATCAATACGACAAGTATTTACGGGTCGCCGAGTCAACGGGTATCGAATGCCTCAAACTTTTTTGTCGTGCCGTTGTTGAGGCTTTTGGGTCTCAATATTTGAGGCGACCCAACCAAGAATATATTCAACGCCTAATGGTGCTTCACGAAGAGAAGCACGACTTCCCCGACATGCTCGGTAGCATCGATTGCATGCATTGGGCGTGGAAAAATTGTCCGATGGCGTGGCGCGGGGCTTATACACATCAAGACAAAGGCCACCCAACTATCATGCTCGAGCGGTCGCATCCCAAGATCTATGGATATGGCAAGCTTTCTTTGGCGTCGCCGGATTGGCAAACGACGTTTGCATGCTCAACCAGTCTACGGTGTTCAACGACGTGGTCAAACAATAAACAATACAACATGGGCTATTATTTAGCCAACGACGCTTACCCATGTTGGCCGACTTTCGTTAAATCAATGTCGATGCCCACCGATGAGAAACGGTCTCATTTCAAGGTTATGCAAGAAGCGGCATGCAAGGACGTCGAACGAGCATTTGGAGTACTCCAATCTCGATGGGCAATCATTAAAGGTTTGACACGCCTTTGGTTTCGTTAGCATTTATCTGACATCATTTATACTTGCATTATTTTGCATAACATGATTGTTGAAGACGAAGGTCCGTATGCGACTAGTTGGGCACCGAAGACCGAAGCAAGATCTTTCTCCACTCCACCCAAAGAAGCAACTCGCGGTGCCAACGAACAATTGAAGGAGTACATGGAGCGTTCGGCCAACCTCCGAGATAGGCGTGCTCACGAGATGCTCGGGCATGATTTAATCGAAGAAATCTACGCTTGATTTGGGATTTAAATTAAGTGTGTTTTTTCGTTTCTGTTGTTCCATTTTAATTCCGTGTGTTTTCAATTCTCGTATTTCAATTTCTTGTATTTTGTATTTGAAAATAAAATTAATGAAATATTAATTTCTAAAATTGCTATTTTAATTTTAATGTTATTTAATTAAATAAATTAAAATATTAATCAAAAATTAAATATTTTTTTTATTTTTATATATTTATTTTATGTTACAAATTTAAATTAGCAAATAAAATTAATATCATTTTCCCAAATTAAATCATTCTATAACTATTAAAGTAGAGATTCCGAAAATCTAAAGTGAGAAACTCTCAATACGTACCAACACAACCTCCCAAATCCCACACAAAAAAATTTCATTTATTTAGTGAATACCACCGAAATCTATATTTGAAAAATCGTATTGCGGATGCTCTAAATGCGAGCGGTCCTCAAAAGAGTTGATAATTAAATGAGAGACGTACTTTTTCAGAAACATGACGGAAGGATGATAAAAGTATGATAAATAATTGGGTAGTATAAATATTTCCATTCTTGGAATACCACTACTTTTTAAGACATCTCATGCCTATCGGGAGACAAGCTTTTAGTATTTTTCCCAATACAATACTGCCCTCTTACTTACTATTGCATGCACTGTCGCTTTAATTTAGTTACTATTTTCTACCCCATTTACTTGTTAAGGGATTAATTAATTGCTTTACCAATATTTTATTCCCAAACAATGATTAGCTAATAGCTACTCCATTGATTGATAAATTAATGCTAGGATGGTTATAATAGGTAGGATATGTTCGGTATCCTATATATAATAAGATAGGTTTAATTATTATAATAAATCATGTATTTGATAGCAAATATTATAAATTTATCTGCCGTTAAAAAATAATTTCCCTTGCTAAAATTACAATTTCAACTTACAATTTTATCCCATCAAATGGGTAAGTTTAAATTATTCTCATGATCTCATCATCTTCACCGCCACTTCTCCCCCTTCACCGCCGTCTATTACAGTGGGCCTCTTCCTCATCCTTCACCACCGGTCATCACCTCCACCATCTCCGCCTCCAATCCCGCCGCCGCCTCCCCCTCCATTCCGGAAAAGAAGAGAAGAGAATGGGGGTGCCAGCCATCAGCGATGCCGCATTCCTCGGCGCCACCCGCACCCTGCACCGCCTCCACCTCGTCTGCTTCCCCCTCCTCCCCGGCGTGGCCACCGAGTCTCCGGCAAGCTTTACGCCATCTCCCATGCTGCGCTCACTAGGATGGACGATCTCGAGGAGATTGCCACCAGCCACTACGAGAGGCTCCCGATACAGATTCAGACGGAGGCGGAGGACAAGCTGCTTGTCGTGGAGGCCTACTATGCCCACTGGAGCTATGCGGAGGTGAGGCGTGGATGAGCAGGCGTATAACTCCTAAGCGTCAGATTAATATAAAAATTATCATGAGATTTGAATAGGTCTACCAAACAACCTATCAGATTATGTTGTAATCTCTAATCTTGACATGATGTACAAATTTTATCATTTGATGTTATATCCTATCTTATCTGCCAAACAACTCCTATTGTGCAATATTTATACAGCTAGGACAGGCTAAAGAAATACTATGTTAAAAAAAAAATACTCATATTATGTAATTAAAATAGGTTTCCAGTTCTAGTATTTCGGCTTTATAATTTAAATTTATAATTTATTTAAAAAATATATTATGTAATTTTCTTTATCAAAATAAAGAAATAATGGATATACAATAATTATTATTGAGTGTTATGGTTACATGTATAAATTATAGAAAATGCAATAACTGGGGTATAAGATTGAGCTTTCATAATTATGTTTCAAATTCCATATTATATGATCAAATTTATTATTTTAACAAATATTTTCAACAATAAAAAATTTGTTGATATAATGAATCATAATTAATAGCAGTAATTATTTGGAAAAAATTAAAAATTTTAAAAATTTATATATTTTGTTTTTGAATTTATGAATATTAAAAATTAATGAAAAATGATAAATATTAAAAATAATTATATATCTTATTTTGTTGGGATGAATTATAATATTATATATAAGATTAAATTAAAATTTAATTATGAAATATAAAAAAGAGAGAGAAAAAAAAAGGATAATGGATGTTTGGTGACTAGGGAGCAGGAATATAAACGAGAGGAGAAGATAGGTGGCCTGAGGTGAGGATGATGTATATAGTATATATGCGTTAGTATGTAGTCCATATTAAATGCTTGGATTCCTTGTCTTACCTTCCCTTCTGCCATGCAATTATCATGGTTGCAAATGGCACACTTCACAGCCTACCTCACACCTGTTGCTTGCTTCTGCACCTCCTTGCTGCTGCTGCTGCTCACTAGCTCTCTCTCAACACCAATGTGCAAAGTTTACCGCTTTCTTTAACTTCTGCTCATTTACCATGTTTCTTTATATCATTAAAGCTCACCCACCGTCTCATCTCATGGCCCTGCAAATACTTCTTGCTTAATTTCCTTTTACATATATAGGTACTAGAGTTTGGTTTATATAAAAAGATGCCTTGGAAACGAGAAAAATTATACTCTCGATTAATTTAAAATTAATTTTTAAAATTAATTAAATATAATTTAAATGTTTTCTCTTATTATAGTCGTATGATTATAGTCATTGTGGAATTTGTAAAACTTATCGAATCTTAGATGTCAAGGAGGGTTCTCTAAGTGAGGAGGAAAAAAAACTCCAGGCTTTTTAACTACAATCTCCAAGAGCCCTGAGGATTAATTTTTAATCAGAGGAGTGTAAAATCTGTCTCCCCTATTATATATATCATAAGCTTGACACTTTTTTTCCGACACGATTATTAAGGAAAATGTATAAAGTAGTGTAAAAAGAATAAAGGTGGTAGGATCCACACCTTTTTGAAGAGATAAATTTAGTATTATTTTTAGAGTATGTCAAGTTTAATGAGACATTCCAATAAGTAAGCATGTAAAATTTAGTGGGACGAATGAAGTAGTTATGGTAAGGTCTATCTTATACAGGACTATCTTTTTCTCTTCTGGCTTATTCTTTTCATCCACCTTTTCTTTTTCGATTGTAGATTGTTATGCCCTTCTAAAGGTATGAGCATCCTCTACGTAAATATACTTGCTTCCTTCGTCCCATTTAATTTGTACCATTATTATTCGGCACTAGAGCTGTCAAAATTGGTCCGAAATGGCCCGGGCCACCTATAATTAGGGTCGGGTTGGGCTCAAAAATTAGAAGCCCAAAAAGTTCCGGGCCGAACTAGCCCGGCCCATTGGTCCAGCGGGCCAATGGGCTTCGGGCCAAAAATACCCGGTGGGCTTCGGGCCAATTTGACCCACACATACTTTTAATATTATTTTAATTTTGTTCATAATATTTAGTATACATTGCTCTCATAATATTATATTTTCAATTGCTCTTATAATATTATTATATTTTCAATATCTTATAATTTAATTAAAAAAAAATTATGCTAATATTTTTACACTATTTTGAAATATTACTCCCTTCGTCGCATGATTAATGACACGTTGTTTTTGGGCACGGGTGTTAAGAAAGTGATTTGTTGTGTAAAATGGTGGAGTCCAATAAAGTAGAGTAGCTTATAAAAGTAAAATATTTCTTTTTTTGGAAACGAGCCATTATTATTGGGACAACTCAATATAGTAAACGTGTCATAAATAATGGGACGGAGATAATACATTTTATTTGATTTTATTAAAAACTTATTTTTGTAATCTAATTAATACTAAAATAAATTAAAAAACTTATATCTTAATGCAATCTTTTATTTATTTTAGAATTTTAGAAAATATAATAGATTAGCATTATATTTTAAATTTATAAAAATAATTTTTTTAATTCATAGGCCGATTTGGCCCGTTGGCCCGGTGACCCGGGCGGGTATGAGCTTGGATTTCAGCAGCCCAACATAATTCCGGGCCAGTTCGGCCCGACCCGTTATTTAACTCTAACCCGGTGAGCTAGGCTGGGTCAGCCCGTCCCGGTCACTTTGACAGCTCTATTCGGCACAAATACTTTTAGGGAAAAATAGAAAGATAAAAAAGTAAACATGTTTGGATAATTAATTGCTTTCTGTACAAGACATATTAAATAAGATATCAATAGAAAGAATTAGAAATATTTAAATAGGCCAGAGAGCTGGGAGTATATGTTAAACTGTAATGGGCCTTCATTAAAAACATGGGCTGACGCATTTGTTAATGTTCTCGTATAATATAGTAAATTAATTAATTGAAATAGTAAAGGAAACATGTTTAACCCTATAAAAAGAGTAGAGAAATTCTCAAGAGTGAGATATATTACGTACTTCAAGTACGCAACATAAAATATATAGAGATTTTATAAAATTTCAAATTAATTTTTTACTTTTTCTTTGTACACTATATATTTTTATTATTTAAGTTTATAGAGAATATTATTGTATATCGGTTCGTAAAAGTTACAAGCTGCAGAATTACCAATTAGTTACTTTTGAAACAAAGTACATATACTAACAAGTAGTTTAATTAATTGACAGGTATTAAAAAAAAACGGATTTAAAGCATGAACAAATAATTTTAAATGAAAATATATAACTTTACATTTATAAAAAGACAAATCTAAAATTATCAATCAAATGACATTTAATATGTAGGATTGATCATGAGTTATGAGTCTTTGTTCACCCCATGTGGCAAAATTAATCCCGAATAATTTCGGTCAACACAATCTCGGATAATTTCAAATTAATTTAATTTCGACTAAACGAATACCCATAAGTGTAGAAGTGTTGTACTATTATCTATACTGAATGGTGCAGAAGTTTGGTGGTCTTAACTGAAAGTGTATGTCATGTTTCACTCTATTTTTAATCATAATGTAGTTTAGCATATATATCCACTCATTAGTCGTAGTTATAAACTGAAAATTTGAAAGTGAGCTAGTAAGGAATAGACAAAGTGATCGGTTTGTATGGTTCATAGATGAAATTAATTCCTAGATTTACAAGATTAGATGTCGGTCAAAAGTTTCCAACTAAATTGGAGTTGTTTGTGTTACATTTCAATAATTTGATATGTGTTGAGAATGATCATTTTTAGTTTGAAGACTAATCTTCTAAACTAATTTTATGCTTTGTTACAAGTTATGTCAATATTCTAACTCTTTAATGATTGCTTAAATATGCACAATAATTCCATAATATCCTATAATAGTAAACTGAAAGTCTAAAACTTGAGATTTCAAGAGTTTGAATGCTTGTGTATTGTTTAAGCGCGACGTAATAGGTTCTTAGGTAATTGAAAACTGTTAAAGTATTGAGATATGTATAAGACTCATTCCAAAATAGATTCGATGTGGTAATCAAGTCGTTGAGCTTAAATTTTTTTCCTATGCACTTTTCATCATTATTTCCATTTTTCCAAGCAAACTGATCTTTAAGGATGACTGAAATTTTTGTCAAAATTAGAAAGGTATCACATGCTTGAATGAAGTTGAAGTATAATCCCTTTTAAACTCTAACTTACTATCTTCAAATGAATTAAGATTTGAGAAGCACCTTTAACAATTCTGACATTTAGACATGAACAACTTTTCAATTCTAATACCTGAATTAAGATCTAATTTTAAATCTAATGTCCTTTAATATACGATGGGTGACACTCCTAAGTTTTGATCATTTAGTGTTCGTATTTTATAATTACCTATAAATGTAAACTCTCAAACATCTGAGTAAATTTAAAACAAGACTAAAACTAAACTTAAACTTAGAGTATCATTTTTTAAGAGAAATTTTAAATATAAATCAAAATCTTCATAAATAATATTTCTTAACATAAACTTATCCATCAATATAAAGTATCATTATCTATAATACCGCTATTTAATAATTCATGGAGAATATAAAATATATATTATACACTTATAATTTTCCACTGGAAATCGAT
The DNA here is from genome assembly GCA_026898415.1 of Leonotis leonurus. Taxonomy (NCBI): domain Eukaryota; kingdom Viridiplantae; phylum Streptophyta; class Magnoliopsida; order Lamiales; family Lamiaceae; genus Leonotis; species Leonotis leonurus. The sequence continues at coordinate 783,551 of JAPKLX010000034.1, read as the reverse complement.
TGAAAAAGTAAGGAGTTGGTAAATAATTAGAGCTATCAAAATCGCCGGGCCGGGCCGGGCCGGCCCACCGGGCTTTTTCAAAATGTAAGGCCCGCCCATAACTTTTCGGGCTGAAATATATGAAGCCCAACCCAACCTCATATGGGCTTTCGGGCGGGCGGGCTTACCCGGCCCATTTCCTCTAAAAAAATTGTCTCTACACAAAAATTCATTTTTTTGCATTTTAAAGAAAAAGAAAATGATATTATTCATAAATTTGGTGTGAAATACATTAATAATATTTATTATATGAAATAGTTAGTGTGTTTATTCAACAATTTTCATCAAGTATTAATCAATTACATTAAGTTTTAAAAAATAAAAATAAATATTCCAACTTATAAAAGTAGCAACATTTAACCATGAAATTTTCATAAAAGTATAACATTAAACCATGAAAATTTCATAAAAGTTGCAACATTAAACGTCAAACTCTATAAAGTTCCAAATAATCCACACAGTAAAATAATATGCAACATAAAATTCATTCATTTCTTGATCCCTCATGCATCAACTACATTTGAATCCTTCTTTGACAACTTTATCTCTTCTACATCTTGTTCACCTGAAAAAAATAATAAATAATAAATAAATAACTACTATTCATTGCTAATAACATGTATAAAAAAATTGAAATTAAATAACATTACCTAAATCTCCACCAACTTGAAAAACATGCAACCAATTACGACTACAAATGAGTGCTTGCACATGATCGGACAACAAACAATTTCTATACTTGTGCAATATACGACCTCCAATACTAAAAGTTGATTCTGAAGCCACCGTGGTGATTGGAATACTTAAAATATCGGAGGCCATAATTGCAAGACGAGGAAATCGAGTAGCATTCTTTCTCCAATATTCAAGGACATCAAAATCGTTTAGAGTACCAAGAGGTTCTGGGATCTCTTCCAAATATATATCAAGCTCCGATTTACCAACAACAGAAGATTCTTCAAGAAATTGAAGTTCAAATTCCTATAATTAGACAAAGGTAACATAAACAACACCAAAATTAAATTAGAAATAAATAATAAAAATTACAAAATATGCATTTATATATAATTTTATACTTACATCCATATCTTCATGTACAAAATATGCATTTATATATAATTTTATACTTACATCCATATCTTCATGGGGAGAGATAGTTGTAGATGAACTTGACATTGAAGTAATATTCAAATTTGATACCACTCCAAGTCGTTCATATTCCGCGAATAATTTGTACAAAGAATCTTTAAGCTTTTTCACCTTCTCCTCAAACTCATTTGGGTAAAGTTTCTTGTATGCAAATGTCAAATACTTCATTTTCCCCTTCGGATCAAGGATGCTTTCAAATGCAAGAGTATCACAATATGAATCCCAATATTTATCAAACTTGACTTTCATGACTCTTGCCATATTTTTAATTACTTCATCTTCACAACTCAAAAACTCATTCAACTTCATTTCAATAGATGCAATTTGCCTAAAGTATAGACTGGATGTAGGATAAGATGTACCGGAAATCATGGTAGTAATTTTATAAAATGGGGCTAAAAAAGAAGAGATCCTCTCTTCTCTTTCCCACTCTTCATTAGTCGGGCAATGTTTGTAGTTCGCATCATTGTAGCTCAAACTAGTGAATGCACGACGATATTTCAAAGCACTTTGAAGCATTAAATACGTCGAATTCCATCTAGTGGACACATCTAACCTTAAAAAAAACCCACCAACATTGCTTAAATTCACCTCATCTACACATTTTTTGAAATCTCTCAACCTTCCATCTGATGCCTTCACGTACTTAACACTATTCCAGATCCTTTTCAAAGCTTCATCTACAACTTTCAAGCCATCTTGAACAATTAAGTTCAAAATATGTGCACAACATCTCACATGAAAAAACTCCCCCTTACATAACAAACCATCTTGCAAATTCTACCTATCTCTCAAAATTCTAACCATTGCATCATTAGAACTTGCATTATCCAAAGTGAGTGAAAAAATTTTAGACTCTATCCCCCAATCTTTAAGCACTCCAAGCAATTTAGAAGACAATTCTAGACTAGTATGTGATGCATCTAACTCACAAAAGGAAAGCAATTTACTATGCAAATTCCAATTTGCATCAATAAAATGTGCAGTCACACTCATATAACCACGTGTAGTAACAGCAGTCCAACAATCAGATGTCAAGCAAATTCGTCCTGAATGAGAAGCTAATAAACTCCGTAACTTTTGTTTTTCACGCTCAAACACTTTCAGACAATCATTTCTTGCAGTATTTCTACACACAGGTTTGAACTCGGGATTCAAAATCCTATTAATCTCATCATACTCGGCATAATTAAAAGGAAGATCATGCTTAATAATAGCTCTAGCCAAACCCTCTCTATATGCCTTATTATCAAACTTCCACTTCTTCAATAAAGTGGCTTGGTTGTCTATTAAAGCACCAATATCATGATACTTAGGCGTCTTAATACACTTTTCCATGTGACGTTTTAAATGAGTGGTACCCGATGCAACTTTACAAGTTAGAAATTTGTCACATTGTTTGCATCTACACTTTTCTACACCATCTACTAGGCCCACTATTTCAAAACAATTTCACACACTAGATCTGCGCCTTTTAGCATCCTTCTCAAGGGTTTCACAATCATTCTCCCTAGAACTCTTGCCCTTAGATTTATCCATGGTACTTCTAGAATCTACGGCCGGAGTAGTACCTGAAGTACTTAGAGGAATCGAATCACCAACCAATTGTACTTCATCATCCATATCCTCCAAATTTTGAATTTCATCTAAACCTTTAACATTGGCAATAAAATTTTAATAAAATAAAATAGATACAATAAACTTTATTAATAGGCATGCATAACAACCATGCACAATTCCCTCATAACCAGACTGCAGTCTATGGAGGACTAATTAATAAGGACGAACAACAAATAAATAGAATAAGGTTTATCAAGTTCTCATCTCTCTTCCCAGCGAATTCAATACAGGGTATGCAAAAGTCAGGCTTAATTGAATTATAGATATTGATAAGGAAAGTAGGAAGAGATTTTAGTAGAATTACAGAAGATGTGATTATCCACATTCAATCACCGACTACTATTTCATCCCCTCCCTAATCCCACTTTCACCTATAACCCCAAAAAGGATAAAAAATAATTGATGAATAACCAAATACAAGAATGTTACCTTTATGAGAGTTATCCATTATCTCCTCTGCTTTTAAGAAATTTTTGGAACGGCCGAAATATAAATTCAAAAACACGCCTGAATGATGGTAGAAGGCAGAAGAGAATTAGAAGAGTGAGAACAAGAGAATGACTGTGGTAGTTCTAAGTTCTCCAATCCAGCGTATTAGCTAGGGTTTTTTAGAGAATAAGATATTTTAATAAAAAATAATATATATTAAATCGGGCGGGCTTTTTTAGCCCGAAACCTTATAAGCCCGTAGGGTTTTCTGGGCGGGCTTTTCAGGCCCGATTTTTTTCGGGCCTTAATTTTTAGAGCCCAACCCGACCCAAATCCCGGATTTTTTGGGCGGGCGGGCCGGGTCGGACCCATTTTGACAGCTCTAGTAAATATAATTGAAAAAATATATTGATAGGAATATTGTTGATTTGCATAGGACATTTTCTCCCCTTTCTCATTTTGCCAATTAAAGTTAGTGCACAATTCAACCACGCCACGTGTTAAATAAGATATTGTTAATCCAAAAAATTACGCCACCAGCACACGACTTTATTTTGTAACCATGATATGATTATTAGATTAATAATGAACGAAAAAAATTATCAAAAAGTGAAATTAATAAAACATTACCAAAAAGTGAAATTAATAATTTTTATTAAAACTATATAATGTACATGTCCTCCACGTCCACATTGTTTGCGACTTGCGAGTATATTAGTGTGATGTTTTTGTGTCTACGCAAGTATGGATCACTAGATAATTATAAGAATGAAAGGCTAAATTATTTGAATACTCCGTTCTTCCATCACAATGATTTAAGGTTTAACTCGATACAAATTTTAATAATGTATTTTGAATTTAATGAGAATGTATAGCTAGTAGAGTTTGAATGTCATTTGATATATTGTTTTAAACTGAATTTTGTATTGTGAATGGAGTTCGGGTATTACTTAAGTTATTTTTTTAGTTAAGTTGTGAGTAATATTAGTTGTAAACTTCACTTACAATAAATTGAAAATTTGAAATGTAAATCATTTTTATGGACATTTAAAAACAATATGAATCTTCTATTGTCTAATCATGTGCCATCTCGATCATGTTGCATTAAAACAAAGATGACATGTGTCAAAATTAATAATTTAAAATACAATATATAAATTTCCCTATACATACCATAAATTGAATTCGAATTATGTCAAATATTAGTCTTATATTTTATGCAATAAAAAATATACACAATTAGATAATATTGGTCCTTAAACGAGTATACTGAGTGTATGGAGGGGGGGGGGGAATACACCAGTTTTTTATTTTCAAGTTAAAAGCTTTAGTGAGCTCCTGAACTGAAGAGAGGTAGCTTCAGTGAGAGCTGATACTTTAGATAGCAATCCTTCAGTCTACACTGAGTGTTGGACTGATGGATTAATATCTTAAGTGTACGTGCGAAAGTGGTGGTTTTAAATCTTACTTGTTTGTTCAGAAAACTTAATGTCTTAAGTTCACTTTTCTTTTAATCAATATTCATTATGCAATATGATAATAAAGTATAGAAATACTAAATGAAATAGAGATAACACAAATATTTGGTTTGCGTGGTTGGAGATAAAAACTCATACGCCCACGAGTTCTCAATGTTAATTGAGGGTTTCTAAGTTAATGGAGATTGTCTTACAGTGATCTATCCTTATGGATTAGATGGACAAGAAATGTCAGATCACTCTTCGGTTACAAATAGAATCGCTACTTAAGAACACTAGAAAGATAAATTTGAAAGCCTTGAGTGTTCTTGAACTTAAGAGTTATGAAAGTTGAGAACGAGATAGCGATTGATAGTTTGAATGCAAGGTAACCGGTATCTTGAAGCGTTTGAAGCAGCGGGGTATGTATAGGTCTCTCATAGAATGTATCCGTTGTGAGATAGAGCACCATTTGAATTCTTCTCGTTGGAGTCGTGATCCTTTTTGCCATTTTTGGTGTCTGCAACAAGATTCAGTTTAACCTACTAAGATCTTTTCCCAAAGTGGTAACTCCTATAGAGTAGCTTGGAACTCAGTGGAGAATCTTCAGATATGACTTCAGATGAAGAGTTTTAGATTGAATTTCAGTGGCAAGGAGCATTTGCTTCATGTTGGCTTCAACTTCAAAATTTCATGTCATAGTTCAAGAGGCATGGTCCTTCAGTTTTGGGATGTAAACTGAATTCTAAAATGAACTTCAGTTACTGACTTCAGTGTTTAGTCTTGTGTCTTCAGTTTGTGTAGTCTTGTGTCTTCAGTTTGTATAGTCTTGTGTCTTCAGTTTGTACCTGTAAACTGAACTCCTTAACAAGTGAGTTTTAAAATAAGACTAAGACTTCAGTTTTGGACTTATTACATCTTTTAAGGGAGGTTTTAGAATATGAATCAGAACACTTATAAATATTTCCCCACAGATAATAAGAAATCTCCTTAAAGTTTAAAATGACAAAACCTAAATTATTAATTATACAATATTTTGGTGTGAAAGGAAGTATGAGAGAAAGGTGATGCGCTCCAATAAAAAACCCAAATCTTGATGTGGCTAGATAAGAACCACAACCTAAATCTATTAATGATTTTATTAAAATACTAGTAGTATAATTCCCAAATGCTTATCTCAATACTAGATTGAGGACTGGTGTCAACTTTCTAAGTGGGCTTTGATAGCTACTTTTTCGAAGGATGATTCGGTCATATTCTTTACAATTTTTTAAGTTGAAAACAGTTATCAATTAATATCAGGTTTATATATAGCTGTACAAATTTGTAGCCGTACTTACTGGACTAAGGGGAAAAAATCAAGCTTTTTTTTGGTTCTATACGTTATTGACTCAATTCAGAGTTGCCTAATGCACTCGAGAAAATTACCTATATATATGTAGTATCTTAGAATTATTATAAGTTCGAAATAAAAAAAACACGATTGTAGTAAAATGCACTATATGATCTTGATTAATTAGTTAGATACAAGCATGCTTTTAAACTCATGCAATAGAATTATATACAAACATCAACTCATGATGATTGTAAAATTATAACAAAATTTATGATCATATCTTTTGTTGATCAATTCTCAATAATTGCACAAGAAATTGGAAACAAGAGAACTAGAAAGTTGCAGACGATAATAAACGAAGATGAAGAACTCAAGAATTTTACATGGTTCGATCGTAAGATATACGTCCACAGAGAAGAAGAAGAAATTCACTATATATCCCAAGATATTACAACGCACACCACGCTCACAATAAGCTCTACTAATAAAAAACTTATGCGTTTACAGAATAAGAAATCACACCCCAAGCTCTCACACTTTTCTTGGCTAAATTGAATAACACTTGACCCTTTTTTTTATTCACACTTCTTCAACTGCTATATTCTCACTATATATACAAGCAGTAGAACGAATCCTAGCCACAGAGAAGAACGGTTATCATTCTCATTCTGATGTATGCTTAACATATATAACAAACTCTCTAATTGTGATTGCATTCAAGTCCTTCATCTTTGACTATCTTTCTGTTAACACCCAACAGTAGCTATATGAAGACACTACATTTACAATCTCCACCTTGACGAATATAGCTACTGACCATCCTTTTCTTCTCAGAGTTCATAACCTTCAATTGTTTCTAGCCACAACATTCACCAATTCCAAACAATACCTAAACTTTGCAGTCGGTAGTGCCTTGGTTAATGCATCTGCAACATTCTCTTCTGTCCCAACCTTGTTACCTTCACATTTCCTTTATTCACAATATCTCTTATAAAATGGTACCTCACATCTATGTGCTTTGTTCTTTCATGAAACACATGATGTTTTACCAATTGCAATGCACTTTGACTGTCACACTTTACTTCTACAGATTCTTGTGAAATTCCAATTTCTCCCAGAATCCTCTTCAGTCATCGCCATAAACTCTGCTTCTGTAGTGGACAAGGCAACAACACTCTGCAACATAGACGTCCAGCTTATGGCAGATCCGAATAAGGTGAATATGTATCCAGTTTGTGATTTTCTGGAGTCAATGTTTGATGCATAATCTGAGTCAACAAATCCCAAGAGGGAATCTTTCACATGCTGCACAGACTTCTCAAACAATATACTATGACCGGAAGCTCCTTTTACATATCTTAGTTTCCATTTAAGTGCTTCCCAATGGCCTTTCCCTGGATTGGCCATAAATCTGCTTGCAACACTTATGGCATGCACCATATCTGGTCGAGTACACACCATTGTGTACATTAAGCTCCCTATAGCATTAGCGTAGGGTATGAGTCTCATTTCAGCCTTTTCAACATCATTCTTTGGTCTGTGAGCTTCCCTTAACTTCACTTGTTGAGCTAAGGGAGTTGAGACTATCTTGGACTCATGCTTTCTGAATCTTTTCAATACTTCCATTCCTAAAATTCTTTTTGCTGTACCCAGGACCTTCATCTCAAAACCTGCATGCAGTTGATGTTTGAGAGACTCAATCTCTTCTTTATCATTGTTGGCAATCAACATATCGTCTACGTACAATAATAGAAATGTAGTAGCCTTTGCTTTTACACTTTTGATGTAGACACAATGGTCATATCTTGATCTGGAGAAACCAATACTGACCATGAACTGATCAAACTTTTTATTCCACTGCCTCGAGCTTTGTTTCAAACCGTAAAGGGATTTCTTAAGTAAGCATACCTTGTCTTTCTCTTCTAGATGCATAAATCCCTCTGGTTGGCTCATGAATATTGTTTCTTCCAAATGTCCATTCAAGAAAGTTGTCTTCACATCAAGTTGTTCCAGCTCTAGATCAAATTGATTTACCACAGCAAGTAGGATGTGAATGGAAAAAAATTTTACAACTGGCGAGAAAATTTCATTAAAGTCCACACGTTCCCTCTGAGTGTATCCCTTTGCTACAAGTCGGGCCTTATATCTCATTTGTTCCTTCGATTCACCTCATATTTTCTTTTGAAAATCCATTTGCACCCAATTACCTTCTGCTTTTCTGGCCTTGGGACCAATATCCAAGTCTTGTTTCTTTCTAACGATTTAATTTCATCCTTCATTGCAACTAGCCAATAGTTCTTGTTTGTACTTAGTAAGGCTTCATTGTAGCTTCTTGGTTCCTGGTATTGAATCTCTTCTACTACATTGAGTGCATAAGCAATCATATATGCCCGTTCAAATCTAATGGTTGGCTCTGATATCCTTTTTGCTCGATCCCTTACTAGTTGGTAATCACTAAGATCTTCTCCTGAACCCATATGAAAACCATCATCATTCTCAGCTTCTTCACGATTCTCATCACTTATGTCTTCATCACCATGACTCTGATCTGTAAACTCCACATCCACTGATTTATTCTGATTACTTGTGTGATCTGAGAGCCATGTTTTGAGGTTTTGAAGGGCATCACATCTTCTCTAAACGTCACATCCCTACTGATCACGATCTTATGATTTCCAGGTTCCATGTTCCACAGTCTATATCATTTAACTCCCCTTACATATCCTAGCATGACACGTTTGAGAGCTTTAGGTTCCAGTTTGTCTCCCCTTTTGTGTGCATATACTAAACAACCAAACACTTTAATGATTGAATAATCTAGTGATTTGTTATACCATTTCTCATCAGGAGAAACATAACCAATGGCACTAGAGGGACATTTGTTGATAAGATAAATTGTTGTTGCTGCAGCTTCTCCCCATAACCGTTTTGGTAATCAAGCATCCAATAACATGCATCTAACTCTCTCCAAAATGGTTCTATTCATTCGTTCCACAACACCATTTTGTTGCGAATTATCTGGTACTATTTTGTGCCTTTTCATGCATTTTTCTCTACAGAAACTTGAGAATTCCTCAGACACAAATTTCAAGTCATTATCCGTCCTTAAACATTTGAGAGAAGTTCCCTTTTCAAGTTCCACTTCTTTGCACCAGTATTTAAAATTAATAAAGGCCTCAGACTTAGCTTTCAAGATGTATATCCAAGTTTTCCTTGAAAAATTGTTGATTATAGACAAGAAAAACTTACCGCCCCCCATGGTCTCAGTTCTAGCAAGGCTCCATAAGTCTGCATGAGCGTAATCAAGTGGCATTTGTGAAGTGTGTTTTCCTCTTGGGTAAGACAACTTTTTACTCTTCCCCAGTATGCAACATTCACAGGTTTTGAGCTTAAATTGACAAGGGTTATGCAATGATTCATTCTTCAGCAATTTATTTAGACCTTTTTCTCCTATATGCCACAATCTAGCATGCCACAACATAGAGTTATCCACACTACTTTTTTTCTACTTCCCCAACAACAGTTTCAGAGCATAGATAGTACAAACTATTCTTTCTATACCCCTTCATAAAGACTCTATCATGCTTCATAACATAAATATCCCCATGTTCAGAGTTAAAACTGAACCCTTTTGACTTTAGCATGCCTAGAGACACTAGGTTCCTTTTAAGATCAGGAATATATCCTACCCCAATCAAGATCTTAATACTCTCATGCATTTTTAATTTGATATTTGCTATGTCTTTTACGGTACATACCTGATCATTTCCTAATAAGACAGATCTCAAATCTTGAAGTTTGAAATCAATGAACCAGTCCTTATGAGGACACATGAAAGGTGCATCCAAAGTCTAAAATCCACACATTCTCCATGGCTTCTTGAGCAATATTCATTAGCTCTCCATCTGCTGATTCTTCTCCCAAGTCTGCTACATTTTGATTATGCGCCTTCTCGGTTTGCTTCCTTTTCCAAGCATAACAATCTTTATGAATGTGTCCAGGTTTCTTGCAATGGTGGCATTTTCTAGTTTCTTTGCCACCATATTCTTTTCCTTTCTGCTGTGAGAATTTCTTCTGGGGTTGTCAAGATTTCTTCTACTTTGGTTTGAACTTCTTGATGTTCAAACCTTCAGGTAATGGTTCAGACTTTCCCTCACTGTTCCTTTGAAGTTCCTTTGCCTTCAATGCACATTGCACCTCCACCAACGTGATATTAATTTCTCTCCCAAACAGCATTGCGTCTTTTAGATGCTCGAAGGACTTTGGAAGCGCGTTCAACAACAAGATAGCTTTGTCTTCATCTTCAAGTTTCACATCAAGGTTCTCAAGATCCTCCAGTTACTTGTTAAAGTCATCGAGTTGATCACTTATTCCCTTTTCTTCTGAAAATTTATAGGAACATAGACGTTACTTCATATATAACCTGTTTGCGAGTGATTTCGTCATGTACAAGCTTTCCAGCTTGCTCCACACAACAGCAGCAGTGGTTTCCCTAGCTACCTCCCTCAACACCTTGTCCCCCAAATATAGGATGATGGCGTTGTGTGCTTTTTCCAAAATTTCTTCCTTTTGCGCCTTCATCAAGGTTTTTTGTGGTCCTTTTCCACCCTTCAAAGCATCGTCCAAACCTTGCTGGATCAACAGAGCTTTCATTTTAATTCTCCAAAGCCCAAAATCATTCTTGCCTGAGAATTTTTCCACCTTAAACATAGCAGAAGTCATCGTGGGATCGCTTCCCACAGACGGCGCCAATTGTTGATCAATTCTCAATAATTGCACAAGAAATTGGAAATAAGAGAACTAGAAAGTTGCAGACAATAATAAACGAAGAAGAAGAACTCAAGAATTTTACGTGGTTCGATCGTAAGATCTACGTCCACGGAGAAGAAGAAGAAATTCTCTATATAACCCAAGAGATTATAACACACACCACGCTCACAATAAGCTCTACTAATCAAGAACTTGTGCGTTTACAGAATAAGAAATCACACCCCAAGCTCTCACACTTTTGTTGGCTAAATTGAATAACACTCAACCCTTTTTATTTTATTCACTCTTCTTCGACTGCTATATTCCCATTATATATACAAGCATATCTAGAAAATTCAAAGAGTATGCAGCATGTGCTACTTATATAACAAGCATTCATGTTACATTTATTTATAAGAATATAAGTAATGTTTACATTACGAGATTAAAAGAATACAAAATCATATCTTATGCAAATTAAATGTAATCAATGTATTTATTTTAACAAAATGTAACTCTCTATTTTATGAATGATATCCCTTCACTACAAAAAAACATCAAACTGGCGACAGAGCTAACGACGGATTCATTTTCCGTCGTCAGTTGGCGACAGACTGAGGACGGATCTCCACAAAATGCCTAACGACGGATTGGACGACGGACTGGCGACTGAAATTTTGGCGCGCAAGTTGGCGCCAAAGTTAACGACGGACTTGACGACGGAATAGTCCGTTGTTAGATATTTCCGTCGTCCGTCCGTTGTTACCCTTAATTATTTTTTTTTAATTTTTTTATTAATGGAAGACGGACTTTTCCGTCGTTAAGTCCGTCGTCCAGCCCTTTAAATCGGATTTCTTCCCCATTTCGCGAAAACAGAAGTTCAGAAGGCAAAACACTTTATTCTCAGGCGAAATTTTCCCCCCCACCGGCGATTCGAAGTTCCCACCGGCCAAATACGTCAAGGTATATATATTTCTCCCATTTTGCTTCCCCTCTATCTCTATCTCTCTCTATTTCTAATTTTGGTCCATTTTTTGGCCGAGAACAAAGCTGTCGCCGCTCCTCCGCCTACCGTCGTCCGCCTGCTCCGCCCTCCGCCTGCTCCGGCAGGTATGATTTTTTTTTTTGTTTAATTTGTTGTTAATTATTGTTTAATTTTGTAGATTGTGTAATTAATTTGTTAAATTTAGTGTTAATTATAATTTAATTGTTAGATTATGTAAATTAATTAGTATAGATTATTTAATTAGTTTAATTATTTAATTAGTTTAAATTGTTAATTAATAGTATATGTTTAATTACGTTAATTAGTTGAATTAGTATTGTAATTGTTTAAATTAGTTAATTTTATTGTTAATTATGTAATTAGTTTACTTAATTAATTTTGTTGTTTAATTAGTTTAATTGTTTAAGTATTTTTAAGATTTAATTAGTTTAATTAGTTTAATTTATTAATTAGTTTAGATTATTATTTAATACTATATGTTTAATTAGGTTAATTATTTTAATTAGTGTTGTAATTGTTTAAATTAGTTAATTTTATTGTTAATTACGTAATTTGTTTAGATTGATAATTAATATAAGTTTACTTAATTAATTTTGTTATTTAATTAGTTTAATTGTTTAAGTATTTTTAAGATTTAATTAGTTTATTTATTTTAATTTATTAATTAGTTTAGATTATTAATTAAGACTATATGTTTTATTAGGTTAATTAGTTTAATTAGTGTTGTAATTGTATAAATTAGTTAATTTTATTGTGAATTATGAAATTAGTTTAGATTGTGAATTAGTGTAGGTCTACTTAATTTATTTAATTGTTTAATTAGTTTAATTGTTTAAGTATTTTTTAATTTAATTAATTTAATTTGTTTCGATTATTAATTAATAGTATATATAGGTTTAATCTGGTTACTTAGTTTAAATTAAATTATTTAATTTAGTTAATTAGTTTAGATTAAATTTGTTTAGAACCGTCTTTCGCCGCCTTCCAGACTGCTCCCTCCGCGTGCCGCCTCCCGAGTTCTTCATCAGCCTTCTGGAGCCGCCTTCCGCCGCTCCCGTGCTGCTGCCTACGGTAAAAGATAATTGCCTTAATTTAATTAGTTTAATTTAACGAAATTAGTTTAATTTAACCAAATAATTTAATATAACAATTAGCTTTTATATATATATACACATTAATTGGGATAGACGTAATTAATTTCTTAAGGATCTTCTCCCTTTAGGATAGATTTTAATTACGTCTTAAGGATCTTTTCCCAATAGATTTTAATTACGTCTTAATAGATTTTGATGAGATGCATGTGTTGTGATGTTTTGATGATGAACTGTATGTTAAGATGTTTTGACGATTATGTTTAGAAGTTTTGATGACGATTATGTTAAGATGTTTTGACGATTCAGTGACTCATTATATTAGTCGTCCAAGCATCAAACAGTCTAAGAATGAATATATTCATACTTGCAAATCAATGATTTACAAAACCTTAAATTCAACTGATAATGTGCAATGAACTGCAAATCAACTTATAATTCTAGCCCTTTAACCATAATTCTCGACCTCTGATCATGATTCCTCTAATTCTCGACCTATAACCATAATTCTCATAATTCTCGTCCTCTAACCATAATTCTCTACCTCTAACCATAATTCCCCTAATTCTCGATCTATAACCAAAATTCTCGACCTCTAATTTCATAATTCCCCTAATTCTCAACCTATAACCATAATTCTCATAATTATCGCCCTCTATACTAAGCTTTTATTCAAGTGCAAATCAACTTATAATTCTCGGCCTCTATTCAAATTCAAATGACAATGAAGAAGACGACGAATATTAGAACATTGTGTAGAAAACTTACGCTATTCGAATTTCAGTCTAATTAATAATTATAAATTCAATCCATTCATTGTATGTTTAATATAAAACTTCAACTTATACGTTTCTTGTTATAATTAATGCAACTTATTTATTAATTTTCAACATAATAGATGTCTTCCGGTTGGAGATCCTCACCTTGAGATGATGTGTCTACTCCTCGAGGAAGGGGTGCACGACGTTCTCCTCTTTCTATCGGCCGGGGTAGTTCCCCGGGCTCATTATCCGGATATGACTCCGGGACAGGGGGTTTGAGCCACCACATTGGTGGCATACATTTAGGTGGTCCGTCGTCTGGCTCCGATACGGATCATCATGGGGAGCAGAGACCCACGGGGAACTTTTTTCTCACAGTGAGTGCGCTGAGGTACGTAAATACAATTACATATTCAATTTTAACAAATATTCAATAAGTAATTTAGAAGACTAATATAAATCAAATTAAAATGATCTATGTAGGGGATTTTACCCGCACGGCGCCCCGGCTGATTACATTTGAGAACTATTTAAGATAGTTTCCAATCCGACTGGATACAGTTGGAAGCTGACGCCTGAGGACGTGAGGCAGAGATACTGGGAGGAGTTTAAGGTTCGAAAATTTTTTACAACTTTCAAATTATTTCTAAATTATGACTTATAACTATATATTGAAGTTAACTACAATTTCTAACATACATTTTGGATGTTAGAAAAAATTTACTTGGGCACCGTCTCTCAATGCCAAGATTCGAGAGTTGTGGTATGATAAGTGTCGGGAGAGGTACAAGGATTATATTTGTGGGATCAAGAGGAGGAGAAATGATCCGCCACCCAGAGGTGGGAAGCCTGGGTGGTGGAGTGATGATGTCTGGATGGGTTGGCTCGCTTACTTGTCTAGGGATGATGTTGTTGCTAAATCCCAGGCAGCGAGGCGCAACCGGCTGTCTGAGCCACAGGGACCAGGGACTGGTCCTATCAAGCATAGGGGAGGGTCGAAGTCTGTCATGCAACGAGCTGAGGAAAAGATAATTTCAAATCATAATTTCAAACATGTTTTATAGTTTTAATTCATATACACATGTTTCAATAATACAACCCCATTGGTATGTCATGCACAGGCTGTTGAGAGGGGAGTACAGCCGATAGACTGCATGTTCAACTCCTTCCTCGATGAGCATCGGTACCCAGACGGGACGCACACCGATGCGAAATCGAAGGCGATAGCGGTAAGTCTTAATTTCAAAGTAATATATATAGTTTATAATTGCAACCTTTATATATAATATGTTATTAACAAATGTTCATTTCTTGTTTACATGCAGACTGAGGTGTTTGCCCGTGCTGATGCGGAACGGGCCCAGCTGCCTAAGGGTGACCACGATGCAGTGGACACCAACAAGATATACTTGGAGGTTCTTGGCGCCCCAGACAAGAAAAAGAGATTGTTCGGTACGGGAGGAGCAGGGAAGACGTTGAGAGCCTCCAGGTACAGTGGCTCACCGTCCGCCTCACGAGCCAACAGGAACGAGGTTGAGGAGCTGCGGCGCCGAGTCGAGGAGCAGGAGCGCGAGTGACAGGAGTACATTGCCGAGCAGCGGAGATTGGCTGACCAGGTGGCGATGATGCAGACTTAGTACGCTCAGATGATGCAGTGGATGCAGTCTAAGTCTTAGGGAGGAGCAGGTGGACCCTCATTTCCCTCGTTTCCCCCCACCCCCGTTTCCCCCTCCCAATTATGATTCATAGACTATTTGTACAGTTGCTACACACATTGATACTATTTTTTTGTATTTCAACATTTATAATATCTTTGGTTAAATATATTAAATTTCGAATTTCAATCGATTTCGTAAATTTTAAATTATCGTTCGATATTTTATTTTATTTGTATTGTTTGTTGTGACAGGTTATAGATTACCGACATTACAAAAAACAAAAACAAAAATATTTAAACCTAACGACGGACAGGAATCTGTCGTTAGGTCAACGGTCAACGGCTAACGACGGACTAGAATTCCGTCGTTAGCTCTCCGGCGCCGTCGATGGTCGCCGGAGGCAAGTTAACGACGGATTTCTGTCCGTCGTTAGCTAACTACGGAATTATCCGTCGTCAGTCCGTCGTTAGCTAACGATGGACTTTTTCTTTCCGTCGTCCGTGAGCCTAACGACGATCGAAATACAGACGGAAAATTTCGTCGCTAGTCCGTCGTTAAGCCCGACGGACGACGGATTTCTCGGTTGGACGACGGAATATTCCGTCGCTAGTAGGCGTTTTTTTTGTTGTGCTTATTATCTAATAGTGTCGATTGTCGTGCTAACACACGGGTATTATATCTGGCATGATCAGAATTTATGATTTATAGTATACTTGATCGATATGTTAATTAATTTATCTGCAGTAATTAACCTACTACTCCTACCAGCATGGGATGGCTTGGGTCATCCATTATATATAGTTTGCATATATTATAAGGTGTGAATGCAAAAGTCAAAAGAACACCCTAATGAAAGTTGATTAATCTGGTGTATAGAATATTAGAGTAATACAGAAGATGACAAAATCCCTCAAATATAAAATCCCTTCACATCTCCTTGAAAACATTTCAAACCCTCTCCCCTCTCCCCTCTCTCTCACACCCAACCATCTATATTCTCTTTGCACACTTTCTAGCTCCCAAATCATATATTAACCTAGTAGCTATATATATATATACTTTGACTAATTTCGAAAAGAAAAGGAAATGGTAGGATCAAGAATCAGCTCAGGCCTTCCCCCTGGATTCAGATTTCACCCTACTGATGAAGAGCTCATCATCTACTACCTTCGAAACCAAGCTACATCAACTCCCTGCCCTGTTCCCATCATCCCCGAAGTCGACATCTACAAATTCGATCCGTGGCAACTTCCCGGTAACTATTTCTTCATTCATTTTTTATTTATTTATTTTCCAACATAATTAATTAATTAATATCGGTGGTGTTGTTGTGCAGAGAAGGCGGATTTCGGAGAGAAAGAGTGGTACTTCTTCACCCCTCGTGATCGGAAGTACCCTAACGGCGTTCGCCCTAACAGAGCCGCCGTTTCCGGCTACTGGAAGGCTACCGGTACGGACAAAGCCATATACAGTGGTGCCAATTACGTAGGTGTCAAGAAAGCCCTTGTCTTCTACAAGGGCCGACCGCCTAAGGGGGTTAAAACCGACTGGATCATGCACGAGTACCGCTTGAACCAGTCCACACCCCAACCCTACAAGCATAATGGCTCCAAGAGGGTACGTACCTATTTTGCTACCTCTAGGCTATAACCCTACTTCATTAATTGACTAGTTTTTCTTTTTCTGTTTTCGTGTACGTATACTAATTAAATGTGAAATTGGGTTTGCTCGATTCTGTACGTTGTTACATTAATTGATTGATTAATGTGTGGCGTATGCATATATGCAGTTGGATGACTGGGTGCTGTGCAGAATCTACAAGAAGAAGAATTTAGGAACAAGATTTGATCAGCCAAAAATTGAGGAATATTCTAATTATGGTGAGATTAATAAGGCGGCTGCAAATGATTCTTCTAACAATATTCAAGGTAGTGAAGAAGAAGAAGATGCGTTTAAGTTTCCAAGAATTGGTTCCTTAACTCATTTGTGGGAGCCTGATTACATGGGTCTTCTCAACGATAACTCTTCATACAATATAAACAATATGGTCTTCAATAATCAAGAAAACAGTATTAGTACAGATGGAGTTTACTCTCAATCGTCGGATTCCACCAAGACGACGTCCCATGTGCATCCAACAACGTTTGTGAATCCAGTTTATGGCTTTCAGGATTGATTTTATTCAAATTAATGAAGAATTGTATTGAAGAGATGATAGATGAGGATAAAATGCAGCTAGGTAATTGTACAGAAGAAAATGGCAGAATATATCCATCTGTCGCTTTCGATGTAGGAAAATATCTTATTAGTATCCTTTGTCGATCCATGATTATCTCTACTTAATTTTAGCTTAATTTCTTCCTAGCACTCCATTAATTAGGTTCTGTATATATATGCTTCATCTGATTTTAAAAGGTATAAAGATACTTCCCTTTACGCCGAAGGAATTGTTTTGTTATCTAAATACACAAAATTGAGTGTTCTATTTTTATATATCATATTTTATATAGATGTACTATTAAATTAATTATTCTAATTAATATTTCTAAAAATAAAATTTTGTATGATGAACTTATGAGTTTTTATCAAAAAAATATATCTGTAATTAATTTATTTCAATATTAATCCTAATCAATCTATACATGAAGCACATGCACAAAAGTCAGCAGAATTGGAGCATAGAAGAAGTGAAGGACCATCTTGAGCCGCAATTTCAAGAGAGTATAATTAGACATTGTTTTGTGTACTTATGAATATTTGTTGAATAAAGAATTACTTATTAACTGAAATTCTACCTAAGTAGACCATATGCACGAGTAATCCATATAGAACAAATAGATGTACCAAGACCACTCCTTCGATTTATTTGATAGTATTTATTTTAACTTACTGATAAGTTTAATTAATCCCATGTGCTACATGCAGCCTTCTCTAATTTACGGCCTAAACATTAAGCAAATTAGATTATTAATAATCCAGAGTAATTAACAAATTAATTAAATACAGCTGTGAAGATATATCCGTAATCGTGCAGTCATCAGTTAATGTAAATAAGTAATGAGTTTAAGCTGTCAAAATTACCGAATCGGGCTTACCCGACCCGGCCCGTTGAGCTTCTTAAAAAATTGAGGCCCGTTCAAGCCCGTCTGAAATTTTTTGGGCCTAAATAAGCCCAATCTAGCCTTATACAGGTTACCGGACGGGCGGGCTTTACCCGCCCGATTATTAGTATATATATTTTAAATTTTAGTATAATAAATTATTTATTTATTTATTTGGTTTTTATAAAATAATTATTTTTACCTCGAAATAAAAAGATTGTAAATAAACTATCTTAATTATAATGATTCAACGTTATAATTCATAATATTTTAATTAAAAGATAAATTTAAATAATATTTTTAATAGGCAGACTTTTTAAGCCCAAAACCCTATGCTTTTTAAGTCCAAAACCTCGTAGGCCCGTGAAGTTTTTTGAGCGGACTTTTTAAGTTCAATTTTTTTCATACCTCAATTTTCAAAGTTCAATCGGACCCAAACTCCGAGTACCTTGAACGGCGGGTCGTTTTGACAGCTCTAGTTTAATTACTTTGCTAAGAGAAAATGTTTACAAGCAGAACCAGGATAAGAATCATACGTACATGATGTTTCTGTATTGAAATTAAAGGCCAGGTGCATGCATGCAGTCACCTTCAACGATATTGACGCGTTAAGGCTACTTTTTTTTTGGATCAGAACGAATTTAATATTTATATTGACATTTAAATTGTCTTAATGTCATTGGTCGAATTTATCAACGTAATTTGGAGTAATTTCATAATCTTTTGAAAAAGTAGTTATACTATTGCTATAATCTAGCTAACCCCTATAATTTATTCGTCGATGGGGACCTTCACATTTATTTAAATTATAATTAACTCAATTTTAGCTACAACGTCGCCCTCATGTGCGATCCATTCACATATATATGTAACACTTCAAATTTGTAATTCTAACTTATAATAAAAATATTATTTTAGTTTATACACCTTTCCAGAAAATAAATTTATCCCAATTAATAGCCTTTAATTCCACCATTTTATTGTTAATTATTAATCAGTTTAGATTCTTAATTAGTATAGGTTTATTTAATTAATTTAATTTTTTAATTATTTTAATTGTTTAAGTATTTTATTATTTAATTAGTTTAGATTGTTAATTAATAATATATGTTTAATTAGGTTAATTAGTTTAACTAGTGTTGTAATTGTTTAAATTAGTTAATTTTATTGTTAATTATTTAATTAGTTTAGATTGTTAATTAGTATAGATTTACTTAAATAATTTATTTGTTTAATTAGTTTAATCGTTGAAGTATATTTTTATTTAATTAGTTTAATTATTTAAGTAGTTTAGATTATTAATTAATACTATAGGTTAATTTGGTTAATTATTTTAATTTAAATTTTTTAATTTAGTTAATTAGTTTAGATTAAATTTGTTTAGGAGCCGCCTTTTGCCGCTTTCCGGACTGCTCCCTCCACGTGCTGCCTGTCGCGTGCCGCCTTGCGATTGCTCCCTCAACCTTCCGGAGCCGCCTTCTGCTGCTCCCGCGCCTCCTCCTCCAGTGAAATGTAATTGTTTAATTTAATTATTTAATACTCCCTCTGATTTTTTTTAAGTGTCCTATTTCACTTTTTTTCTTGTTTCTAAATAAGTGTCCTATTTCAAAATTATAGAGTATATTTATGACAATCTTTCAATTTGCCCTTATTTAATACTTATTGGAATTTGATATTATTTGTATGAATGTATTTATTATGCTATTCAATAAAGGGTATACAAGTAAAAATTTTATTTTATTGGTATGTGTGATTTAGTAAAATTGGACACTTATTAAAAAACGGATGGAGTAAATTAGTTAGATTAATTTAATATGTTTACTTAATTAGTTAATTATAGTAGATGTAATTTAAGTTAATTAGATGAAATTTACTTAATTGTTCAATTAGTTTAACCAAATTGAATATTGAAATAATTTAGTATAACGATTTGCTTATATATATATATATATATATATACATTAATTGAAATAGACGTAATTAATTTCTTAAGGATCTTCTCCCTTTGGGATAGATTTTAATTACGTCTTAAGGATCTTTTCCCAATATTTATAATTTTATACAAACTCGTTATATGTTATTTATGTTGGGATGTTTTGATGAGATGCATGTTTTGTAATGTTTTGATGATGATATGTATGTTGAGATGTTTTGATGATTATGTTCAGAAGTTTTGATGATGAGATGTATGTTGGGATGTACAGATGATTATGTTTGAGTGATTATATTTGGGTGTTTTGATTAGATTTAGTGACTCGTTATATTAGATGCAATTAGCAAGAAGATAAATCACCATAACATTTCCCAAAATCAAACAGTTTAAGCATTAAACAGTCTAAGCATCAAATAGTCTAAGAATGTTTCTGCATAACTACAAATCAATGACTTACAACACCTTAAATTTTTTACCCATAAGTCTCGCCCTCTATTCAACTTATAATGTGCAATGAACTGCAAATCAACTTATAATTATCGCCCTCTAACCATAATTTCCATAATTCTCGACCTCTAACCATAATTCTCCTAATTCTCGACCTATAACCATAATTCCCATAATTCTCGACCTCTAACCATAATTCCCCTAATTGTCGACCTATAATCATAATTCCCATAATTTTCGCCCTCTATTCTCGTCATCTATTCAACTGCAAATCAACTTATAATTCTCGCCCTCTATTCAATTTCAAATAATTCAAATCCCATAAAACACTTTCCTAAGTGAGTCTCTGTTTACACATGTGCAATCTTCATTTAAATGTGTAATTTTATAGACCACTAATATAGCCTCGCCCTCTCTGTAACTAATTAATCTTTATTTTATTATGTGAATATTTATTAATAATTAGGGTTATAAAAATGAGTCGAGATTGGATGTATTTGCAGTTACTTCCGAATGGGGGATTTAATCCACATTTTCTTTTTGGGCTTGAGGAGTTCTTAAGATTTGCAAGTAATCAGCATCAGTACATGGATGAAGAAAAAAGTAAGTGTCTGTGTGTGAAGTGTAGGAATATATGGTTTACAAGTACAGATGTTGTACAGCTACATCTTGCTAGAAAAGGTTTCACACGGGGTTACGAGATATGGAGGTTTCATGGGGAAACTGAAATACCTTCAGATGTTCAAGAAACACGTGTCGATGCAAATGTAGAACCTGAACAAGATTACGGGACATACCACGAGATGGTTCATGATCTCGGGGGTCCCCAATTTAACAACCCATATGTCGAAGAAGATCCAAATGTTACAACAAGATTGTTGTACGAGTTGTTGGATGTCGCTAATAAAGAGTTATACCCTGGGTGTAAGAACCACACTCAGTTGTCTTTGTGGCTCGCTTGATGACTTTGAAGGCCCGTTCTGGAATGCCACAAAAATATTTTAACGAAATGTATGTTTTATAAACGAAGCATTTCCATATCATCACAAAGTACCCATGAACTACTACAGCACACAAAAATTGCTACGTGCAATGAGTTTACCTGTAGAGAAGATAGATTCATGTAGGAATCATTGTATGATCTATTGGGAAGCGGATTTCAATCTTGTGAATTGCAAGTTTTGCAATGAAAATCGCTACAAAGATAGGAGTCGGGGACGTAAACCAATTGCATATAAGAAGATGTACTACTTCCCTTTAACACCTCGTTTACAGAGGTTGTATGCATCTAAAGCTACAGCCGGAGACATGATCTGGCATTCAACTTCAGTCGACGATGGTGTTATGCTTTATCATGCAAATTCACCGGCATGGAAGCACTTTAACCTGACTTACCCAGGTTTTGAAGCGGGGCCACGGAATATTAGGTTAGGCCTATCAACAGATGGTTTTCAACCCTACGTCAATCAGGACAACAATACTCATCTTGGCCTGTTATCCTTACACCTTACAACTTACCTCTGTGGCTGTGCATGAAAGAACAACACATGTTTCTCACAGTGCTTGTTCCTAGTCCAAGAAATCCAAAAGATAAGATAGATGTGTACCTATAACCACTTATATCTGAACTCAATCAATTGTGGTCAGTTGGTGCCCATACTTATGACATTTCAAAGAAACAAAACTTCCAGATGCATGCAGCGTTGATGTAGACCATAAGTGATTTTCCAGCATGCTCTATGTTGTCTGGTTGGAGTACAACTGGAATATTAGTTTGTCCTTGATGCATGGAACAAACTAATTAAAGTATTTTCTTTAACATATAGCCGGAAGCAATCATGGTTTGATACACATCGCAAGTTCTTACCTTACGATCATCAGTTCAGGAGGAACAAGAGGGCTTTTAGAAAGAATAAAGTCGTTGCAGATGATCCTCCAAAGAGCCCCCCCGGGGGAAGAGATATTGTATCAGATTGAAGATCTGAGTCTCGTGAAGGTAACTGAAGATTATGATGGTAATAACAAGCGTATTTTAAAACAAGTTACCACTGGATGGAGGAAAAAGAGCATCTTTTGGGACCTTCCATATTGGACTTATTTGTTGATCCGTCACAATTTAGATGTTATGCACATTGAAAAGAATGTTTTTGATAACATTTTCAGTCAAAGGAAAGACAAAAGACACAGGAAAGTCTAGGATGGAACTAAACTACTATTGTCATAGACCAGAGTTAATGCGTGACGAGTATACCAATAAATATCCTAAGGCATGTTACACACTTGACAAAAAATAAAAAAAAGTATTGTGTGAATGGGTGAAATGTCTTAAGTTTCTGGACGGTTACGTGTCAAATATGGGTAGATGTGTATACATGAGTAAATTGAAGATGTTTGGCATGAAGAGTCACGATTGTCACGTTTTCATGTAGCGTATATTACCCATAGCATTTCGAGAACTACTCCCACATGCCGTTTGGAAGTCAATAACAGAGTTGTGCTTATTCATTCTTTCGTGATTTGACATCATGAAACATAAAGAGTGAGGATATGGAGACACTTAACAATAACATCCCATTGATTTTGTGTAAACTTGAGCGTATATTTCCGCCAAGCTTCTTTGACTCAATGCAACATTTGCCTATCCATCTAGCTGACGAGGCAAGAGATGGAGGACCAGTTCAATATCGATGGATGTACCCATTTGAGAAGTACTTCAAAGCATCTTAATTTCATTAATATTTCAACTAATACATTATGTTTAATGCTTTCCAAATGAATCATTTCAATACAGATATTTGAGAAAAGTGAAAAATAATGTCAAGAACAAAGCAAGTGTTGATGGATCCATATGTAATGCATATTTAGTGGAGGAAGCCAGTACATTTTGCTCTTATTATTTTGAGGATCATGTCAGTATGATACATAGAGAGTTGCCTCGCAACTACGTTGGAGGATGTTCTACTAGTGGGGAATAAGATCAACCATGCTTGCTTTCCATATTCAAATTGGCTGGAACTGGTGTTGGAAAGACAACCAAAAAATCATTGGATGATAGGGAATACAGAGCTGCTCATCTATACGTACTCCATAATTGTGTGGAAATCGATCCATAAATCAAGTAAAGTTTTACAACTCAATATATATATATATATATAACACTTCTATTTAATTTAAGATGTAGTTTTTATCAACTAATATCTACTTTTTGTATGAAGGGAGTACGAATCACAACTCAGACTCTCAAATACATGGATTTCTGACATGGACATTGACAAGAAAATATCGACAGAATTTTCTGAATGGTTTTGTACCTATGTGAGTCAAATTGACACTAATCTAACTTGAATTGAATGTATAATTACGATATATGCATTGTTTAGTGTGTTTTTGTGATGTTTTTAGTCTTCGTGTTGTCGTGTCTAGAGTATTAGATTGTTTATTTTCGTTCCTTTTCTAGTTTGTTTTTACGTCGGTCGTGTGCTTTTCGTGTTTTGATGTAGGATGGTGGAATGAAGAGAGATTGGAGCTAAGTGTGGAGCAATCATCGTTGTGCGTGCAAAACCAAGCTGAGGGCGAAGGATGGAAGAGTGTACGAAGAGGAAAATCAAGCCGAAGGAATGAGAGAGCGAGCCAACGCCCGCTGGGGTGCAGCTGCAGAGAACGGCAGAAAGCAGAGGCCAGGGACCGCTGGCTGGAAGTTATACGCGTGTTTAAAACTCCTTCTGACCGTCATTTTTCATCTCTCTCACCCCCTATGTAACCAGAACTTCTCAAACACCTAGTTTTTACTGCTTTTCTAGTTTATGATTAGAGAATTCCAATGGATTGAAGTGGATTCCGACTTTGGATTCTTACGTTTCAATTAGTAAGTTTTTTTCTTATGGTTTCCTTTTGTAATTCTACCTTGTATATGATGTTTGGTTAGATCCTTACTAGGATTGGGTGTTTATATTCTCATTTGATGTTTATTTGATCTATGCCCTTAATTAACTTGTTTTGTATGGAGTTTAATGCTTGATCACCATTAAATTCATATGTTTATGTTATGTAGATTGATCATTTGTTTGACATGAGACCTAGGGTTAATCAACATTATTCTTAACTCGAAACGTAAAGAATAATAATTTATATGAGATTAAGCAATTACTAGAGGTGTGAACTGTATACGAAAGTAAAGATCACGGCTTAATGTATTAATACGAAAGTAATTTGCTAAGAAACCTTTGGTGTTCTTAATCGAATATAGATGCATGATCAATTAGACATTGAATATGAGTTGAGCATCTTATCCTAAAGCTTCAATCCGTTGGGATTCGTTTAGCTGCTTTTAATATTTATTTATTTATTGTTACATCTTGTGGTCATAGTATGTTTAGGATTTCCATTTTCTTGTTTTAATAACACTTAGGATTAGAGCCGCCCTGTTAAGCTTTCCATCGAGATCTGACTGGGGTTAGCTTACTACATGCAACCGACCTCGTAATAATTTGCGAGAACCTAGAGTACATACTTTAGGTTAAACAAATTTGACAAATATTATACCTTTTTCGTGATATAGGTACAAACTTATGTAATAGGTCCTGTAATATGGGATATTGCACGTGGACCTTCACCAATGATTACAACATATCATGGTTATTTGGTGAATGGTTATAAATTTCACACGATATCTCATGGAACTCACAAAGCAACTATGAGTAGCGGTGTGTGCATCAAAGCTGGTAACTATGGAGACTCCAGTGAGATAGATTTTTTTGGACAATTAATCGAAGTGTGTGAACTCACATATCCGGGACTACACAATAAAAAGGTCATTTTATTCAAGTGTGACTGGTTTAACACTTCGTCGGCAGGTACGAGGGTTGATCCTCAGTTCAAATTAGTGTATGTAAACCATACACGCAAATTTAGAAAGTATGAACCCTTTGTATTAGCCGTCCAAGCTACACAAGTGTATTACTGTTCATATCCAAGTATGAATCAACAATGTAGAGACTGGTGGGAAGCTTGTTCTGTCAAGGCATGGTCCAATGTCGATATTGCTCAAGTTGATGTGTCTAGTTCTACATTAGAGTCACTGTATCAAGAGGATGATGATGTGAATGTAGTAAACATTGTCGATGTAGATGATACTATATCACTTCAATGAGACGGTGACCAGGTAGAAATTGAAGATGATGAGGAAAATCAAGACACTGATATTGTCCTCGAAACTGAAGAGGATGAAGAAGATGATGATGAATATGAAGAGGATGAAGCTTCAGAAGAAGATGAAGAGGATGAAGAAGATGAAGCTTCAGTAGATGAGGAAGATGAAAATGAAAATAAAGAAGACGACGAAAATTAGCACATTGTGTAGAAAACTTACCACATTCGAATTTCAACTTATTAATTATAAATGCAACGCATTGTATGTTTAATATAAAACTTCAACTTATATATTTCTTGTTATAAATGCAACTTATTTATTAATTTTCAACATAATAGATGTCTTCCGGTCGGAGATATTCATCACGAGATGATGTGTCTACTCCTCGAGGAAGGGGTGCACGACGTTCTCCTCTTTCTATCGGTCAGGGTAGTTCCCCGGGCTCATCGTCCGGATATGAGTCTGGGACGGGTCTGAGCCACCACATTGGTGGCATACATATAGGTAGTCCGTCGTCTGGCTCCGATCATCAGGGGGAGCAGAGACCCACAGGGGACTTCGTTCTCTCAGTGAGTGAGTTGGGGTACGTAAATACAATCACATATTCAATTTTAACAAATTTTTAATAAGTAATTCAGAAGATTAATTTAAATCAAACTAAAATGATTTATGTAGAGGATTTTACCCGCATGGCGCCCCGGATGATTACATATGGGAACTATTTAAGATAGTTCTCAATCCGACTAGATACAGTTGGAAGCTGACGCCTGAGGACGTGAGGCAGAGATATTAGGAGGAGTTTAAGGTTTGAAAATTTTCTAAAACTTTCAAATTCATTCTAAATTATAACTTATAACTATATATTGAAGTTAACTACAATTTCTAACATACATTTTGGATGCTAGAAAAAATTTACTTGGAAACCGTCTCTCGATGCCAAGATTCGAGAGATGTGGTACGATAAGTGTCGGGAGAGATGTAAAGATTATATCTGCGGGATCAAGAAGAGGAGGAACGATCCCCCACCTAGAGGTGGGAAGCCGGGATGGTGGACTGATGAGGTCTGGGCGGGTTGGCTCGCTTACTGGTCTAGGGATGATGTTATTTCTAAATCCCAAGCAGCGAGGCACAACCGGATGTCTAAGCCCCAGGGACCGGGGACTGGTCCTATCAAGCATTGGGGAGGGTCGAAGTCCATCATGCAAAGAGCTGAGAAAAAGGTAATTTCAAATCATAATTTCAAACATGTTTTATAGTTTTAATTCATATACACATGTTTCAATAACACAACCTCATTGGTATGTCATGCACAGGTTGTTGAGAGGGGAGTACAGCCGATAGACTGCATGTTTGACTCCTTCCTCGATGAGCATCAGTACGCAAACGGGATGTACATCGATGCGAAATTGGAGGCGATAGCGGTAAGTCTTATCAAAGTAATATATCTAGTTTATAATTGCAACATTTATAATATGTTATTAACAAATGTTCATTTCTTGTTTACATGCAGACTGAGGTGTTTGTCCGTGCTGACGTGTAACGGGCCCAGCTACTTGAGGGGGACCACGATGCGGTGCACAACAACGAGCTATACTTGGAGGTTCTTGGCACCCCAGACAAGAAGAAGAGGTTGTTCAGTACGGGAGGCGCAGGGAAGGCGTTGCGAGCCTTCAGGTTCAGTGGGTCGTCGTCCGCCTCACGAGCCACCAGGAGCGAGGTTGAGGACCTGCGGCGCCGAGTCGAGGAGCAAGATCGCGAGCGACATGAGTACATTGCCGAACAGCGGAGATTGGCTGAGCAAATAGCGCTCGTGCAGACTCACTACACTCAGATGATTCAGTGGATGCAGTCTCAGCAGCAGGGAGGAGCAGGTGGTCCCTCATTTCCCCCGTTTCCCCCTCCCGATTATGATTCCTAGACTGTATTTGTACGGTTGCTACATACATACTATTATTTTGTATTTCAACATATTTGTTTATATTAAATTTCGGATTTCAATCGATTTCGTAAATTTTAAATTATCGTTGAATGTTCTATTTTATTTGTATTGTTTGTTGTGACAGGTTGTAGGTTACCGGTATTACAAAAATAAATAAATAAACCTAACGACGGACTGCAAATCCGTCGTTTGGTCAACGGTCAAAGGTTGACGACGGATTTACAGTCCATCGTTAGCTAACGACGGACTGTAAATCCGTCGTCAACCCTCTAACGCCGTTGACGGTCGTCGGGAGAGACCTAACGACGGAATATACTTTCGTCGTTAGCTAACGACGGATTGATCCATCGTCAGTCCGTCGTTAGCTAACGACGGACTTTATATTCCGTCGTCCGGAAGCCTAACGACGAACGAAATACAGACGAAATATTTTGTCGTTAAGCCTCACGGACGACGGATTTTCAGGCCTGACGACGGAATATTTCGTCGCCTGTAGCCATATTTTTTGTTGTGATATATGCCGACTTTGTGTGCGCTTAATAAGAAAATAAAAACTTTGCTATATTGATTTAGGTGGTGTTTAATTTGCATGATAAGATGGATTGATAAAATTAATTCAAGTTAATCCATTGTTTACTTTGGTGAATAAATGATGGATTACTTAATTTTGAACTAATTTTTATAATCTTATCCTTCAAATACTCAATCATATGTTTTACATTGTCATAAGCTATGTCTCGCGTTATTAAATTTTAATATATTTTTTAATTTTAATTTTTTACACATTTTAAAAAAATTAGCTTAGTTTTGTGTTTAATATTAGTAATGATTTTTCGCAATCAATTAGAATATATAATTTTTTAACATTTATTTTTAACTTTTACTTAAATGTAAAATTTGATAAATTGAAAAAACTAAAATTTTAATATTTCAATATTAGTTGGGATTCATTATAGTATATTAAAGTCTTATTTTTAATAAATATTAATTTAAATAATAAAATTAATAACATAATAAATTGTGTACTTAAATATTTTGAATTTTCAAGAACATTGATTTGGTCGTAGGATGATTCCAATGATTCCAATCGAGATCTTTTGATTTTTTATTGTCTAATGGTACAACATCTTAATAAGATCGTGATAGTGACATAATTAATAATTTAAATAAAATACATATATTTTATATATATCATACATCTTGAATTATAATTTTATCATCTGTCACGATCTTATATTATATAATAAAAAAAAAATTACACTTGTTAGATAATTGATGATCACTACCCACACACCAAACTTACAAGATTAAAAAGAAAAAGATCAGATTGAAAAACCACACACCAAACTTACAAGATTAAGAAGAAAAAGATCAGATTAAAAAAACACTAGGGTTGTTGATCACCTAATCCTCTATCTTGATTCTTGAATGCACACCAACTTTACCACTACATAAACAAGCACACCATCATTTTTAGGGCCGGTGGTCATAATCTTTTAGGACCTCTAGCTAGCCAAAAACCAAAATTAAAAACTTCAAAAACATGCTTCAAAGGCCTGTAATAATTTATTGGGATTGCAGCTAGCCGAAACCTAAAAAAGTGGCTCTAAAAAGTTGATTACGTGCCATTTGCCAAATATTAAAAAACATCAATGGTTAAATGTTTATACATTGGACCTTATTTTTCATAGTTTTTACATAATAATAATATACTAAAAACATTTAATATCCTTTACCTTTATTAAATCACGGAAGTCGATCTTCATAAAATTAATAAGATGCAATAAACTGGTCTGAATTAATCTATGTTAGGCTAGGAGACATTAACACATTTTCTTCTTCCTTTTCTTAAATTTGGGACCCACCTTTACCCCATTGGCCTACTATAAGAGGGGTCTTGATTATTTTTCATTCTGCAAAAGAGAAAAAATGCAAATAATAGGGATATGTGTTTGCCTGCTATTTGCATGGCTATTCTTGCACAGATTCAAGCAAAGGAACATGAAAGGGCCCAAAACATGGCCTTTTGTGGGTGCCGCCTTCGAACAACTGTTAAACTACAACGTTATGCACGATTGGATGCTTAACTATTTAACGGCGTCAAGAACCGTTGTCGTTCCCATGCCTTTCGCCTCCTATATCTACATTGCCCACCCTCAATGTTGGGGATATACAGAAAATATGAAGGAATTGAAGTAGATATATAAACGAAATCGGATCCTCTGAAAGGCATGAAGTCACTTTCAGATCGAATCAATTCGACGGTACTGTCGAATTATCCAATCAGATACAATTCAGAGTTGAACTTTAGTATGTTTTGTATAGAGAGAGTTTTGATCAATGGAGGGGAAAGAAAAACGTCTGTTCTAGTGAAAATTCAGTTTGGAACATTTAAATTCGCGCAAATAACGGCTAGCCAGCGGCCGCTGGGAAGCCAGCGGTCGCTGGCTATTGCTTTCTGAACTTATCTGCGAGTGACTGCCAGCGACCGCTGGGAAGCCAGCGGCCGCTGGCTACTGTTCACTGTTTTCCAGCAAAAGGCTTCTCAGCGACCGCTGACATCCCAGCGGTCGCTGACTACAGTATTCTGTTCCAAATTCAAATTCCGATGAATTTCCCGTACAGCAACTCTGCCCCTTGGACCCCGCCAGGGGCTGCCGCCCCTTGGACCCCGCTATCGGGGGCGCTGCCCCCGAACCCCCGTCCTTAACAACCTCATATAAGCGTGCACTCCGCACCACCAAACTTATACGATGCATTGTTATGACGACATCGATCAAACAAGTCAATCCAATTACACTAAAATATCCAACACTCAAGACGTCGAGCATGTCCTCAAAACCAACTTCAACAACTACCCCAAGGTAATGCAGTAAGCAGTAAGCTTCTTTCTTTTTCTAACGTACGTAGTACGAGTTTAATGTTTTCTTCATTTTGTGAAGGGTGAGGCGTACCATTCGTATATGGAAGTGCTGTTGGGAGATGGGATTTTCAATGTGGATGGTGAGCTGTGGAGGATGCAGAGAAAGACTGCTAGCCTTCAATTTGCTTCCAAGAATTTCAAGGATTTTAGTACTGTGGTTTTTAAAGACTATAGCCTTAAACTTTCTTCCATTCTCAGCCATGCATCTTCTAATCATCAAGTAATAGATATGCAGGTAAACCTCATCCCTACAAAAAACAACTTGATTATGATTATCCTCTTGTTCTTTTTGTGAAGATCATTGCATGCATAATAAAATTAGGTCTCATTTTTTAGGACCTTTTGATGAGAATGACTCTTGATTCAATCTGCAAAGTTGGGTTTGGAATGGAGATAGGGACATTGGCTCCCGATTTACCAGAAAATCAATTTGCAAAGGCCTTTGATTCTGCACATATAACAGTTACCCACAGATTCATTGATCCACTGTGTAAAATCAAGAAATTCTTGAACGTGGGATCCGAGGCTGTGCTCGATCGCAACGTCAAGATCATCGATGATTTCACATACTCCATCATTAGAAGGCGCAAGACCGAATTCAAAGAAAGCAGAGATGAAAATGTACATGAACGACCTTATTTAGACATATAGCTAGTCTGATTCTTTATCAATTCTATATCTTGAGGAAGTGGCTAGCTTAATTATCACAAAAAGTGTTGTTTTCAGATGAAGCAAGACACGCTTTCGAGATTCATCGAGCTAAGCAAAGATCCCGACAACAAAATGACAGACAAGAACCTCCGAGACGTGGTACTGAATTTTGTGATTGCTGGTCGTGACACGACAGCAACGACCCTTGCTTGGGCTATTTACATGATCATGAGCCACGAACATGTAGCAGAGAGACTCTATTCTGAGCTACACAAGTTTGAAGAAGAGGGCGTCTGTGTGTGCAAGCAGCAGCACAAGGAGAAGGAAGAATCATTCGATGAAAGGGTGGAGCAATTTTCTAGCCTTTTGAGCTATGAATCACTAGGGAAACTGCAGTATTTGCACGCTGTCGTGACAGAAACTCTTCGCCTCTACCCCGCTGTCCCTCAGGTTAACTAGCTACTACATTCACAGCTCAATTTATTTATAAGAAATTAAAGAAAGTGTGATGAATATGCAGGATCCAAAGGGAGTATTAGAGGATGACGTTTTGCCAGGAGGAACGAAAGTGAAGGCTGGATGGATGGTGACATACGTGCCGTACTCAATGGGGAGAATAAAGGAAAACTGGGGCCCAGATGCAGAGTGTTTCAAGCCAGAGAGATGGCTCAAAGACGGAGTCTTCCAGAATGCATCTCCATTTAAGTTCACTGCATTTCAGGTAGCTAGGTGAGATTAATGATCACAGAATGAAGACTAAGTAATTAAGGATGACGTTATAATTGATGTTGTGCAGGCGGGGCCGAGGATCTGCTTAGGGAAAGAGTCTGCATATCTGCAGATGAAGATGTGTCTTGCCATCTTGTGCAGATTTTGAGTTCAAGCTTGTGGCTGGACATCAAGTTAAGTATCGAATGATGACAATTCTGTCCATGGCAAATGGCTTGAAACTTAGAGTTTCTAAAAGATGTTGACTTTCTTTATTCATGCTCATGCATATGCACAAACTCTCATGTGTTGTTCCTGCAGATTGAAGTGGCTAGCTTCTACACAACAACTATCAACTATATATATAACTCATGTTTTATTCAACTATTAGTGTGTGCACCCTAGATCGACAACTATTATGATTAAATAAAAGTTTTTATTGTCTAGACCTCGTATGGAGTACTTTTTAATAGTGTTAATTTTTAATATTTGATAAAACAAATTAAGGAAAGATAAAGAGTTAAGAGGATGAGACAGAGTAGTGCATTTCCTATATGATTGTTGGAAATGATCGTCTTTGTTTACATAAGACTAAAGCTGACAAAGGAATGAGCAGAATGAAGATTAAAACTGCAGAAAAGGAGCCGATTAAAGAGGCCGTGATTCTATTGCAGAACCTTTGATACTGATCACATATGGCTACCCAATTTGCTGATGCATTCCCCTTATGTGCTAAATACACTATAGCTGCTGCTGCTGACGCTGCTGCACTTAGTACACCTACCATTATCTGAACCAAAAACTTATTCAATTATGAATATATCATTCAACAACAACAACAACAACAACAACAACAACAACAACAAGAAGAAACACTTTTACCGCGTCAAGAAAGATCAGCAGTGCCCTACTCTTGGCTGCTCCTGTTCTAATAACATGATAGATAGCCATTGGTAGGGAAAAAGCAAGATATCCACATACTGTTGCGTTTGCGATCACAAAGAACCTTTGGTGCAACAAAACATCCTTAACTTTCACTGACAATGTAATAAAAGTTATTAATCATTTCGTATTGAGAGTAGGACAAACCTAAAGGTTGGTATATCATTATACTGAGCTTTGAACATGAAAGCTTGTGTCGAGAAGGGAAGCGTCTCGTCTGTCAATCCCATCGCCACAGCACTTCCTAGTGTTCCGACTATGGCAACCACTCTCAGAATAAGGTCTACTATCGAAAACCATCTGCTCACGTGCAACTCCTTCATTTCTTGATTATGATCATTATCCGCCCCTTCTGGCTTCATTTTTCCTTGCCTCAGTGTTTCGTGTAGCTCCATCTGTGTTAAATAGAATTCGAACAGCTTCAGAGAGTTGAAAAACATTTGGTATTTGCATGCCTAAGCAAGTTTGGATCTTCTAAGGTAATCCATCAATTGAAGAAGATTAATGTGGATTAGGTTGTAAGGGCTTGTAAGTATCTACTTTTGCTTTCATCATCGGTAAGAATATCATGGTTTAAGATTAGTTTATGCAGCAACTATCACTCTTCTCTGCAACTTTTTACTGTTTTTGTCTTTTTTGGCGCTAAATGGCAGATAAGAAACAGCCAGTTTATCTATAAATTACCTAAATTAGAAAGCAGAGCAAAAATTCAACTGCTTCATTTGTTCTTTCTTGCACATCAGATGTATGCTGAATCACACAAACACATCCATAGGCAAAAATCCATACCATTTGTAAGTAACTTAATAGCAACAATCATGAACTTCCTCGGCGTGCAAATACATAACGAGGGCAGATCGATTGCTTAATAAATCTTGAACAAAATTACGGCCTAACAAGAAAAGTCTAGAAAGAACTCAAATAAACTATGTTTCTATTATTTGGCATGAAAGCATAAGGCTTAATCCAGCCAACAAGTTTCACTGAAGCATGAACTTTTTAAGGACTTTTCACACTGAAGAGTAGTTCCATCGTGTCCTCTTTATGTGGTTCTCCTTTCTTGACTTGTACTGCTGGCCTGCCAAGTAGAGCAGCGCGGTTCTTCAAGCATCATACACCATAGCTGTGATGGAACCAGAGACAGTAAAAAGGAAATGAAAATATGCATATTAGAACGCATGCTGCTGAAGGTGCT
Source organism: Leonotis leonurus (assembly GCA_026898415.1). Classification (NCBI taxonomy): domain Eukaryota; kingdom Viridiplantae; phylum Streptophyta; class Magnoliopsida; order Lamiales; family Lamiaceae; genus Leonotis; species Leonotis leonurus. The sequence continues at coordinate 749,268 of JAPKLX010000034.1, read as the reverse complement.
TTACTGAAATGGAGCCAAAAAGTATTCAACTGCTAGATCTACTATAAGAAACAGATATATTCATTAAGAAAATAGGTAATAAAGCGATTTTAAGCAGGAAAGAGGCTCTTTACTACCAGTCCCTATTGTGTTTCCTTTGTTTTCCGCATGTTTTGATGGAAGTCTCAAGAAAGTCAGAGAGGATGAAGAAAGCTCATGGGAGTTATAGCTTTACCTGGCGCCAGGTGAGTGACCAGCTGAGTAAGGAGCATATCCCTCATAACCGCTTCCACTTACCATCTGCATCAATGAACTTAGGTCGATATATGGAAAGAGCGTATATAATAATAATAATCATCATCACACCAAACCCAAAAGTCGAGATGGTAACTAAAAAAGTGAAAAGAAATTCATGCAATAATTGGTCAGATTGACTCAAAGTCATACCTGTGGATCTTCATAACTGCGATAAGTGTTGGGTTGAGGCAACGATTTCGTACTATATCCACCAGAGTAGGTTGAGTATCCTTGGTTGCACGTTCTATTATCACGATTTACATATGTATGCCCTTCAAATGCCTCGTACGGTGCTGCTAGGGACGGACCTGGATGAAATGCTGACAAACTTCCATCAGTTTCGAGTATGTTGGCCCTCAATCGCTGAGTTACTTGTAGCAATGCACTTTTAGCAGCATTCACTTCTCCAGTTATCTGATCAGCATTTCATATGATATTTTGGTGATGTCATCTCAAAATAATCAACTTTTATGGAAATAAGAATAGAATTGAAATAAGATGGTGAAATAAATGAAAAGTAATATACATCAAGAATGAAAAGTAAAATACATCAAGAACGGCAAAAATACAAACATGCACCAATTCTAAATTGCAAGCACACTAATTCATTCACCTGGACCATCTCATCATCTTCAGATGCAATTTTGGGAATACTTTCATCAGAAAAAATTCGAATGTTTGCTCTAGAGGTACTTCTCATCTCTTTAATGATAACCCCACCTTTACCAATGATGCATCCAATTCTTGAGCTTGAGACTAGCAGACGAGTTGTGATCACAAGATTGCCTGAATCTTGTTCACTCTTCTCACTACATCGTTGTTGCAACCGCATTACTGCATCTATTACTCGAGAAGGTGCTTCAAGCATCTAAAAGATCATAACTAGATTCAGGACATTCCTTACAAATATTGCTATATGAGCAGAGTTACATACAGTTATGTGCATACCTCCTTAGCAGAAACTGATATAATACAGTCATCTTCGTCAGCCCCAGAACTATCAACTACAATGAATGCACCCGATTCCTGCCTTATTTGTTTAATAATAGAACCACCTTTTCCAATCACTGCCCCAAGATTTTCAGTTGGGCAAACTAAACGAAGTGAGAATTCTCTGGCAACAGAAGGCCAATCTCTGCTGTCTTTTCTGTAATTCCCGTATGGGCCCATCAATGAGTTCCCACCCAGAGGTGGCCCACCGTAATTTGGATTATTAAATGAAATTCCAGAACGATATATGCTCGGTGAAGTCAATATTGATTGCTGTGACCTTGAGGGGTTATCGTGAAGGCGAAATGCCACTTGATATAGGGCTTTCTCCACAGAAGTGGCTTCCCCATTTATCTAATACAATTGAAAATATCATTACCAATCACTATTTGGTAACAACTATAGAAGTATAAAACATAATGTTCAGCGGTTAATATGAACTCGTATAGCCTAACAAACCATTTAAAGATATAAGAATAAGGCTTATAGGCATTCTGCAAATTAAAATGGGTAGCTTTCTTAAGAATCTCGTATGCTTATGTCGTAGCACCATAAAACCATGATAAAAAAAAACATACTTGCTCATCTTGAAACTATATTCAAAGTGTAGAATTATTGCAAATGCAACATATATCATAGAACTTCAAACTAAAACGCTAAGTACCTGGATGAGCTCATCAGAACTAATAGCACAAGGCGGTAAATGCTCACTGCCCAAGATTTTGATCTGAGCATGAGTCTCGTTACGTATATTCTGAATTATATGCCCACCTTTACCAATCACACAACCTATTTGGTCTGATGGAACGAGTAAGCGCACAGTGATTTGCAAGGGTTCCTCAAACGAGCCATTCACAGGCGGTTCCTCCTCAACCACCACCTTCTCGTGCACCTTAAACAGCGCATCCTGTGCAGGGGAAAGTTGCTGGTCTCTGTAACTGTTGGTTTCCTCACTCGTGCTGTAAATGGTGATAACACGTTCGTCACAACCCGGGATAGTCTCACTAATCCTTATCCTTGCATTAGTCTGGGCTCTCAGTTGATTAGCAATACCCCCACCAATACCAATAACGCTCCCAATTTTCCTCAAAGGGCACAAATAACGGTAAACTGTATCATCCATTCCAATTGAATTATTATGTTCCTTTTCATCAATCCCATTTCTTCTTTTCCTCCCTTCATTCCCAGAATAGTCAGATGGTGCATGGGAACCTCTTCCGTAATCACCTCGTTGGCCCATTCGTATCAGGGTGGTGTTTAAATAACTACAGCGAAAAATACAATCCACCATTTATCATACAAAATGTTTACCAGGAAACAAAACAATAATCCAATTCAAACAAACAAAATCTAACTTTGCACATACGAAAACCTCTCCACAATAATCAGAAGGGGCCAGCTGAAAGACGTGCAACAATAACTTTACAGGAAAGAAAAACAGAAAATTATCCGCACACAAAAACAATTAACGCTCGGCTCGGAGCTAAAATGGCTCTCTCTCTCTCAATCTCTCTCTCTTTTGGCGTTTATCAGTGTTAATGTCGTCGATTACAATAAACCCATTCAATAAACTAATTTCAGCGAAAAATCAAACAAAGCATTGGATTATTTCATGATTATTAGGCAACGATTACACCTTATGACTACATATATTGTATAAAAAGCCCATAAATGTACAGAAAAGTAGAGAAATGCGTACACAAAGAGTATAAAAAATGTAGGATGAACATTTACATGCGAAATACAAGGAAGAATGGTGAGAAAGAAGAGGAGGATTTGGGCGAGAGAGGAAACTCCTGAGAAGTGCAGAGAAGATTCTGAAGCGAGTGGTATAGTGTGTGTTAGTGGTGTGTTTGTGTAGCCAACCGCCTCTGGAAATGAAGGGCTTAACACCAAATACTTATGACTGCTAATTTTATGATATCTATTCAAATATTTGCTTAGTGGAATCTTAGGGTAAGAAAAAATCAACATAATGAAGAATGCAATTTACTAAAATTACCACCCCCATAACCGTTACATATTAGTAATTTATTATCGGGGTCAATTATACTTTATTGCCCAAACTCTGAGTGTGTTCAGTTTGTGGCCTCAAATTTATAAAATGTTTAAAATGACATTTATATTTGAGTGTTGTTCAGTTTTTGTTCCAAATTTTACTTATAGATGACCTCAAATTTATAAAATGTTTAAAATAACATTTATATTTGAGTGTTGTTCAGTTTTTGTTCCAAATTTTACTTACAGTTATGTTTTTTTTAATTTTGTTTTCTGCGTGTTATCAATGAATAATTTTCTTTGATTTTCAATGGTGATTTTGTAAATAGAATATCAAAAATCTTTGAAAATCGTGGATTTTTTATAATTAAAAATATAACATTAAATAATTAAGATTAAAATATTCTTTTTCCAATATTTCATATGATTAAAAATATTTAATGTACAAAAAAAATATTAACTTGATTAATTTCATTAAATGATGTAAAGGTAATAATATTTCAAAGTTTCGAGTGCACATAAAATACAAGAACAAAAAACTAAAATAAATAACTATAACGGTTAATTATGCAAACTAACCAAAAAATATCGTAAAAGACAAATAATAGCTACAAACATAACACTATTTAAATTCTAGCCTTTTTGAACGTGAATTACCATAAATACCCTTATATTTAAATTTAATTGTATGAATGAATGGTACGAATGGTATGGAATTTATAAATAATATTCATTCATACGATTCATACACACATACATTTTAATAAATTTAAGTATTACGTATGAATGGTACGAATCGATACAATTCATACTCAAAAATTTAAAATATAATTATAAGGGTATTTTAGTACAAAAAAATTGTAATTGACTAGAATTTAAATATTATTTTGTTGGTGGTTATTATATGTCTTTTACAATATTTTTTGACTATTTTGTATAATCACTCTAACTATAATTACATTGAACATGATAAAAAAAAATAAAAATAATTATTTTATATAAATCAAATAAGTTATAATTATTTTATTATAAGTGCATTGCACGAGACACACTTACTAGTTTGCTTAAAATACTAATTATAATCGCTAGTACATCATATGCAATAATCTATATGATTTAAATTTAGCCTATTTTTTTAATAAATTAAATTTATTTACTACACAAATTAAATAGTTTTATTAAATTTTATAATTGGAATGTAAATTTATTTGCTACGAAAGAAAAACCTATTTGCTTAACGAAATGAATTTGTTTACTTCATCATTAAATTTATTTGCTTAATAAATTGTATGTGTTTGCTTAATCACTAGTTATATTTGTCTAATGGATGGATAAGGTGTTACAAAAAATAGTGGTTTGTGGTTTTTTAATTAACCGCTAATGCGATTTGTGGTTTTTATTTTTCTTTTTTTAATAGTTAACATAACCGATAAAAAATTGAATAGTCGAGCTTTTTGTATCGCAAATAAATAGTCGATTTGTGTTAACTTCTACTTTGTACGTTCATTAATGAATATTTGGTCATATGCTAGAATTTATATAATACAACTTAAAGTCTAAGTAAATTTTGGGCATTATATAAAATTTAGGCCGGAAACTAAACATTGCCGAAAAGTAGAGGTCAATTTAAGCATTATGTAAAGTTCATATCATAAACTGAACACACTCTCAAAATTTGAACCATAAAGTATAATTTACCCTTTATTTTTTTTTAATTTTTTAGATTTTTGGATGGGTCTGGTCCTGTGGAGCCTAAAAAATTAGCCTAAATCTGCCCGTTGGACTTCAAATTTAGACTATACTCTTATTCATGACATCATTTGGTCAGGCTTGGGTGTCTCATTATCGTCGGGTTTTGGGTTGAAACGAACAAAATTGTTATCTTTAATCATAAGCCATCATTAGGCGTATTTCATAGCAAAATTGTTCGGTGCCATAGTTTTACTCTTTATGCCTAGAATTCAAAAGTTTTCAAATTCTCTTGTGTTGCGCATGTTCCTCTACCATTTTTAGCTGAACAAATTTGTGTTGTTAAGTCTAAAGTAAGTGAGAGTTATGAATTTTCTATTTCGCTTGAATTATTATTTTTAGTTGGATCTCTCTTTTTTTTTATATATAAATTGGTCTCACGATCACAACTTCATATTGATCGTAAAATGTCGAACATGATTCATTACACACCTCATTCGTTTCGAGTTCAACCATTATTGAGTATTCTTTATTCGATCTTGAGGACAAGATGATTTGGAAGATATCAAGAATATGACGTCAATGTATTTACATTGAATTATTATTGAGTAGTACAATATTTACCAATAAACTGATGCATTTTAACAGATACTAGTACGCATGAGTTAATTTATAAATTAGTACATATTATTGCATTATCAGATAAAGTACAATATAACAAAATATAATGAGGTTTAAAAACAAATTCACATCAACATCACATATTGAACAAAACCGTAAAGTTGAATATGCAAAATAAATAAAAAAATTAAACTTCGTTTCATATTAAAAATAAGATTAGCAAACAACTGAGTAACAAACGACGGCGAAAACATATGTATATATACACTAGTCGGTAACTCAAACAAATCAAAAAAATAATGTTATATAGTGAATGCATACTAAGCAGGATTACGATGCAACCTACCAATTTCGACAATGCAATTACATAAAATATGCATAACAATATCATATATTATTTATTTTAACAGTGCAAACACTTAACTAATTGAATGCAAAAATATCAAATTATCAATGCAAATATACGAAAACGCATAAGATGAAATATATGTAGTAAATTATAATGATTATAATATCCCTTAATTTATGGTAACCGATATTTACTATAATTATATCAACAATAAAATTTATACCATAAAAATAGGTAACTATAGCCATAAATTATTAACATAATTTTCTCTCTCCCCATAAATAACGGCCGATTAATACTATATAATTTTCTCTATCATCGTCAAATTACTATATTATCCTTAAGATCATATTTATGGTATATTTTATTATATTAAAAATTCGGATTTAATGTTTAAATCCTAACCGCCGATCATGTAAAATTAAAGGCTGTGATCGCTTCCTATTTTATACCTTAATATCACTTTCTATATGATCTACATCTGATAAACTCATTTTAGATATCTTTTAGTTGTCACATGATTATTCATTAGTTGGTTCTCGCATTCGTTTTGAGTCATTTTAGTGTATAGTGTTAATTTCACATTTTCTTTTAGTTTCATTTGTTTTTTTTAGGTTCTCTTATTTTTATGGTTATGAAATGGATGACTTATAAAGTATAGAATTAAAGTTCATCTCGATAGGAGTTTGTAGCCATAAATGGATCCAAAATTAGAGTTGAAACGAGGAGAACGAGACAAAACAAAATCGTCGCACGCAGGATAGTGCAACTTCAACGAGCGCCAAATATAGTCGCTGAAATGTCATTTTTAAGCTACAAATTCGGCGATTGTTGATGTGGTTGTCGAACTTGCTGAAATTACGTGTTTTACTATTTTCTTGAGATTTTTAGCACTTATCCATTATTTTATAGATAAATATGGACTCTATCAATACGTGACTCCATAGATGTATAAATATACATCATTGTGGAGCCATGTATTTCATTCATATTTCCATATTCAATTCTAGATAGAGTTCTATATTAGCTTTATTTATATTCTCTGGAGGAGGGTTCGAGATTGACTATCAAAGATCAAGAATTCTACAATAAGGATTTATGTTTATCTTATTATATTTTAATATCATTTTCATTATGTGTAGCTAAACACTTTTGTGATTACTAGGTATTGCACCCGTGCTATGCACGAGATTATTTATTTATAAATAATTTATGCGTAGAGATATTTAAAGAAATTAAAAATATTGTACCGATTTTATTCGGTGGTTTTAGAACCGTAATCGATAGTCATATTCTCAATTGTGACTATGTTGAGAACAATTCGGTTACAGTTCGAGAACCGTGATCAGCAATTTGAAAAAATAAATTCGATTTATTTTACCTTATTCAATGTATTTCTTATTTTATAAAGGGTCATTTTTTATTAATTCATAACAATACATTAAAATTAACATATAAGAGGATATTACATAACTATTAAACATATGTGTATATTGATAAAAATTCATAATACATATATTTGAAGTCATTATTATTTATAGTTAGATTTTGTTGTGAAATTTTAATTTTGTTATGTAATAATAAATATTTGACATAATTTTATGCAACAACGAATTAATAATTTGAAGTCAACTACAAAGTTATCCTTAAAAATTGATTTTCCATTTTAGTACAAATTCGTGTATTAGTTATTGTTTAAAAAATTATTTTAATATATTAAATTATATTAATCTTAAATATAATTTTGATCAAATTAGTTATCACAACATATAGTACCACATTGTTATATATTTTTCATAAATCACAACTATATTAATAATTATATATTAATTAATTTTAATAATATATGTATTTTAATTTTAGGAGGCAAAGGTTATAGGAGGGAGAAAATAAAAGTAGTTATTTGTTTAAATTTTAAAAAATATATAATGTAATATATTTAATATTTATATAAGTTTGGCCAATAACGTTAAAATTATCTACAAATAAAGCTAGTAAATTAATAAAGTTGAAATTATTTAATTCAATATATTTAATATTTATATATAACTTGTACCATGTAAATTAATAGAGCTCCTAAATGGAATGACCATTTGTATTTCACTCTATGTTTTACTATTAAATTTAGCATTTACTTAATATTTATAATAATACATTATAATTAATATTTTTTGAAAAACTATATTCATTCTGTTCCACTTATTTAAATTCATTTACTTTTGACACTCATTCCAATATTTAGTTGTAATAGCTTTTGAAGAACATGGTTTGTGGTTTAAAATTTGCTAAATAAAGAAATGTGTCTAAATAAGTGAGACAAAGTCGGTATATGTTAGTGTTGAATTTATCAATTATACAAATTGATTATAATTATGAGTATTAAATATAAAAAATAATTATAAACTCTGATCAAATATGACAAGTTTTTAGTACTAAATAAAAGATTAAACTTAGATATAAGAAAATAAAATTAAGAAAAAATATTAGATAACATTGAAATTTTATAGTAAAAATAGATTGAGACACTATATCTAATTCACTCTTTCTGCATAGTATTAAAATATATTATAAAGATTATTCACCTTCATAATTAGGAACATTATATATATATATAATTATTTTCAATTTATTAATGTATTATAATTTTTTATATTAATTTTATATTTTATATAATATATATATCAAATTAAAGGTATTGTCGATATCTTTAATTTAATATGCATAATATTGAAAATATTTTTACGAACAAAATAAAATAATTTTAGGAGAAAAGTATTATAGGAGAGGGAAAATAAACCATAAAGTTTATAAAATTTAAAAACTAATTTATTCATAATACGTAAGCTAAACCCTAAAGATAAATTTTAAAACCGTAAACCCTAAACCCTAAAATAAATTTTAAAACCTAAACCGGATTCAGTTTGTATATGTATGTTATGAATTGTTTAATATTCAACTTATCTTGTTGTTTTATTGAGTCATAATATAATCTTTGTAATGGAAGGTACTGAGATCAAATCTTAATAATGTCAATTTTTTATTTATTTAATAGTTATATAATCTTTGTCATTGAAATTGAAGTTATTTACAAAATCGACATTAAAATTGATTGTTGATTGATTAGCAATTGATACTTCCTGTTTATATATATATATATATATATATATATATAACTCCAATAATTATAACAAAGCATTAAGAAATATTGTCCTTCACCTTAGAGGGTTCTTAGTAAATAGGTCTTATGCATGTCAAGCTGCCTTAACTAAGCCTGTCTAAGTCTTTTAGGTCGCAAAATCTTTAAAGCTCTGATACCATTAAGAGGGGAAGGGGTTTGTTTTTTAGGGATACACATTAATCCACAAAAATATATGTAACAAATACTTAGATAAGAAGAATAACAAAATACTTACAGAAAGAGCTCACACAGAACTCTAAATATAAAGAGGGAACAGGGACGGAGCACACCTATCCACAGCAGACACAGCGGAATAAACAAAAACGGAGAAAAAGAAAGGGTAATTTCGTTTTTTTTTTTTTTTTTTTTTTATGTATATGGGATATATTATGAGAACAGAGAAGGATTAGAGACAAACTAAAATACTAGAGGAATCGGAAAGAGAATTCTTAGAAAAACATCTTATTAATGAAAGCTTGAGGAAAGATTGGAGATCTTGGAATGGATTTTACAATGAAGGAAGAGTGCCTTTTATAGGCATTCTTGATCTAATACAAACAAAAGAATAAAATTCTATTCTACATATTAATCATACCATAATAGAAAAAATTCTATTCTACATTACAATCAATTAGCCGACAAGGAAAACTTTGTAAAGTTGGCTAATCTTATCTTATTAGCTATAATGAGCTTCAAGACCTTCTTTTATGTAAATATGCCTTCAAGATTTTATACGTGTCCAACTCCTTCTTGTCCATCTTTCTTTCCTGTGTTATCATGGATTATATGTCAGAAATCTCTATGAGTTTCTGGAATTGTATCCATACTTTGATTATCATCTGTATCAACATAGGTAGGATCTTCGTCATTCAAGAAGTTGTTGTTGAATTCAACTGTATCTCCTTCTCCACTGAAAGGCAGATTTATGGACCAATTTCCTGTAGTCCATATTTTAATATAATGACCTTCTGCAATTAGTTTGTAGATTCCCCAATGAAAATCTGTCATGAATTTTGATTGTTGGAAGATTGTAACTTTTTTCTTATCTTTCTCAAGATCATATGGTTCCACTGTATGAAGATTTTTTAAATGTTGCCCTTCATCAATATTGTCTGTGACAATAATTGATTTTCTGGCTGGTCTGTATGAACTTTTAATAACTTCTGGAAGAGAAGCTATAACTTTACAATATGCCCTTCCTTTAGATTAAAGAGAGGCTATATTGCCAACAACTAATAGAAATTTTTCTCCAAAGCTGTTTAATAATGTATCAAGTTTTTCTGCATAACTAAATTCAATAAAATCAATCATGCCATTATGGAAATATGTAATAATTTTATCAAATGGCAGATCTGTTTTATTGAGATTTATTTGGAGCATTAGTAACCCAGAAACTTTAAAATGATCTACCATTTCGGTATACTCATTTAAAAGTTTAGTTTGTCCAACACTATCATTTGTATAATTTATTCTGGGTTTTTGTACCACTGATACTCCTTCCAGTTGTGAAAAATATATGTTCAAAATTTCTTCTTGAAGAGACATAAGATAGTCAGGAAATTCTTCAAGAATTTTTTCATTTATAACTTCTTCCAACTCTGGAATTTTATCAAAAATGGGTTCAAGAGTTTCTTTTAGGGGAAGATCAAGAACCCTTGCTTTAAAACTTTCAAAACTTCGCTGAGGAATTTTAAACTCTTTTTCTCCTTTTTTAAGGGAATTCCTCAGGTTTAACACTTTATTTTCTAATCTAGAGATTTCATTTTTTAAGGTTAAAATCTCTTTATTTTTTGATAAATTTTCATTTTTTATTTTTTCTTTTTCTAAAAAAATATTTAAATTTTCTTTTTCTTTTGTAACTAATTGAGCTTCCAATTTTCTAATAACAGTCTGTTGTGACTGTATTAGTTCACTCGGATTTTCTTTAGCTACATCAGCAAAACTTTTAACCTTTTCAGGTTCTATGTAAAAATTAAGTCCCAAAGATTCTCTAGCACTTGCTAGAGCTTCTTTAAAACTATAAAAACCTTTGAAAATAGGGCTTGGGCACATAATATGTTTTCTTACTGTATTAAAATCATTAAAAAGCCCAATTTGTTAATCTAGCAGCATTACTTGATACAGGAAGTACTAAAAGTTTAATAGGATATGATTTAATATCAGAAAAATATCATAAAAAATTAAATTATAGTTTAGTAACACGAACTGTTGAAAATAGAAAAATACCAATAACACATTATATAGAAGCACAGGGAATACAATTCCTTGATTTTGCTGGAAATTATAGTTCTAAATATGAATTACCGCAGGTTATTATTAATCCTAAATCTATAGGATATATATATATATATATATATATATACACTCCTAAACGGAATGACTATTTGTATTTCACTCTACGTTTCACTATTAAATTTAACATTTAATTAATATTTATAATAATACATTAAAATTAATATTTTTTTGAAAAACTATACTCCTTCTGTCCCACTTATTTAAATTTAATTATTTACTTTTGATACTGATATCAATATTTAGTTGTAATAGCTTTTGAAGAACATGATTTGTGCTTTAATATTTGCTAAATAAATAAATGTATCTAAATAAGTGAGACAACTCAAAAAGAAAAATGTGTTTAAATAAGTGGGACGAAGTCAATATATGTTAGTTTTGAATTTATCAATTATACAAATTAATTATAATTATTAGTATTAAATATTAAAAACAATTACATACTCTGGTCAAATAGGACAAGTTTTCAGTACTAAATAGATTCAGTTTGTACATCTATATTATGAATTGTTTAATATATAACTTATCTTGATGCTCCAATGGTTCATTGTATAGATTTTGTCATAAATGTATTGAGATCGAATCTTAATCATGTTAGTTTTTTAATTTAATAGTTATAGTATTATCTTTGCCATTAAAATTAGATTTAATTACAAAATCGCCACTCAAATTGAATGTTTCATGTTTTATATATATATAGATATAGATATGGCTTTATAATACCAATTTCAATTTATTGATTTGTATTATTAATTGCTAAATTTCATTCATATTTAGTGTTCATATTTCTTGGTTTTAATTCTCATGTTTTAATATTTGATCTCTATTATTAGGGGTGAGAATCGGGATGGGACCGGGACCGGGACTCCCGGTCCCGATCCCGAAGTTCCAGTCCCGAAAATAATTGATTTTTTGGTCCCGATCCCGGTCCCGTTCGGGACTTCGGGAGTCTCGAATCCCAAAATGGAGAAAAATTAAGTCCCGATCCCGGTCCCGAATTCAAATGTCCCGAAATTACATAATTAGAAATGTATTGATTTCGGGACTCCCGAGTCCCGAAAATTTTCAATTGCCAGGTCCCGATCTCGGAAATTTCGGGACTCGGGACGGGACCGGGATTTTCCTAGGTCCCGGTCCCAAATTCTCACCCCTATCTATTATTGCATGCTAGTTGTGTTTTTAATGTCCTATCTGAATTGAATTTACAATCGATCTTTCGAAACATAATACAAATCTCGCCTTGAGACCTAGCGAAGGTAGGTGAACCATACGAGGATATTTTCATCGTACTTTTGGGAGTTAATATTTTAGTTCTTGATACACACGAGTGATAGACTAGATAGTAATCAACGTTCGTAGACTGTCATATCAGAATTATATGAATATTTGAGTGAAACTTCACATGAATTAGGATTAAATATGTTAATTATATTTAATATATGTATTCAATAATTTATTTAGTGTCTGTACATTGCACTAAATTTTTTTTATTCTTATTTGATTATTATACCAACGTTCGCAAATCTGTCTACTTATTTCATTAATTATTATAATATTCATTTATTATTTGTTGTCTAGACAATAATTAAATATATTCATGAGTTAACTATCGTGTTTTCGATTATCAGTGTCGTCGGTGAATACGATTAAGAAACTTTATCAAAAAGTGAGCTATAAAGGTATCAAAATTTAAGCTCAATTCAATAATTATATGAGAAAGCCGGATAGTACACTAAGTTGTTTTCACAATAACAAACTTGATTCTTTTTCCCAGGATATGAGGAGAGTTGCCAACTCTAATTACTATCCCTATATGAGTATGATTGTAATCGAATTGAATTAAATACTGACATGCTCGAGTTCGACTTGTTTGAACATTTTAAGGTTCGAGTTTAGTTCGAACTTGGTTCAAGTTCTGAAAAACAAACTCTAGATTAATTCGATTTAATAGTGAATTCGAACACGAACTCAAACTCAGCTTAAGTTCGTTAAATATTCGAGTTCAGTTCATTAAAAAACTCATTTATTAAATTATTTGAGTTTATATATATATATATATTTATTTATTTATTTGACAAGTTTCGTGAACTATATAAACTAGAATATAAACTTCGCGAACTATTTCAAGGCCGACTCATTAAAATTATATTAAAACATATTTGCGAACCTTTTGAATCAAATATTATTAGGCTCGAGTTCGACTCGTAAAATAATTCGAGCTCGGTTCAGGACTCGAGTTTGGTTCGTCTAGTGAATGAACGAATTTCGAACAAGCATTTATCGAGCCGAACCCCGAATAGTTTACGAATGGATAGAGCTATAAATGTGCCGAGTTGAATACTAATCGGCTTGATTCGGTTCGTTTAGAATATTAGGGTGTTCGAGCTCGGCTCGTGGGAAGCTTGACAATATTATTTATGAGCTTCAGTTCAAGTTCAACTTGTTTAATATTCATATTAATGATTTTCGAGCTCAATCTCGGGCTATTTTATATTGGGTTCGCTTGAATACTTGATGAAAAGTTAGATCGAAGGCTCACGAGTCATGAATAAACGAATTCTAACATATTCATGAATTTAGCGAACCGAAAATATTGTCATGCTCAAACTCTGGCTTGATAAAATAGTGCACGACTCCTTTACTATCAATTCAATATCTCTTTGTTTACGGTGCTACTTGTACAACTATAAAGAAATATATAAATAGATGAAATTGGGAAGTTTTGAACGTAAAATAAAGTATTGGGGTATAAAACGAAAATACAATACAGATAGGGGAAAAAGTGAAAATTAAGAACTGGAAAAAATCGCGCTTCCCTCCGTCAAATTAGGGTTCTTATATTTGTCTGGAACGCACACTTCTTCTTCTCATTAACTTTTTTCATCCAAATTCCTTCAAACAAGTAAGCTCCCTCTACTGTCATAGCATATATATTTCTAATACATGTGCCCATATGCTGGTTATTAGCAGTCTTAATTCACTTATAATCAAGATACTTGAGTTTCATTTTCTGGCCTGGTACAGTGTTCTCTATCTCTTACTCGTTCTTATCTTGCGGAGTTCTTTTGTTGGTGGGAGTGTGGGAGTCTTATTTAGTTTTTTTGTAGTTAGTTCTTTATTTTTTTATTATTTTTCTTTTTTTTATTTTTTAAAAATTTCTTCCTTTCCCCCCTATTGGATTGTGGAGCATGCTTTATCAATTTACATGAGCTACTACTGCAATTATTGGAAATGATTGAACGTCTTCTATTCAATTTTTCATAATGGGACCATTATTGTTGTTGACTAAGAAAATAGATGTTTCGTTCTTGAGTAAATTTCTTCATGACTAGCTAGCACTAGATGCTTTATAACTGTGTAATATCCCTGCGGAATTGCACTGTCATCTTTTAGCTGAAAACTTAGGTTTTTTAGCTTACAAAAGCTAACTCTAACATAATTGATAGAACGTTTATTAGATTAGGTTAAATCAAGAAATCATTTTATTGGTTTATAGGATGAACATACGAGCTCTCTTTTTTATTATGTTGATCAATTGGTGGGGATTTTCTTTTCTGTTAAAGTTTGTGGATTTCATCTTTGTATGCTGCAGTGATAGTATGCACTTCAATCAAACTTTATCCTTTTGTCTCTCAGGTGTGAAGGACTTGAGTATATAGAAAACTTGCACTCAGGAAGAGAAGATATATTTTGAATGATATTGATCTGATGCTATAGTGTCACTGGTGAAAGTAAAGTAGATTGTGCTATGTGCTTATTACCTTTGTAATTGTATTCAGTAGTCCTATACAGTTGATGCCTGGGCTCTTACTTTTGGTGATAAATAACATATGTTACACCTGAGAGGATGAACATTATTTTTCTATTCTGAAAATCCTGAATTTCAGAAGCAATGGGTTGAATTTCTTTTGTCCTTTTGAGAATTTTGAGAAGTTTGTGAAGGTGTGGGGATACTTTGGTGCCTTAAAGAACTCTGGCGTGCATTGAAAGATAGCTAAAACGGGGTCCCTTTGTTGTGTGGCTGCAAGGCCACATGGGTCTAATGCTACCAGTCGGGACTGGTCTGTGGGGCCTCAGGAGCCCTACTGGAGAACTAATACAAGCTTTTCTCCTCCACCTTCAAGATGGGACTTTCAATTCCAACCAGAAGCAGTGTCATTCGGTTCTAATGATGGCCTTCAGTTGTATGGATCTTCAGCATCATCAAATAGCAGAGAAAGTAGAAGTTGGGCAAGAGGGAACAATCTGACCAATCATCAGTTTCTGGTATCTGATGGCATTGGCCCCTACTTAAGCAGCCCGGCTGACATATCTCCTTCGCAGCAATGGACTCCCCCAGTAATGCAAGAAATTGGTACAGATGACCATGGTACTACAAGGAGAGGTAAATGAAATGAATTACCTGTTTCCTGGTTCTTTTATTATGAAATATTTTTTGCTTATTTTTGCTCTACTTCATGATCTTTCTTTTTTTTTTCTTGTATATTCTGTTATCAATATCTTGATATTATATTCTTTAGAAGTCTGGATCTATTTTTCTACTTTTCAATTTAATTTGTGAGCATATGCTTGCATAGTATTCATTTCTAGTTTGTTAATATTTGTTTAAACTTCACAATGCGCTCACAGTTGAATGCCTTTACTAGCCACCCCCTTCTTTTGTCTAAACTATGTCTTAAAGTTTTGCTAAATGCATGGAGACGACTAGTGATGCTACAACTCTTACAACTGGAATTGAAGTTCAGATTGCTTCACATTTTCTAGTAAACTAGTGTTGTAACTCATTGCCATAACTAAGCAATTGTTTAATTTTGGTTCTCATTTTTCTGTATGACCTCAATGATAATGCAATCATTGGTAGGTAGCAAATAGTTTGAGATTCTCCATGTTCTCATAATATGATGGGAGCCCAAGAAATGTTGGCCATAAATAGTGATATCTATAGTGTAATATGACCACCTAATTTCATCCTTCAACGTTCTTTTTCAGATGTCATTTGGAGGCCATCATCTTTTTCTCCGGCAATGGAGGTACCATAACTGTAATCATCTTGATATTCTAACAATTTTTAATTAGTTGCTCAAATGTCAAAAATAATGTTTACAAAACTGAAATCTAATAGGGAGCATCAGCTGCTAGGGATAGTGGAGGCTCCACATCATCACGATCTGATAGTAGTTGTGATTATGAGTCCATGGTTAAGTCACATACTTCTCATCGTAACCGTCGTTGCTTTATGTCTAAAGCTATTCATCCTCTGTCCCTTCCATCAGAAAGGCCTACTAAAGAGAGCAGTGGTATTGCATCCGCTGGACGGGCTGAGTTTGATGCTATGACTCCTCAAAGAGACAGACATAATTTGAGTAGCGCTAGTGGCAGTATTGACTTTACAGAAGCACCAGACTCATTTGAATGTGATCTCTTAACCAGGCCTCGAAGTCCTGCGGATTTTTTCAGATGTGGATTGTGTGAGAGGTTCCTTTCGCAACGATCGCCCTGGAGTTCTCGAAGGATTGTAAAAAGTGGAGATATGCCAGTTGCTGGAGTCCTTTCATGTCGCCATGTCTTCCATGCTGAGTGCTTGGACCAAACAACTCCTAAAGCTCGTAAAAACGACCCTCCGTGTCCCATATGCATCAAAATTGAAGAAGAGAACTCCCCGGATCAGAGAATGTTCTCCAAGCTGAGGACTACCTTTCCTCGGCTTAAGCCTTTTTCTGAAGATGCACCATCTAAGCAATGGGGCTGCGTACAAGCAGGTGATTGTGTTGAAGGAGCATTCCACACACCAAGTCGAAACACATTGCTGTCCCTTAACAGGAGTCAGTTGAGGAAAAACCTTTCATCGAAGGGTAGAGAATATCCAGGTAAATTGAGGAAAGGTGGCTCGTTTTCGCCCCAGATTTTTGGAGGATCAGGTGAACATGGTGGTGGTGGTGCCGGTACCTCCAAAACAACGGGAGGTTTGGGTTTGAAGTGAAGGGGAATCTGTGTATAAAAGAGTTAGAAAGGGATGTGTTTTTGGGTAAATGAGGTGATTAGTCTTACCTCCTGCTAATGCTGACTTTGCATCCCTCCCTATTTATGTCTGTTGTTTCGTCGTATGTAATGTAATGTAATGTTTGTTGTCTGTAGGCATCATTTCATTTGAGGATCGATCTTATTATTCTCTTTCCAGAATCCTTCTGTAAAATTATTGATCATCATTCTGCTGCGCCTTAATTGTAATTATCAGAACCTGTTAATTCATTATAACTGCAACAAACTTAATTAACAATTCCTAAAATAAAAACTAGACTTTCTTTGCATCTCTAAAAATAAAATAATATCATTCTCGAGCAACAACGATTAACGAGCAGAGTGTTTCTTTACCCAAGAAAAAGACAGATCATATAATAATAGCAAGATTTAATTTTCAATAACCGATTAGTTGAAGGATGAAATTGGAAAGAAAGAAGTAAAGTGGGAAAGTCTTCATGTGAACATGTGACAATGGGTCCATGATTATATTGGGTTAATTATCCATATATTATATGTTATATTTATATCACAAAAACCAAATGTACAATAACAAACAGAATTATTGTATCCAACATGTTGGCCCCTGCATATATATACAACTTTGCCTATGTTAAGCATTTCATCTGTAACAAAAGCAATAAAAATACATATATAGATGCTCTTTCTTAATTTGTATATTAATAGTATATGCATTATTTAACATTGAACATACCCCATCACCTAAAAAGGGTAATAAAAAAGGTAATGGGCATCTGTTTTTAGGGTAAATTATAGTTTATGGCCTGAACTTTAAGGTAGTGTTCAGTTTATGGCATGAACTTTCAAAAATGTTTAAAATAGCCTGTACTTTAGGAAAATGTATAAATCATGGCACAAGTGAAAATTTGAATATAAAAATGGTGTTTATGATATTTTTTTATTAAAGAAAAGAAATTTAAATAAATTATTATTATCTAAAAACAAGTCAAGTTTCGAATATAGTTTTAACAAACTAAACTTTGAATAGTTTACGAACTTTGTTAACGAGCTTGTATACGCACTTTAAAAACGTGTCGAGTTTCAAATAGTTCGCGAACATTCTATAAGAACTAGTTCATAAACTTATCAAAATAATATATATATATATATATATATATATATATATATTAACATAATAATTTAATAAACAGACTTTTTAATAAACTCGTGCTCGAATATTTAACGAACTCAAGTCAAGTTTGAGTTCAATTACTATTAAATCAAATAATAAACGAACTTGAGCTCGATTTTTATTTATCGAACAAAATTCGAACTTAGTTATCAAAACTTGAACCAAGCTCGAATTGAACTTAAATTTTCAAACGAGAGAAATTCGAGCACGACAATATTCGGTTCAGTTTGATTTAATTACACCCCTACATATTATATGTCTCATATTTGTAAATTGGAATTCTTATTTAATAGACTGAAAAATTGGTATTTTGAATTAAATATTCATACATTTTAAAGATAATTTTAAAGATTTAGTGTAAATGGATGGAAGTTGGACTTTATTATTTTTTAAATACTTTGATTATGATGCCTTTGAATTTAAAGAATTTTTTATTTTTAGATATTAATGATTTATTTATTTTCTTTAATAAAAATATCATAAACATTATTTTCATATTCAACTTTTAAATTGTGTCATGATTTATACATTTCTTTAAAATACATGCTATTTTAAACTTTTTTAAAAGTTCAGGCTATAAACCGAACACTATCTCAAAATTGAGGCCAAAAACTATATTTTACCCCTCTTTTTATAATGTTCCGTAATGCTGTTTTACATCATAAACATATCATTCTTGCCTAAATATTCATGCATTTTCACATCTAATTATATGTATAGAGGAATATAAATTAATTACAAATAAAATTTTATCGTTAAATAATTTAGAGTAATATTAAAAGTTAAAAGATAATTTTTGCATAAATCTTATTTATTTTTAAGAAGAGAATATTATATTTTATTCCTTCCGTCCACGATAAGTGTATCATTATTACCTAAACGGGTCGTCCACAAAGAGTGTATTGTTTTCTCTTTAGTACATGGACCCACACACTCTTCAATACAATACATCACATCATATCTCAATATTTACAAAATTATAAGATAACATCATAGTTTTTCTTAACTCGTGTCCAATCCTCCATGATACATTTATCATAGACGGAGGGAATAATATTTTTTCTTCTAAAAATATAAAATTTGTTGTTATGTAGTTTGTTTCACGTATCCTTCAATATTTTTAGATAATATGTTTAAAATTATTTTATTTTATTTTTATATAAAAATTATCTTTTGAGACTAGAATTTTATTGTTTAGAGGGCAGTCTAATATTTATTGAGTATAAATAATAGTACATAAATAAATAATCTAAAATTATTTAAAACCAAATTTATTATCAATATTCATTTAATAAAATTAAACAATGGAGCATCCCATAATAGAGGAATCATTAATTACAAATCAAGTAAAAATAAATTAATTGTATCTATTTATCAAAAATATGAATAGTTTAAATTTATTTTTAATTAATATAAGGAGAAATATTTTTAATATAACCATCTCTCTCTTTATTTATATATATATATATATATATATATATATATATAATGCTAGAATATTGGACCGGAATTCTATATGCCTGGAGGAAGAGAATTTCGATATGATAAATTTAGGGTTTTTTGTTTCTTTTGTTAGAGTCCAAGTGAAACTAATTTGGCTGATCTATACTCCCTCCGATTTTTTTTAAGTGTTCTATTTTAGTTTTTTTCTTGTTTCTAAATAAGTGTCTTATTTCAAAATTCTAGAGTATATTTATTACAATCTTTCAATTTTGCCCTTATTTAATACTTATTAGAATTTGATATTATTTGTATGAATGTATTTATTATGCTATTAAATTAAGGGTATATAAGTAAAATTTTCATTTTATTGGTATGTGTGATTTAGTAAAATTGGACACTTATTAAAAAACGAAGGAAGGGAGTACTTTGCAGTCATTTTATGTTAATGTTCTTGAATTAAGCTAGTAATTACTTTGTATGTTATGCTGTAAATAAATATAACTGCGTTCAGTATTTATAATTATATAATGTATTAATAAATCAATATGATTATTATTGGAAATGAAACATCATTAATTAAAATGAGATCGGCCATAAGGCCATGCATGTTCTGGCTTCTTTCACTAACGAAATGATATGATGGAGCCATCGTCACTTGTAATAATACTCCAATACACTTGGTTGAAATCAAAAGTCCAGTTGTTTTCCACCATTCAATAAAAACATGACACCATCACTTTCTAATTTATTTTTTATTCACTTTTTCTCATTTTCGACAGAAGATAATAAAGAATGACCTAATTCATCAGTTAATCCTTTTGTCTATTTAATCCACCACACACACCTGATATTTGAATTTGTAAAAACACCGACTTTCTTTATTGCAAAATTATATCTCTTCGGTATATGTATGCAAGATGTTTTATGAATTGAAACAAAAATGTACTCTCTTTGCAGGCAATATATATATATATATATATATATATATATATATATAAAGTTTGTGTGCAGCCAAGTTTGAAATAATTGACAATAGGAACGTGAACCAATTCACGTGCAGATACCAAAAAAAAAAGTAAAAGTGTTGGGTCCGAAATGATATATATGTGTGTGTGTGTGGTGTTTCAAATTTTGTATTTAAAATAAAAAAATTGAGGTAGTTATGTTAATGCTTGCTTTATATATAACGGAAAACGATTGTTCAAACATATAATGATTATGGCAGACAATGTTAAATTCTGCACTATCTGGACTTTATCTTTCTCAGCTCAGGTTATACACATATAATTATACTTGTAACTTGTGATTCCTTCCACTAATTAATTAACAGAAGGAATCACAACTTATTTACTTTTTTATTTTTGAAACGCTTAAATTTGTGTTGAAATTGTAATGTAGTTAGCGGTTGGATATCAAAATCTTGGGCTGTTTGATTGGAAAATGTAGTAAATGCATATTTTTGAATATATAATTTGAAAAAAAAATCACCCACATTAATATTTCCAATAATGTCTAATAAGTAATTAATGTTTTCAGTGGTCCAATCAAGGCTCGTTTCTTCAAAGAGCATAGCAAAAAGTCATTGTGTAATTATACTAACTTAATTGAGTTTCCAGAATTCTTGATATTAAATATTTCCAGCCCTATGAATTTATTTACATGATATATTTTATGTCTTCATTAAATTATTAGAATCACTTTCATGGTTGGTTTCCTAATTGTCAGAAATGCTCACCCGCCCGCGGCGGGCGGGGTTAATGCGCCCACGAATGATGTGGCATGTCATGTAGATATATATTAAATTCTTAATATTTTTTTATTAATTATCACTTTCCGACTAGGGTTCATTGGTTAGGGTATAGTTTAATATTATTCAATAAAAATTAATAATAAAAAATAAATTTAATAAAGAAATGAAAATATAGTAACTCACATGTTGATGTGGCAATGACGTGGCATTGCCACATCAACCGCGGGCACATTAAGATGTGCCCGCCGCGGGCGGTGGAGCATTACTCTCCTAATTGTAAGCTCAAAACACGTTCATGTCATTTGAACAACTAGAAATGTAAAAAATAAAGAAATATAAGAAAACGTATAACAAATAACTCTACATTAAGTTAACAGATTTAGGGACTTGTTAATTTGTACAGTTTAGTGAACTAAGGGGTAGATGTTTACTTGATGATAGAGAAAACTTTCAGAATTTTGATTTGGAGTTTTATTTTTCAAGAATCATGTTGGCAAATCTATTATTGGGAGATTAGTTAATAAAAATAATATTGTGGAGTAACAAAGATCAACTAATGATCCAATAATAATGTAAAGATGTTTGGAAGCTAGCATTGGTGATTTGGTGTCGGTCGGTAATTAAAATTAGTTTAGATTGTAATGAATCATATGCAGATCAAATCTTCCATGATTAGTGGACAATTAAATCATAATCACTTTATTAATCCGTTGCCTCGTGTTTGCTAAGTTGGGACCTCAAATAGTTGTTCCTTTTTCATTTTCTGATAAAGAAAAGTGATATTATCTCACAAGGCATATATTTAATATTTAATATTATGAGTCGTCATAAATTCACCTAGCTAATTCTGATTTGGAACAAATGTGTGTAAATATAGGCGTAAAAGAAGTAGATAGGTTATTAATTTTGACTGAATTAAAATCGAACAGCAAATAATGTGGTAGCGTCGTTAGGTCTGAATCTGATGAGATATGGTAGTTAAGTTCACAATTAAAGCCAGCCACCAAATCTCATTCATTTTCTTCTATTTTTATTTGAAAAAAGGCAACAAAAATAAATGCATTATGTACGCTTTTTAGGACAAAAGTCCCACTAATTGCGGAAGGATCAACTCTACACTTGTGCTGAGTAACGTTGTCTATATTCTCAGTTTACGAAAATGTTTGACTTTTGATCAGATAGAGGTATTGATAATATGTTTTGAATTTAAGTGGAGATATGTTGTGAATAGAGTTTGATCTCATTAAGGTTAAGATTGTGTTTTGATTTATCAAATGAATTAGAATAATACTGATCTCATTAATGTTTCATATCTAAAATTGTGTATATCTTAATAGTACATGGTAAAGTAGCAGACGCTTCATATTTTATGGTATTATAAGGATATAAATAATTCGCTCTTCATCACCGGATTAAATTGACAATTAAATAGCAATTTCGACTACTTCTACAGTATCTCTCCGCCAAGTTCGTTTTCGTGCTCTTTTGTGTCTTGTCTTTGGTCTAGATCGAATCATTTTCTTTTATTTTGTGTCGCGTTTTGTGTTTGAAGGACACGAGTCTGAATTGGCAGGATACAGGTCAAGATTGCAGGTCATTTCAAGAAAGAAGCATATTTATATA
Source organism: Leonotis leonurus (assembly GCA_026898415.1). Classification (NCBI taxonomy): domain Eukaryota; kingdom Viridiplantae; phylum Streptophyta; class Magnoliopsida; order Lamiales; family Lamiaceae; genus Leonotis; species Leonotis leonurus. The sequence continues at coordinate 725,888 of JAPKLX010000034.1, read as the reverse complement.
CGGAGCATCTTGGACAGTTTGAAGCTCAAGACAAGGTACCGCTCAAGATTACACTGCAACTGCTAGGGGCAAGAGGAGCACATTGGCCGAGACGAGGAGGAAGATTGAAACAAACGGGAGCGCAAAAGACGATGGGCAAGGAGTTGAGATTTGCGGCATATTTCTTTTCTTACACGAAAAAGGAAAAAGATCTTCATTTCCTTCCACCGAATATATGGAGGATTGAGAGTATGTTCTTTATGCAGAAGATCTCACAGGTGAAGGAAAGTCTCGCCGTAAACCCTAGCCACCTTTACCACAAAGAAGCCCACGAAGATGCTATATATATCCCACGCTATGAATCATAGAAACATACATTCGAGGGGAGAGACAACGCCCATCTGCTCTTTCTCTTAGTCAAGGCTTTATTTCAATGAGTGATTGGGAGGAAGAAACAAGTCCTACGGGCAAACAATCTATTTAATTTCTGTTTATGTTTTCGGCCTTGTCAAGGGTTGGTCCTGGCAAGAGGATCTTTTGGTAACACTTTAATTTCATATTTTAATATAAGTATGTTTTTGTTTATTTACTTTGTGTTCTTACTTTCAGTATAAGGAGCTAGGTTTATTAAACTTGACTTGAGAAAGATGAATTGAGTGAAACTTTATAACGTCTTGAGAGGTCTAATTGCACGCATAGTTTTATCGACATGTTCCTAAAGCGCTGGATCTGAACCCTATACAACTTGATCAAGTCCTCGGTGTTGTCTGACCAGTAGCAGTCTTGGGCAAGATCAGGTTACAATTGCGAGCTGGAAACTCCAAGTGTTAGCGACTCCCTGCTTGCCAGCTAGAGGGATCAACGTGGTGATGTAGGTGGGAAAGCCATGGGACGGGCGTTTGAGATGGTGTGCCCATAGTTGCGAAATCCCGTTAATGCCTATTTGGGTATGCTGGAGTAGGCTTGATCCAGGAGCAATCTTGGACAAGGGGATAAGAGAGTGAGTAACACTTACCTTCTGGGCTGAAAAGGTATGTTGGGTGAGGCTTAGGTGCCTAAGTGACGATTAAAAAAGGTTGCCTGAGTGATGCGTTTGGGTGGTAGGAGTAAAACCTCATTCTTACGCTCGCCTTTAACCAATGACATGCATGTACAACGAACAACTTTGCACCAATGATACCCACTCTTTCAAAATAGGTGTTAAGAACTCTACCTCGCTTCCTTTAAGAAATTGAAAGAAATCTTGAATTCGAGGAATGAGTATCGAAAACCACACTAGGATACTCGGTTTATGCCGAAAATCACACCTAGTGACCAATGTTCTATATATCACTAAAAATTCTATGCGGTTTGATTCTTAAAAATGGTTTGAAAAGATAAAAATTCAAAGTCTAGCTTATGAGCAATTGAAAACCGAATTTGCCTATGTTGTTGAGTTTGATCAGATTGAAGTTGCACCTTTGAGGGAAACACGTAGTAGTGGTTGATGTATAGTCTTATGATCCCTTTTTGAGTACCCATGATGAATATGATTGTTGTTGCATGATCAAACTTGTTTCTTGTTTTCAAATCTCCATATCATCTTAAGCTTAAACTTGCTTGAGTACAAGCAAGTTATTGTGCATGAGGATATTGTTTTATACGTTTTCGGTCTCGTTTCTATTATGCTTTTGGTCTCATAATGCTTATTTTTATCGTTCAAGTTGATGTTTTGGTTTTCTATATGCTACATTGTAGGTGAGAATCGACAAAAATGATTAACGAGGCTTGACAATAGAAACGAGACGAAAAGACGAAGAAAATGGTGGATTTTGCACACTTGTCCGAGAGTGGACCTAGCGCTCGCTAGGTCAAGGAGCTGAACCAGGGCAGAATAAGGGGCTAGCGACCGCTACCCCCTAGCGGCCGCTGGCCCCTTGGAAGATCAATCTGGGCAGAACTACGGGGTAGAGAGCGCTACCCCCTAGCGCTCGCTACCCTTCTCCATCGCGTATACAGACAGAACATGGGGGTAGCGAACGCTACCCGCTAGCGGTCGCTACCTTGGCGGATTTCCCTTTTCCTATTTAAACTCTTTACGCGCGATTGTTAGAGGTCTTCTTCGCTTTTTATTTTTTTAGGGTTTAGACCACGAGAGAAAACACTACTAGGCTAGATTTTCTATTCCGTTATTCGTCTTTTCAATTTCGTTGTGGATTCGTTCGTGATTCAAACCCAGTGTTCTTTAATGCATTATTTTCCTTTTCAATTCGTGAGTTCTTTTACTGCTTTCTTTATTATTTTATGATCTATTTTCTTCTTGTTCTTTTCTTGATTAATTCACAATTCGTTAATCCAAACCTTCAATCATGTTAATTAATCTATTCAAGGCATGTTTAAATTTAGTTTCTTTAATTCTTCATTATTAGATTTAGGATTTAATTGCTTTATTAATTTTCGCCTAGGTAATTCGTATTTTAAATTCTTTAATTTCATTCGCCTAGGTTGATTAATTAGATTAGTTAAGAAATCAAAACCCCTTCTTTTTAATTGCTTTTTGTTCTGCAACGTAGATAAAGCCCTGCTTAACTTTCCTTGAGAATACGACTTAAGGTTAACTTATTAATCTATAACGAACTCGTTCTCTTGCGAGTAACTTAATAAAATTAGTTGAAACAATAAAGACATAAGTCAAGATTCAAGGATTCTAACCCAAGTCAAGTTGATTTCTTATTTAACTATATATCTTAGTGTTTTCTTTTCAGTTATTTATATTTCAGCACTTTACTTTCTGTTTGATTACAACTTCTTGCCCAAAGGCAAGAGCAAACTCAAAAACTCAAATTGTGACATCGAGAAATGAATTCACTAACTCCCTGTGGGATCGATCATGTGTTTGCCACTAGCGGAACCTAGTGAAGAGTGTAGGTATTATAAATTTATCTTGACAGAAGTGATAACGACTGAGCTCCGTCACTCTCCGATTCAAAACATTACTCTAGCCTCCCCTTCACTTTCCGATTCAAAACAGCTAGAGGTGTTCACGATTACGTTTAGAACCATTATCAAACCGTCGGTTTACAATTCTGTTGTTTTGGAATCATAACCGCACTGTTGTTACTATGGTTCATAGTTTGAAACCAAAACAATTTAAAGTGGTTCCACTTCTGAATTGTCAATTTCGACTTCAAATCATTGATTTTTTGGAACCACCTTAAAACATCTATATTTTTACATTAATTAGTAAATTAAAATTTAATTTAATAAATTATAAACAATTATTCTATAATATAATAGATAAAATTGAATTAAGATTAAAAAAAGTCTATAAGCAAATGTTTAACTCATACACGGTTATATTTCAAAACCAAAATGTGAAAATGGTTACGATATAATTTGGTTTCAACGGTCTTTTGAACACCTCAAACTACCCCACTACTTGTATGCGCAAGCTTCGAGCTGCAACCGATGCCTTCCCATGGTGAAGGCTCCTTTCGCTTTCGTGTAGTTTAAGAAGCAGTCTAGTTTCAAGGAATCGGTAAATCTAAGCAATGTGAAATTGAGAGATTGTTTTTGAGTATTCTTAATTCCTTTTATTCTATACTCATCAACTTCTCATTCCTTCAAGTTCCCGACCTTAAAAATTCAAATGAAGGCATCATATATTTCCATGGGCGTAGTTAGGTGGGGGGCAGGGGGGGCACTGGACCCCCCTGAATTTTTTTAAAAAAAGTAGGGATATTTTAGTAATTTCACATATATTAAATAAAATTATTAAAATATTATAGAATACAATAGAAACTCAATTGACGTAAACCAACATAACAAAGTCTATGAAAACAACAAGTTCATTAAATAAATAATTAAAAAGCCCATGAAAGTTCATTAAATAAATAATTAAAAATGCCCATGAAACCTAATTCTTGTGCCCTACAATTAACGAAAATATACTGCAGAAAATATACAGCAGCAAATAAGTAAAACCTAGTGCGTAGTTCATTCAGTGGATAGCGTGGATTGATAGTGCGAGATTTACTACGTTGGTATTCTACTCTCCTCGCTGGATTATTAAGTGATTGGTGAGTTTTATTCCTTCTTCTTATAGTTATATCCATTACAAAATTCTTTATTTTAAATTAGTTCGATAACATTGTTACTTGTTTTAAATATCTAATTTAGTTTGTGAGAGTTCGAGATTTGTGAATATTATTCTTTTCGTTCCTTGAGATAGTCGAGAACTCATAAAATTAAAAATTTATGAAAATAAATTGTAGAAAATATTTGAAGTATACATTATTATGTATTTTGATTATTTGCATTTAAAATTTATTTTGTAGCCAAATGGAGCGATTTTATTCAAAAGCAACACCTATTGTGAATGCTTCATCTTCATCAATCAATGGACCTACACCTACCATTGTCCAACCTCAGAGACTAGAAGAATCACCGAAGGAAGCTAATATCGAAATTGATTTGGAAAATCTTCCAAGTGATCCAGGACTACGACCTAATATAATGAGTTATCCACCAAACTTGATTGAACAGGTTCGTAGAGCTTATTTATTGAAAGGTCCGTGTCAGCCCCGCAATCATAATTTTCCACAAAAAATGGAAGGAAATCGAAAACGCAAATTTGTTCCCTTTTGGTTTGATGAATTTAAGTCTTGGTTGGAATATAGCATTGCAAAAGATGCTGTTTTTTGTTTGAATTGCTATTTGTTTTCATCTGGGCGTAGTGAGAGGGGACATGATGTATTTGTATCTAGAGGTTATAGTTGCTGGCGCAAGAAAGAAAAATTGAAGAATCATGTTGGAGACCATAATAGTGAGCATAATAGATGTAGGTTAGCATGTGAAAATTTGATGAATCAAGCCCAACATATTGAAGTTTCTATGTCTAGGGCATCAAAACAATCTAAGATTGATTATCGGTGTAGATTAAATGCTTCGATTGTTTGTCTCCGCTTCCTCATTAAGCAAGGTTTAGCTTTTCGAGGACACGATGAGTCTGAAGAGTCCTTGAATCAAGGAAACTTTATTGAGCTTTTGAAAGTTGTTGCTTCTTGCAATGAAGAGATATCTAATGTTGTGATGAAGAATGCTCCTAACAATCTCAAGCTTACCTCACCTGAGATCTAACATGATATCATAAATGTAGCTGCAATTGAGACAACTAGAGCTATTGTTGCAGATTTTGAAAATGACTTTTTCTCCATATTAGTAGATGAATGCCGTGATGTATCTGTCAAGGAGCAAATGGGTGTTGTTGTGCGTTATGTGGATAAGAAGGGATGTGTTATTGAACGTTTTCTTGGTCTTGTGCATGTGAGTGACACTAATGTAACATCACTTGAGATGGGTATTGATTCTCTATTCTCTACTTATGGCTTAAGTGTGTCTAGTTTGAGAGGTCAAGGGTATGATGGTGAAAGCAACATGAAAGGTGAATTCAATGGGTTGAGAATCTTAATACAAAAAAGGAGTCCAAGTGCTCATTATGTTCATTGTTTTGCTCATCAACTTCAGCTCACACTTGTTGTTGTTTCTAAAAAACACACAAGTGTTGGATCTTTTTTCAATGTTGTCACACGATTATGTAATGTTGTTGGAGGTTCTTGTAAGCGCAGAGATATATTGAGAGAGAGTCAGAGAAAGAAGATCATTGAAGGGATTGCAAATGAAGAAATTAGAACTGGAAAAGGGTTGAATCAAGAGATGGCACTCAATCGACCTGGGGATACTCGTTGGAGTTCTCATTTTGGTACTCTCATCAACTTGATACATTTATTTTCTTCTGTTGTTGATGTTCTCGAGTATATTGAGAAGAATGGTAGTGATGATGCACAAAGAGCTGAATCGATTGATTTATTAGATGTTATGAATCGTTATGAGTTTGTATTTGTATTACATCTTATGAGGCATATCCTTGGAATCATACATGAACTCTCTAAAGTTCTATAAAGGAAGGATCAAGACATTGTTAATGCTATGAATCTTGTCAAGGCAGCAAAAACATGTTTGCGAGAGATGATGGTTGGAAGGACTTGGTAGATGAAGTTTCACAATTTTGTATCACAAATGAGATAACTGTGATAGATATGGATGATGAATATGCAGCTCGAGGAAGAGGAAGACGTAGAAGTCAAAAAATTATAAATCTTCATCATTATAAAGTTGATCTATTTTATTCTGTGATTGACATGCAAGTTCTAGAGTTAAATGATCGTTTTGATGAAGTCAATACAGAATTGTTGTTATGCATGGCATGCTTCGACCCTAGAGACTCATTTTCTGCATTTGATGTAAAGAAGCTACTTCTCCTCGCGAAGCATTATCCGTCTGAATTTTCTGGAGTAGTTTTTTATGAACTTGAAAGTCAACTTGAGAACTTTATTGTTGATGTGCGTTCAGATGAGAAGTTCTCAAAAGTATCAGGAATTGGAAATCTTGCTCAGATGATGGTTTCTACAAGGAAACATGATGTTTTTCCATTGGTTTATCTGTTACTTAAGTTGTCTTTGATCCTACCGGTTGCCACTGCTACAGTAGAAAGAGCCTTTTCAGCAATGAAGTTAATCAAGACTGCTCTACGCAATCGTTTGGGAGATAAGTTGTTGAATGATTGTTTAGTATCTTATATTGAAAAGGATGTGTTTGCCAATGTTTCCAATGAAATGATTATGCAGGGATTCCAGAACATGAAGAATAGGAGAGAAATATTATGATGTTATATAATAAACTTTTACTTTTTGGACTTTATGATGTACCATTTTAACTCTTACTTTTTGGACGTTATGATGCACCTTTACCATTATTAAATATATATTAAAATTGTTATTTAACGTATCTTGATTTTTTTTATTTATTATATAAATATAATATTTTTGCTCCCCTGAATTAAAAGTCTGGCTACGCCCCTGTATATTTCGATAATTGAAGGCAACATATATTTCCATCATTAACAAAATTATCAGGGGCAATTTTGTCAATTTAGATTTTGATTTGCCTTCGTATATATTTCATCTACCAAACACAAGTACTCACATATTAATATTTCGATAATTGAAGGCAACATATATTTCCATCATTAACAAAATTATCAGGGGCAATTTTGTCAATTTAAATTTTGATTTGCCTTCGTATATATTTCATCTACCAAACACAAGTACTCACATATTAATATAATCATGCACTTTTACATTTTGAACCAAATTGACAGATAAAACATTTTATCTTATTATTAATTAATAACTTGAATGAATATAAACTTTATCTATAATAGTAAAATTAAAATCAAAATTTTATTTTTGTTAATAGTAAATTTAATTTAAACATAAATAAAATTTTCGTTAACGAACTGAAATGATAAACCATCAACTATTTTGATAAAAGAATGAAGTATTTATTTTCCAAGTAATGTAATTATCGAAAGTCCAATTGAGAAAATTAAACTTTTTCCGTAAAAATAATCATCTGAATTATTTAATCGTTATTATGATATTTAATCTAAAACTCTTTATTATTTATATTTTTTTATCTTATTAATCTATTTTTAAGTTTATTATTTGTAAATGATTATGCTAGACTTATAGCCTATTTATGTTTCTATTTTGCCATCATTCACTCCGAATTTTAAAGCGTAACCTAACCTGCACTAATGCTATCTAGCCTAGCTGCCAGTATATATAATTATCCACTAATTATCAGTTACACTTTCATATCAAGACTATAAAAGGTCTTCCATTTTATTAATAAAATGGTTCATGCATAAATTTAAAACTTTAGGTAATCGCGATGCGGTCTTGAATTTAATCAAATTAAGATTATCTGACACAATTTGTAAATATTTATTTTTGATTTGATGTTTTCGTGTGTGTATATATATATATATATACTTAATTAGGGGTTCCATAAAGCCATGAATTGTCAACTGTAATTAGTGTAATCCAACTAAGAAGATACGCTGTTTTGCAATAAGAGCATTAAATTGATATAAAAGAATTAAAAGATGTGACTGCCTAATACTAATAATCTTTTGTCCCGATCTAGTGCGATAAATATGTCATTTCTCATCTTATCTCCTATTTATTGCTTCATTTTGGGATAATACCATCATCATTGTGAAATAAAACGGTAGGCTTAATTTTAGAAAATAATAGATGCTCGTGCTCTATTTATTTCTTATTTTGTAATTACAAATTACATATTGTGTACATTTTCACCCAATCGAAATCAACTACATAAAATAGTACTTCATCGATCTTATAAAATTAATTCTTTATTGGAGATGTCCCGAAAATATAATCAATGTATATGATTGAATGTATTGGAATGTCATTTACTATAATAGTCTTATTAAATATCAATGGAAATAATGTGAAGATTAATAAATAAAGCTAAAATAGATTAATTTCATATATTGAGAATAAGTACTATATTTGCGTGAAATTGCATAAATGGGTTAAATACAATATTTCATCATTGAAAATGAAAAACAGGAATAACATATAAGGTCCATCAAAATTTAATGTGAACTCTTAAAATAATACTTATCCCGTCACACTTATTTTGACATATTTTTTTTATTAAATCATTTTAATTATTTAAACATATCTTCTTATTTAATAAATTTTAAAATATACATTATCAATCCATAAAATCCATAATAATTAAATACTAGATTGCGTGCCAAAAATAAATTAGACAAAATGAATATTCCCCAATAAAAATACTCTAAATCACATTCTATTATCTATATAATTAAAAACAACTTACCTCTTTTATATGTATCGTCAGCTTGCCATTTAGCTTTATTGTTTATTTTATATTGAAGTTTGATTAATGCAGTTAATTAGGATGAAATGGAAATTCAATTATTAAGAAAGCATTCATTTGTGTGAATAAACGGAACGAAGACAAACTGTAGGTTAATAAACCTTTTATTTTGAAATTATTTTAAATGGCTATTATATTAAACCAACACATGTACATAATTTTGAAATATATTATAAAAGAAGTAGCTAGTGTTCTTGAAAAGGAAAAAGAATGTCCATTAATAAAAATTGCAAAGGTAAATTTATGAGGTTGAGTCGTTTCACTCGTTTGTGATAGGACATAGGCAGATCTTCGTTTTTTGGGAATCAAAGTAAATGGCCCCAGTGTGAAGATGGAGTAATCGTGGATTTTGAAAATATTAATTGTTTCAAACCTTTCAATTCTGGTTAATTTTGAAAATTATAATTGTTTCCAATTATTAAATTCTCAATCCTAATTTTATAGGGAAGGATTAGGTACTGGTTCCAAATATTAAAAATTGAAAATCAGCAATTTCTCAATATTATTTTAATATATTTTTTTATTTTTAATTTAATTTTATATTTTATATTATATAGAATAATGATTTATAACTTATAAAATTATATTATAACATGTAAATTCATGTAAAAACATATATAGGGCAATTCTAAAAGAATCAAACAATTCAAAATTGAAACACGTGGTTTAGAGTTTCGATTTCAAACAATAAACCATACATACTAACCACAATTTGATTATTATTTTAAAATAATTTATGCGACTGTTTCATCTTCCCGTACGAAATTAAATATGTAAGTCCAGATGAAGGTTGGGGAATATTTTAATATTGATCAGACGTGCACAATATTCAGTTCAATCTTTATTTTTATTAATATTCAATGTATATATATATATATATATGTTAGATGAATTTACGGCTCCCCGCATATTTCTATATACGTTTTTCAAATTGAATAAATAAAATCATAATATATGCCTTTGCGATCAAATATATAAATAACCCATAAAAATAATTATATGCATGTTAATCCTTTTTAAGAAATACTAGTTTGTGCACCCGTGCTATGCACGTGAATATGTTATTCATCAATAATTTATGCATAGAAATATTTAAAATAATCGAAAATGATGTAATGAGATAATAATCGGTGGTTTTAGAACCTTAATTATAAACGATGGTTCGATTTCAAATCATGACTGTGTAGAGGACGGTTCAGTTATAATTTCAAAATTTTGAAACCATGATCAGCAATCCAAACCAGAAACTTCAATTTATTTTATCCAATTCAATTTATTTCTTATTTGTAACATGTATTTTATATAATTCACAATAACACATTAAAACTTATGAATATATTAATAATAAAATAAATTAAAAATTAAAATTTAATTTTGAAATTTGAAAATTAATAAAACTTTATGATTTTATATAATAATATAATAATATTTAAATTTTACTTTATAGTCATTCTAATTTTAAAATTAACAAATAAAACGACATTAAATTTTTGAAAAGTTAAATGATAATATAAATTATTACGTAATCATAATAATAAGAATTTTTAAATTTTCATATATATTAGTATTAATTTTTTGGATAGTTCATAAATATAATTCTAGCCGTTCTACACGGTTCGATTCCAAATCGTGAACTATCTTAAAAACGATTTGGTTCTGATTTTGAATATTCGAAGGAGTTAGGTTCTAAATTACAATCATGAGCACTTCTACTTCTGTAATTTTATAAATTTTAATTGGTTTAAATACTAATAATAATTAATTGATCATATAATAAAATTAACATAGTCATATTTATAAGTGTTATAATTTTTAGTTGTTTGAGCAATTTTTTAATTAATATTGATCTACATATAATTTATCTCACAAATAGTTGATTGTCTAAAAATATATCTCATTGTGTTAACTAAAAATAAATATGAACGATTCATATTTTTATATTATATTATTTTTTATTATTTTATATTTAATAAAATAAAATAATTTTAAATATTTTCCCTAAAAATATTAAGACATCCATTAAAAAAAAAACTTTATAATGAGCTTCTATGCATGGTCTCAATTTATAATGGATTGAGTTTCAACTTTCATGCATAATATTAAAACATATTATAAACAGTATTCAACTTTATAATTATGAACATTATAATTTAGTAAAATATATTATATGTATAAGAATATGTATACATATAATTATTTTCAATTTACTAATGTGTTATAATTTTTTATATTAAATTTATATTTTATATAACATATATCAAATTAAATGTATTGTCGAGATATTTAATTTAATATGCATAATATTGCAAATATTTTTACGAAGAAAATAAATAATTTTAGGAGAAATGTGTTATAGGAGAGAGAAAATAATCTATAAAGTTTTAAAAATTAATAAGGTAAACGTTAAACATAAACCAGATTCAGTTGTACATGTATATTATGATTTATTCAATGCTCAAGTTATCTTGTTGCTCTATTGGTTTACAATATAGGCTTTCTTATGAAAGATATATAAATCGAATCATGTTAAGGTTAATTTTTAAATTTAATAGTTGTAGGATTATATTTACCATTAAAATTGAAGTTATTTACAAAATTTGCCACTCAGTTTTATATATACTAGGTATTGCACCCGTACTATGCACAGATTTATAATCTATTTATAAATAATTTATGATATAGATACTTAAAGAAATCAAAAATATTGTAATCCAATTTTATTTGGTGGTTTTAAAACCGTAATCTATAGTACTTTTCTCAATTATCACTATGCCGGGGACAATTCGGTTACAGTTTCAAAATTTGAGAACAGAATCAACGATTTGATACAATAACTTCGATTTATTTTACCTCATTCAATTTCTTATTTTATAAAGAGTCGTTTTTTTATTAATTTATAACAACACATTAAAATTAAAAAATAAGATAATATTACATAACTATTTAAACATATGTGTATATTGATAAAAATTCATAATAAATATATTTGAACTCATTATTTGTCGATATATTTTGTTGTGAAATTCTAATTTTTTTATATAATAATAAATATTTGACATAATTTTATGTAACAACGAATTAATAGAGCTGGTAAATTAATAGAGCTCCTAAATGGAATGACCATTTGTTTTCCATTCTATGTTTCACTATTAAATTTAGTATTTAATTAATATTTATAATAATACATTAAAATTAATATTTTTTAAAAAACTATACTCCTTTCGTCCCACTTATTTAAATTCATTTACTTTTCACATTGATATTAATATTTAGTTGTAATATTATTTGAAGAACATGGTTTGTGCTTTATAATTTGCTAAATAAAGAAATGTGTGTAAATAAGTGAGACAGCTCAAAAAGGAAAATGTGTTTAAATAAGTGAGACAATATCAATATATGTTAGTGTTGAATTTATCAACAATACAAATTGATTATAATTATTAGTATTAAATATTAAAAACAATTATATACATTGATCAAATATGACAAGTTTTTAGTAGTAAATAAAAGATTTAACTTAGATGTAAGAAAATAAAATTAGGAAAACATATTAGATAACATTGAAATTTTATAATAAAAATAGATTGAGACACTATGTCTAATTTATCTTTATGCATAATATTAAAACATATTATAAAGAGTATTCAACTTTATAATTAAGAACATTATAATTTAGTAAAATATATTATATGTATAAGAATATGTATACATATAATTATTTTCAATTTACTAATGTGTTATAATTTTTTATATTAAATTTATATTTTATATAACATATATCAAATTAAATGTATTGTCGAGATCTTTAATTTAATATGCATAATATTGCAAATATTTTTACGAAGAAAATAAATAATTTTAGGAGAAATGTGTTATAGGAGAGAGAAAATAATCTATAAAGTTTTAAAAATTAAGCTAAAAGCTAAACATAAACCAAATTCATTTGTACATGTATATTATGATTTGTTCAATGTTCAAGTTATCTTGTTGTTCTATTGGTTCATAGTATAGCCTTTTTTATGAAAGGTATAGAGATCGAATCCTGTTAATGTTTATTATTAAATTTAATAGTTGTAGCATTATATTTGCCATTGAAATTGAAGTTATTTACAAAATTTGCCACTCAAATTGATTTCAATTGGAATGCTTCCTGTTATATATATATATATAGATTATTTACTAATATAAATATAAATATTGTAAAAAAATAGAACAAGTTTAAAACTTTAATTCGGTGAATATGAAATATGATAGAAATTAAATGAGAAAATGAAAAGAAGAAAAAGATCACGGAAGTAGAAGAAACCCTTTCTGTCACTATCATATACACATATATATATATATTCATTTTTTTTATTTCTCGATATTGCCCCTTCCATCGCCTTCTTTCCTTTTCTCATTTTCCTTTTATCACTTGCCAACACAAATTAATTTGTTATTCATGCAGCGGTGACGGTGGCTATATATTTATTTTAAAAAATTAAATTATATTAACATTAAATTATATGGTCGTAGGACTTGAATCTGAAATTTTAATTTTGAATATTGGCCTCACTATCAGTGAGGCACATTTATGAATGAAGATATATATTTCAAGTATTGATAATTTTTAATATGAGAAATTAACATTAATCATACGAAATTAATAAATTTAGATTTGATTTTTATAGGATTTGTATTTTTATTGGGTTGATTAGATAATAATCTAAAATTTTTGATTAGGGTGGACTTGTATTCAGATTACCTAAAATAGCTAAATATATTATAAATAAATTATTGATGATATATTTTAATTTAATTATGATTTACATTTCAGTATTTACATTATATTTTTATTATCCTCTCTCGTTTTCCGTACACATTATGAATTAATGCACCTTATATTCTCAAATTGTATAATATCAATCACTAATTTATTTTTACATGATTTATTAGATTATGTTCAGTCTTCAACTTATGTGAAGTTGTTGCTAATAGGCCTTTTGTATATATAGTAGGAGTATTTAAATTGCAGCTTTTATTAATTAAATATAATTTTTGTTTGGAACAAATAAGACGATAAGTCTTAATTAGTAGATAGGGAATTCCATTAATATTATATTGCTCCATCTAATATGTCACCACTTAGATTGACCTTGCTAGCATTGATAAAGTGAATTATCCTATCTATTTTTGTGTGTTGTTTTATGTTTTCACGTCATCTTATTGCATTCATAAATTAACGCAATAAACGAAAATTTACCTAAACAGTCCACTGTTTGATACTCCCTCCGTCCCATTAAATTAGACCTATTAGAAAAGTAGATGAGTGTATTATTTTAATACAAATAGATGTAATTTAGTGGGACAGATGGAGTACTTAATATATACATGACTCCCATTTGCGGAAATCGGACCACTACTGAAATACGAATACAGAGATATATAGTCTTCACTATTAAAATATATACCAAGTGTGGCAGTCAGCTTTGTTTAGTGATGCATGCTCCTTTTAGCAGGTTAATTTTGGATGTGATCCACATTTAGAGGTCAGCTGACTTCAAGTCTTCAACTTGTCATAACCAAATTGCAAACTATTCAGGGCTCGACTCGATAAAAGTTCGTTTTAAATTCGTTCATTTATTTAACGAATCGAACTCGAGCCTCGAATCGAGCTCGAATAATTTTTCGAGCCCAACTCGACCCTAAAGATATTCGGTTCGAAAAGTTCGCGAACAGGTTCGAATATAATTTAACGAACCGAGATTCAAATAGTTCACGAACTTTGTTAACGAGCTTAAAAAACGAGCCAAGCTTTAAATAGTTCGCGAACTTTATATACGAACTAGTTCACGAATTTATCAAATTAATATAAATATATATATTAACAAAATAATTTAATAAACGAGCTTTTTAACGAACTCGAACTCGAATATTTAACGAACTCGAGTCAAGTTTGAGCTCGGGTTCGAATTTACTATTAATCGAATGATTAACGAACCGAACTCGAGCTCGATTTGTATTTATTGAACCGAAATCAAGCTTGGTTTTCAAAACTCGAACCGAACTCGAGCCTTCAAATTTTTAAACGAGTCGAACTCCAACCTGACAGTATTTGGTTCAGTTCGATTCAATTACACCCCTATATACAGATAGTATATTTTAACCTGCCTATCTGAAATAATTATACTCATATAAATATAATATTGACATGTTAATGAGACTATTGTATTAATAGATATATATATGATGATGTACAATTTCAAGTTCACTATTTATATATACTATGGAGTAATATTTTATAATACATACCAATCCGTACGCAAATCAAGAATTTTTTTATTTAAATTTAAAGTGTTGTAATAATTAAGAGAAAAATAATAAAGGGTGTAATCAGTATTTACTAATTGCACTCTTATTATCATTTAACATCTCTTATTATTTCCATTTTAGAAAATGTCTCATTTTAGAGAGTACATTCCAAAATAGAATACGTCTCAATTTGGAGAGTACGAAGTGTATATTATAATATAAAATTAGTACAACATAAATATATTATAATATAAAATTAGTACAACATAAATGAAGTATTACATTTATTTATATAACCTCATCAATTTATTATATTCATACTTTTATAAATGCATTTATATACTTTATTTTCATATTATAAAAATATTAAATAAGGGTAAAATGAGAAAAATGATACTACCTTTGTCACAATAAGTTTAATACTTTTCAATTATTTTAATATACTCCGATGAATATAAATTGTGTTATGTTTATGGAGACAGAGATTATATTTTTTGTTTAAATTTTTGAAATAAAACACTTATTAAAAAATAAAAAATATATCAAAATATAATACTTATTAAAAAAAAAAGGGTGGGAGTATATAATTAGCGAGAATCGGATGTGTTAGTATATGTTTATTTAAAGCTGTCAGTAATCACATCTCATTTTCGATACAGATTGCATAATCTTTCTTCCCGGCCACAATCAAATCATCAGAAGCCATTTTCTTGATATGATATGATTACGAAGTTCCACCAATTAAAATATACATGTCAACAGAACAGAACAGAACTGCGTTTCGACTAGACATGCCCAATCTGAGTGAACCGGCGGGCTCGAACCGGAACCGGACCGGGAGTCAACGGTTCGGGCCCGGAACCGTGGTCAACGGTTCAAGAACCGGCCCGGAACCGGGTAGAAACGGGCCGGTTACGGTTCAACCAAAAGGGTAACCGTAACCGGCGGTTAACCGGCGGTTCGGGCCCGCCGGTTCAACCCCCGAACCGCCGGTTCCATTTGTCCGTTGCAAACCGCCGGTTAACCGATGAACCGCCGGTTCGGGCCGGTTCAAATGGCCATAATATGGGGTACTTCTTTGGTAGATTTTATAGGAGCACCTCTTTGGTGAAGTTTGATACATGTCCAATGTGGGACAATTGTATAGAATGTATAAGAATACTTATTTGATAAAATCATTTTATAAGAGCACTTCTTTAGTGAAGTTTGATACATATTCAATGTGGGACAAACTTACAAGGATTTAAAAATACAATACCATGTTTAATAATATATATATATATATATATATATTCTACCTAATTTTATATTTGTTTCCTATTTATTTAATATAGCTTCAATACTCATGTTAATTTTAATTTATAAATTATAAATGTTTGAATATTATATTTAATTTTTAAAAATACAACTAAATAAATTGTAAATTATACTCAATTTAATCTTATAAATTTAACCAATATAAATAACAACAATTTAAAAATACAACTATCATGTTTAACATATATATAAATATTCTACTCAATTTCATTAATTACTTTCTTATTTATTTAATATTTGCTTCAACAATAATACAAATTGTAATTTATAATCAATAAATTATATTTTAACATTGAAACAAGTATATTAAGTCACTAACTATATCTAATCTAAATTATTTTATTTCTCTACATTCATTTGAATTTATTTGTCACTTATTCCCATATAGTATAGAATAAATTAGATATTACTATAATGTCATAATTGATTAATATCTCTTCAACTTCTTATTATGTAATTAGAAATTTATGAGTATAAAATATATAATATTATACTATCTTAAGGGCAAATAAATTTATTGAAAAAAAAATTAAATTATCTATAACAATGTCTAATATTTATCCACATTTATTGTACTTTATTTGTCATTTATTCACATATAAATTATATTTTAACATTGAACCAAGTATTTCAAGTCTCTAAGTACATCTAGCCTAAATATTTAAATTTATAAATGCTTGAATGTTGTATTTAATTTTAAAATATACAACTTAATAAATTATAAATTATATTCAAATTAATTTTATAAATTTAACCAATATAAATAACAAGTATTTAAAAATACAAGTATCATGTTTAACATATATAAATATTCTATACAATTTTATATAAACTTTATGTTTTGATATATATTTAGATTCTCATCCACATGAATTTTAATAAATAAGAAAGTAATTAATAAAATTCTAAAATGAACAACTTGTAAAAAGAACAACTTATAAGTTTGTCCCACATTGATAGTTTAACAAACTTCATCAAAGGAGTACTACTATAAAACTACTACTCCTACATTATAATTTTATCTCTAACTTAAATCATTATTACATGTTTTACAAAAAAAAATTAAAATTACATGTTTTACAAAAAAAAAAAAAAAGGAAAATGTGTTGAAAACCGGCGGTTCAAACCGGTCCGAACCGCCGGTTAACCGGCCCGGACCGGAACCGGGAAGAAGGCCTGGCGGGCCGGTTCAGGTTCAACATTTTTCGAACCGGGAACCGGCGGTTCGAGGCCCGGAACCGCCGGTTCCCGAACCGTGGGCATGTCTAGTTTCGACACATCTTGCTTAGATATAAAAATATCAGACTCGTATACTAATAGTATTCCTACTCTATCTCATCATAATTACCTTATAATTATCATAATTATAGAGTAGTTATCATAAGATAAGTACCATATTTTGCGTACCAAACATAAATTTAAACATAGATTTAGTGTAAAAAATAATTCAGTTTTGCATTTCCATGTGCTCCGTGTTTATATAATGTGCAAATTGCAATCAACTTAATCTAGGTTCTAATATGATATTTGAAATCTAAAAAAAGTTATCAGTTGGTATTTATTGGCAGTTAATGCCTCGCTAGTTATGACTTATAAATTAATATAATCCCATGTGCATAAACACACATTTTCACTCCAAATATTTAGAAATTTTCAGACGTTGGAGGACCAACTATTTCGAATTAATTAATACTTTATGAAAACAATATAATAAATACTCCCTTCGTGTCCAATTTTACTAAATCACACAAACTAATAAAATGAAAATTTTACTTATATATCCTTTATTGAATAGTATAATAAATACATTTTTACAAATAATATCAAATTCCAATAAGTATTAAATAAGGGCAAAATTAAAGGGAAAAAGACGGGCCGGTCCATTATGACTAAATATTGGGCAAAAAAAACCATCAAAAAAACTTATTATCATGCGCCCCCAAATTACAAGTGGATGGACCAAAAAACCACCCATATAAATCGCGTCTCTTCACTTCAATTGTCCCCTCCTTCTTCCCCCCTCTCTCTCTCTCACTCAGCCGCACCCTCTAGAAGAGCCATGGAGACTCCCAGATTACTCAAAAAATTCTGGATCGCTTCTTGCACTATTTTCGTCTTCTGGTATCTCCTTATCTACGCTTCCGATCGCTCGTCTCTGCCATCCCTCGCCGTCGCCAGGATCCAATCTTCCTCTGCTAGTGATAGTAACACCTCCGCCGTCGACGGCAGCGAGGAGAGGAGGAGATTGTGCAAGGGCAGATATATATACATCCATGAAAACAGTTCTCGCTGGAGATTATATTTCACAACCGAATGAAAACAGTAATGGTTTTGGATTTCAAACTAGATGGTTCATTACTTATGTGCTGATGGTTCATTACATCTGTTCTTATGGTTCACAATGTCTGATGTAATGGTTCTCGCTCGTCTCTGCCAAAACCCTCGCGAAACCAGAAACCAGAAACCTAAATTCCTCTTGGTGGTTCTCTTGTTAGCTTATTCTGGTTTTTGCATAATCTGGATAGAATAATAAAGTTAAGTTCCAAACTGCATAAATCAACACACAACCATCAACTGAAGATAACTAAACCATCAGTGAGTACAAAGTAAACCAGTAACATATAAAAAATAAACCATCTCGTATGAAAAACAAATCTAATGGTTTTAAGATTATGTGCATATGGTTCAAAAATTTATCTTGATGGTTCTCTTGTTAGTTTATTCTGGTTTTTGCATAATTTGGATAGAATAATAAAGTTAAGTTCAAAACTGCATAAATCAATAAAAAACAGTGGAAATCAGATCATTGAAACTTGAAACTTGTGAATTGTTGACAACCAACGTCTCCTCTCTATACTTAATCAACAATAAGATACTGCAATCCATTAGGAAACAAAAATTCGGAACAAGGAAGAACCGACGATGAAAACAGAGAAACCGTCGAAACAAAAAAATGAAAATTAAAACAGAAAAAATAGGCAATTGAATCTGAAAAATGTAGTAACAATCAACCCAGCATCAAACGATCAAAAATAGAAGAAGAAATCTCTGAAAAAAAGGAATAATGGACGGCGAATCATGCAAAATTTGATTCGCATATGATTTTCTGCAACCGTTATTGATATTTCCATAAATAAAAAATATAATTAATACACTAAGGTTAAAAACGTGAAACCACATCAATATTTTGGGTTTAATTGAACAAAAGTGCATTAGAATGGACCTACTTGACAATGAGAAAAAATGGTGGTTTTTTTTTACTATAAGTTCACCCAGGTGGACCTTAGAGACATTAATCCAAAATTAAAAGATTGTCATAAATATACTTTAAAATTTTGAAATAGGACACTTATTTAAAAACAAAAAAAAAGTGAAATATGACACTTAAAAAAATGAGAGGTAGTACTCAATAGTTTTCATTGTATACTTTTGTATCTTATATAATTTAATGTTGCATCTTTTGGTGCGGTTTTATGAATACAATTGTCGTATCACAAAAATAAAGTACACACGTAAGAAAGTAAAATGAACCCATGCACAAATTAAAGTCTCATCATGCTCTCTTATTATTCGTATATATTGAACAAGTTACTAATTTTAGTCATAGAGTTATAGCAAATGATGCAAGAATAAAATGTATATACTTGTTATGGACTATATATCCGACTATGTGTTAGTTAGAAAATAATTTTATTTTGAGTATATGCATTAAAAGAATTGATTTATTTTAAGAGAGAATACGTACATAACTATTGTTAGATCCCTTTCACCTAGATGACTTTGAACCTATGGGCGATGGTTATGATTAATGAATATGTTTGTTATTAATTTATGAATATTAGTAAAAATATCAATAATTTTTTGTTGGAAAATATTTATAAGGATTTTGATTTATATTCCAAAACTTCCACTGAATGATGTATTAAGTCCAAAATTGAAAAACTGGTTTTTAGTTTTATTCTAGAACTCATATGTTAAGAAGTTCAGTTTGCAGTGCCTGGAGAACTCAAGACTGGAGTCTCATGACCAATATTGAAGTTTTATTAAACTCTACGAAGAAGTAAAAACTGAAGGACAATCTCCTAAAATTTTGTCCTAAAGTATTCAAGACTCAGAGATTATTGAAGCATGAAGATCTCGTTCACTGAAGCTCTGCACTGAAGTTCAAGATATTGAAAGCTAGCTATTGAGTGGATTGACTAGTTTCATAGGTGTTTCCATTTTTGGAAAAGATCTCAGTATGTGAAGCAATTCTTATTTGCAGATACCAAAAACGGTAAAAATGATGACAACTCCAACAAGAAGAATTTTAAATACTACGGATGAAGCTCTCTCTCACAACAGATATATTCTTGAGAGTGTCCTATAAATACCCCGCTTCTTCAAACGCTTCAAACACCGGTTACCAAGTTAGCAAACGCTAAATCGTTCTATCGCTCAAGCTTTCTTCTGCAATCAAGCCTCCAGTTTTAGAACACTCAAGCTACACTGTTAACTCTTAGTGTGTTACGATACAATCTGTAACCGAAGAATAGATCTAGTTTTAGACTTTGTCGTTAGATGGAAGTGATCAGAATCAATTGTTCATCAAACCTCTTAAGGTTGATCAATGTAAGACACTCCATTTAGTTGGAAACTCTCGACTCACATCGAGACTCGTGGACGTAGGAGTTTTTATCTTCGAACCACACAAACTAAACTCTGTGTTTTTACTATTTATTTTCAGTATCGCTATATTGCATAAACTGAATATTGATTAAGTGCAAACTTGAATCATAACATTAAGTTTTATGAAAAACATGTAAGCTTCTAAACCACCACTTCTGCACTGTAACACTTAAGATATTAGTCCATCAGGCAAAATTAGTATTTGACTGAAGGATTGCTATCTGAAGTTATACTTGAGACTGAAGCTACCTCTCTTTATATTTGAGCCCTCACTGAAATTGTTTTAATCTGAAATATTTTATTGTGGTGGATTCCCCCATATACCAGAATACTCATTTCGGACCAACAATTTTAATTTACGGGTTTATTAATTGATGTACGTATGGCCAAGTAGCACTTTTCTAATAGTTTATGTCTAACTTAAATTATAAGGATGCCTCTTATTTTATTACTACTACTTAATAACTTTATCAAATTGATTTTTTTTTATCCACATTAATGCCGAGATTGTACGATTTGTACGCAAATGAAGAGTTTGGAATTTGAACTTGCACAAGTGTACGGCTAGAAAGCGTTTCAATAAATGAGAAAACTATACAGTCAAATTAGGATTTAGAGACTAGTATTATTTAAACAAATGTATAATACATGTATTTTCTCTGTAAATTGAAAGGATACAAATTTATATACTTTTGCAGAATTGCTTCATACAACTTCGGTCGCAAGACTCGCAACACATAAATAATTTAGTTTTATGAAAATTATTTAGCTTATTTTAGAAATAATTAACAAAGGGAATACTACTTCAAATATTATTTATATTGACAAATTAAAATTTAAAGTAGCTTGAATAATGCCATTAATTATGGTAAGCAGTTAGCCAACTTTCTATATTTGAAAGCAACAAAAAGAGAAACAATGGACATGACGCATTTCACACTAATGTCGTTTTTTTCCCTAATTTTATAGTAATATTGAAAGTAAGGGATAAAATTGAAAGGATATGCAAAATCTAAGTGCAAATGCAATGCATATTTCTAGTCTAAGAAAGGGGCGGAAAAATACATATGCTGTCAAATTACTATATTTAATAAAGAGGATAAGATAGTAGATGACTATGGAATATGGAGAGAAGGAAAAATCTGCACCTACACGGTTTCTCACTAGTATTTCGGTATTTACAAATTAAACTAAAATAAAATCAAGAAAGTCTCTTTTTAAAATAAAATAAACCAAAATGAATAAGTAAGACAAATGAGGAAAAAACATACTTGCGGCATATGGGCTTTTGCTTTGCACATGCTACGAATTGATAGATTTTAACACTATAATAACGAACTTGAGTAAATAAACAGAAACGGTGGATTCCCACTTGGAATAATAGTTTTGGACTTGTATACATTGCAAAATCATCATATCATAATTAAAAAATACAATATGCTTATAAATGATCGTATCCTATTGTTGCAACTTATAACATATTTATAATGATGATAATACAACAACATATTATCTTTTGTTCAATTTTAATTGTCATATGTTTCAATTCAAGTTTAAATTTTAGGCCATTATTTTAAGTTAAGAATTTACAATATTGTTATTTTTCTTTCCAAATTATTGTAATTTCGATAATAGTTGTCTCACTATTCGTCTAAAATGGAAAAGGGAGAGTGAGTGGAAATGACGTATTAGCCCTTGATATGGGTACAAGAACTACAATTCGGTGGTTTCAACTTTCAACCCCAACAGTATATGGTCCCTACAGCAATAGGTAGCCTTTAAGAGATCCAGTTAGAAGGAGCCTTCCCTCTATTTATACAGCCACACTCTCTTCTCATTTTCCGCAATTCAACCTCCTCCTTCTTCCTCTTCCCCCCCTCTCTAGAATATATTCAGGAAATTACTGAAAAAAATTCCACACATTTGCAGAAGCAATGGCTCTCTTCGTACTTTTTCTGGTCGGATTTCTCGAAATGGCGTCGGCCGCCAATGGCTACGGCGGAGGTTGGGTAAACGCTCATGCAACCTTCTACGGAGGCAGCGATGCTTCTGGAACAATGGGTATGTAAAATCTCAGCTCCAAACTAAAACCGATTTAAATTTAATTATGTAAGTGCATGTTTGGCTGAACACAAATTTCTGAAATAAAAAATAGGCGGCGCGTGCGGGTACGGGAATCTCTATAGCCAGGGGTACGGTACAAACACTGCAGCACTTAGTACCGCCCTATTCAACAACGGCCTCAGCTGCGGTTCGTGCTACGAGATTAGGTGTGCCGGCGAGAGGCGATGGTGCTTGCCCGGTTCGATTCTGGTAACAGCCACCAATTTCTGCCCCCCAAACAACGCCTTACCCAACAATGCAGGGGGATGGTGCAACCCTCCCCTCCACCATTTCGATCTTTCACAGCCTGTATTCCAGCACATTGCTCAGTACAGAGCCGGCATTGTCCCTGTTGCTTACAGAAGGTAATAGTTTATTCTGTGTAGTTATTATAAAAGCTGATGGTTTGGTTATTTTTGTCTTGAGTTCACTGAAAGCGGAAGCTTCTATAATGGCTTCTTTAATTTTGTGTTCTCTGAGTCATGTTATAATGGTGTGTGCTCGATGTCACTAAACACTAGTATTCTTCTTGACGTTTATGCCCCTGCCCATGTTTTGATAGCAGAAAAGTTGTTTGCTTGTTTCACTAGGGTCAAACATGAAATCAATTAAGTTTTTTTTTTTTGGTATAGGACCCTTACCTTTATGTTAATATTCCTACTATATTTATCCCGACCACCCTATTTTCCCTCTTTGGTGGTTGCTACTCTTTAAATGTTAATATTACTTTACACCCAATGTCTCATGACTACTTATTCCAAACTTTGATGATGAAGTTGAAATACAATTATATATGGTTTGAATATTTGCAGGGTAGCATGTAGAAGAAGGGGTGGGATTAGGTTCACCATCAACGGCCACTCCTACTTCAACCTTGTACTTATAACCAACGTCGGGGGCGCCGGCGATGTACACGCCGTGGCGATCAAAGGGTCGAGGACCGGGTGGCAGTTGATGTCGAGAAACTGGGGGCAGAATTGGCAAAGCAACAGCAATCTCAACGGCCAAAGCCTGTCGTTCAAGGTGACCACGAGTGACGGCAGGACCATCATCTCCAACAACGCGGCTCCAGCTAGCTGGTCCTTTGGCCAGACATTCTCCGGAGCTCAGTTCCGTTAAAAGTTCGTTGGACTATATATGTATGAATTTATATTTATATACTTGTATTAATTAATTATGTTAGGTCAAGAGTGTCATAAGTTAGTAGTGTGGGCTAATTACCTAGTTGGTCTCTGTCTCTGAGGGTGATAAGAAATTGAGGGGGCTAATTTTAAAAGGTCCTTGTCCTTTTGGGGATGAATCGAGAATCACTCAATTTGTGAGGGTTGGATTGTCTTATTACTGATTGACTTGGGGCTATTGTGTTTTTGGGATTTTTAATTTTGATTTCTTGTTTTTGGGGGGACTATTTTGCTGTCTATTGAAAGGCAGAAGATGGCTGAGGTGGATATGTAAGCACCCGCTTCCTGTTTAAGGGTTAGTATAGTAATTACAAGTAATTGTATCACTCTATTATCTGTTTTTATGATTGTAAGAATAATATGCATGCGATGTAATTAAATGAAATGGCTTGTTTCTACTTAGATCCCTGTCTATCTTTCGTCCTTGGGAGTTCGGTTAGAGTTTTACTTATTCGAAATATAAAATAGTGAAATATAAATAATAGTAACCAACATAATACTCTCTTCGTCTATGAAAGTGTTTAATGAATTGATATGACACATGTTTTAAGAAAATGTGTTGACTTTGAGTGGAGTGTTTGATGAATGTAGTGAGTGGAGTTTGCGTCCAACTTATAATAATTATTAATTGAGATGACTAGACTTGATTCTCAATCGTGTTCAGTCACTCAATCAAACTGTAGTATTGTCCGTTACTAAGTTCATTAATATGCACACGATCACGATGTACACACATCTCACACCTCCCTATTATTTATATGTCAAATTCCCCCATTATTAACGCCCTTCTAGCGTTTTATTCTCTCTTTTTTTTTCTTCTTTTGAAGAGTTAATATTCTTTTTATTCTATTTTTTTTCTTTTTTTTTCAAGGGGAACCGAACACATAAACACTATGGAGTAATCATTCATAATCCGAATTATGATCGGTACACACCAACTAGTAAAGTAACATGCCCCACTAAACATTTCAATAACACAACCTAGCCCAATCGAGAACCAAACCAATCTAAGTTGTAACCTTACAGGCTCATACCAAGACTCACATGCTAATAATCGATCATCATCAACACAAATCAATCGAACAAGCAAGACAACATGCATATGATCAAAATTGTGGAAGCACACGATATCACAAAATCACAATCACAAATAAAAAGTTACAAGTATGAACATTAGACAGAACAAACACTAAACAGAACGTACATAGAAACGTTACAATACGACTACAGACAAACACATAAACACATGAGAATCTAATAAAACATTAATTTGTATTCTTAGTGTGGGAGGCAAGGTAACACAAATAAAAAAAAATATTAAAAGGTGAAAATAGTAGTCTATAATATAGAATGTAGATAGTGATTTGTGAACAACTATGTATCCTTAAATGGAAAACGCGACTCTTCATTTTCATTAAAATTTAAACAAACAAATAAATACAAATTAATTATGAGGTGGGGAGAGTGGTGAAGATAAGGGTGGATAAATAAATATATAAATATAAATTAATCAAATAAAGAGATGACCATGATAATTAGGAAGTTGAGAAGTAGAGGATTAAATAGTCTCTCCAACCCATCGCAAATTAATATATTTAATGTAAATAAATGTAAATTATTATTATTATAGTTAATTAAAAAGAATAAAAATTAGCTAATTAATACTTAAAGAGATGATAAGTAGGAAGTGACAATATAAATATTTAAAAAGATTATATTTAATGTGTGGAAATGAATGCTATCAAATTAATCTATATATATATATATAATAACAATATAATTTTATAAAAGAAATAAAATAAAATTAATTATTGATAATTATAAGAAAATAAAATTTTAAAAATATAAATATAACTATATTTGTACTTTAACTAAACACGAATTAATTAATTTATTAATAGATTAAAGAGAGACTAATAAGGAAGTGGGGGAATGGATAAGATAGAGATAGACATATAAATAAATAACCAAATACAAATTATCTAATTAATTAATAAACTAAAAATAATTAGAAAGTGGGGGTGTGGAGAAATGAATAGTCTATCTCACACCCTCACAACCTATATATATATATATATATATAAATTATTATTATTATTATTATTGTTAAATAAAAATAATATAAATTAATAAATTAATTAGAGACATAATAAATAATAATTAGGTAGTGGATCAGTCGAAATGAATAGTCTCAAATTAATTTCTATATACTTATAAAATATATAAAGTAATAAAATAATTAATATAATTTTATAAGTGAAATCTTGAAAAAATAATTATTGGTAATATGAAGAAAAAATAAAAAATAAAAGGGTATTATATGAATAGTACCCACTTTTGTAACCTTTATATCAAAATTGTCCCATTTCTAAAAACCATAATAAAAGTGCCCAAGTTTAGTATGAACTTCCCAATTTACCATTTCTTAACAAAATTTCTCTATTATCAATATAATTAATTAATTAATAATTCAAATGGAGTAAATCATGCATTCCTTTCAAGCCCATCACACTTCCGTAACAATAAATTCTATATTAATACCAACTTTCATACCTTCTTTGACCGATAAGCTGTCGGGTCGTATCCACCGGAAGTTTTAGGGACCACGTCCAACCACCAGGAACACCTTATGGTTTCCAAACGCAGATTCCTTCAACAGCTTACAGCACAGCCCTCGTTCGTTTCCTACCCGGGACGTATAAGTATTTGGTTGGTAAAAATAAGGAAAATATAAATCCAGAAGAGGATGAACAAAAGCCCAAATCTTATTAAGGAATTATAAATATATATTACATACTAATTTAATCTCCTTTAGGAAGGACACTAACTTGTTTAGCTACCTATGGTAGCGGAAAGAAAAACAACTCGCATAAACTATATAGGAATACAATGTTTATCGTTGGAGAGAAGTAATGAAATTTTCGATGCCCTTCACTCTCTCCTAATGCTTGCTTATATAGGAGGCTGGAAGCCTCCTATTCTCCTCCATTATTGCCTCAGATTCCTTATCCTTTGTATGATGCTTCTTCACGTGAAGCTGGGTCCGGATACGGCTGCCGACACAAACATTTCTTAGTGGTTGGACCCCTTCTTTGAATTAGTGGTCCTTCCTTTAACTTTATTCCACCGACGATTCTTTTCTGGGTGGAACATCTCTTTCTGTCACCCACCTTTGTCGTTTTCTTTTTGGTGGGTACCTCTCTTTCACATGCTTTCCTTGTTTGAAAGCATCTTCTTTATTCCCCTCACATGACTCCTTTAATTTTGTCGGCCATGTTCCTTTTTTGGAGGGCCCTTGTTAGCTCGTCCTTTCTGGGAAGGATTCTTCTCCCCATACTCATTGGCTCGAAATTTCTTCTTGTCTTGTTTAGGCAAGAAGCCTTTCCCGAACTCTGGTTCACGCTGTGCTGAGCAATCCGAACAAATCCGAGATTCCCAATGGCCAACATGAGCCATGCAGAACTTACGATGAGTTTCTTTACTCATCGCCATCTTGTTTTCCCACAGAAGAGTCCTTTTTCTTTCGAACGCCTCTTCTGCAAACTTGGTTGATTTTCCTGTCATAGTGTTTAACAGGAATGTTCCATTTGCTGAGTTCTGGATGAACTTAAATGGAAACTTGACTTTGTCCATCTCTGTGAGACAGACCCATAATCCCCATGCTCGCCTAGTTGTAATTTGATCTTCAGAAATAGCGGCGATCATTGGTACCTCGTTGGGTGGCGTCTTAACTTGGTTGAAGACATCCATCCTTGGTCGTCTGAGCCGTATATAATGAAAGGCCTCATGACTCCCTTTCCCTGCTGGTTCTGGAGCTACACTAATGAAATATAGCTCCAAAGTATCACCTCGGCAAAGTGATTCATTATTTGCCCAGGTCTCGTGCACTGCTTCCTAGATCCATCGAGGCAGACTCGAGATTTCTGGAAACGATGGAGACGTAGTATAAATCGAGGCGAGTGTCCCAAATTCATACCATTGCTTGACATCCTGGGGTTTGGATCCTGGCATCATCCACATCCTTGGATATTTTCCTGAGACATCAACCCTACTAGTATTAGGATTGATATCCATTCTCGTGAGTAGTTTCTCCCATTTCGCTTGGTATGCCTGTTCAAAAGAGGAGAAAATAATCTTATTAGTATTAATCTCAGATTTGTCTGTCAAAGGCTTGAGACTAATCTCTCCATCTTTTTCCCCAGAGGTGGAGGGTTGACATGATGGTTCAGGCGGTGAAACCTTTGCATCATCTTTTTCTTGGGCCAGTGGTTCAGACTCCACTGACCTAGAACTCGCTCGAGGGGTATTTGAATTCCCTTCTACCGGTTTAGGTGCCAGAACACGAAACTCTGCTATCTCCAGAGGTTTTCTGGAAGCCCGCAGGATTGGCTTTTCCAACGCCGACCCTAACTGAGTATAGGTCAGCAGACTGGCTCGTATCCTACCGGAGACTTTCGTCTTATCGGTAGCTCGCAATTTCCCCATCTGTTCAGCATGGAGAGTGCACTCTTCCCATTCTTCCAAAAGCATTTCCAAATTTTCTCGGAGATGCCTCTGGGCTAGGATGATGGAACTAATTTCGGCTGGCTCCATCTCTTGTCAAAAAATCTGCAAGAATATTTTCATGAGATTTTATTACAACAATATCATAAACATAATATTGACATAAAGCTTGTCATCTAAGTAATCTAGCCTTTTCAGGCTTTGATTCTATTTTATTTCTTAGGAAAGCTTTAACCTGTGTATTATCAACTTTTAAAGTAAATTTCTTTGCCAATAAAAATAAAGGCCATTTCTTAAAGGCCTTCACAACTGTAAATAATTCCTTTTCGTTGATATGCCATCTGATGGCCTCGTTTTCTGCGAACAAACGGCTACAATATCTGCACGGTTCTTCCCCATATGGAGTGATCTTTATTAGGACCGCTGCCCACCAATGATCACTCGCATCTGTATAGAGGACCAGATCATCCTCGTCCTGTGGAATTGAAAGCTTTGGCGGATTTTTACATTCCTCCTTTAGCTTTTTCATTCCCTGTCGATGTTCTTCCGTCCATATAAACGGAACATCTTTCTTTAGTAGATTACTAAAGACCTTCATGTGTTTCGCAAGATCTTTTATAAACATTCCAGCGAAATTAACAACTCCCAGAAAACTCTGAAGTTGTTTCTTCTCTTTTAATGTTTCTGGAAAATCCTGGACCTTTTGCACAATATGATCCTGCAAAGTTATTCCAGACTCATCAATCTCTATTCCCAAAAATTTCATTTTTCGGGTAGCAATTACTGCTTTCTTTTCAGACAGCACTAATCCTTCCTTGTAACAAGCATCTGCGAATAATTCCAGATGTTTGATATGTTCATCCATATCTTTTGATGTTATTAGTATATCATCAATATAGACAAACATAAAAGAAAAATAATCTTTAAAAAGATTATCCATCTTCCTTTGAAAAATCTGGGGAGCATTAGCTAACCCCATTGGCATTACGTTCCAAACAAAATGCCCTTGTGGTGTTGAAAAAGCTGTGAGCTTTTTACTTCATTCTTCCATGCGAATCTGGTAAAACCCTGATTTGCAATCAAACTTTGAGAAGACCTTAGCATTTCTTATGTAGTTAATAAGGTGATCTCTACTTGGGATAAAATATCCATCGAATTCTAGAATATAATTAATCCCTTTGTAATTAATGACAAGTCTAGGTTTACCTCGCTTGATCTCACCATGATTCCTTACCAGAAACCTTGGGCTACTGTAAGGCGAATTAGCTGGCTCGATCAACTTCATATCAAGATGTTCCTTGATAATAATTCTCATATCTTTCTGATCTATCAAGTTCATCAGGATAAGTCTGAAGCTAACAAACTCGTGCACCCTTTCCGGCTTCACCTTTAAGGTTGCTTTGATTTGGTTCTTTTCCCACCAGGCCAAAGGATTCTCATTGTAGCATCTCGAGATCTTCCTTTTGACATCTGCAAGGGACACCTGCATTTCAACCTTAATTTCTTTGTTAGAAATCAAAGCTGCCTTAAGGATATGGATTTCCTCAGCTTGAAGATCATTCTCACGGATGCAGCTAAGCACTGCTTCGTTGAACCTCCTTTGATCCTTCATCTTTGGTTGATGAAGTTTGCCTTCATCCTTCATATCACCACGCTTGTTGCGAAAAGCTACTGGAATCTGGCGATTAAACGCTTTCCTTAGTCTCTGAACAATGATTTTATACTCACAATTAGTTGTGAACACTAATCTTTTTCGCTCATTGTCCTGCGTGTATCTTTTGAACATCTGTAGGAAATTATTTCCTAACAGAACATCAGCTCCCGTATCATGAAAATAAATTGGTGGAGTTTTAACCTTATACCAAGGTGTTTGTCCCGCTCCTCCAATTAGTATTTCCACTTCTTTTACTCATTTGGATATAATTCCTTAATAAACCTAAGGCTCTGATACCATTTTTTGAACGCTGTATAATGCCAAGATTTATCTCAAAACATGCAAATAAAATATCTACATGTTCTAATTTCAAAGAATAATATGCTCAAAAGTTTTCATCAAAATCCGGTCGCGAAAAACAAAAACCCGGTCGTCAAAACCCGATCGTCAAAACCCGGTCACTATTTCAAAACCCGGTCGTCAAAATCCGGTCCATAATTTTCGACCAGATTTTTGTTCTTTACCATTTTAAATTATTTTGAGCATCTTATTGATTGAAATCATCTTGAAATACTAATTATTAACCTTATATGTAATAGAGAAACGTTAAACATTTAGAAGATTTAAGCATGGGCAAAATGGTCTTTTTGGGCATATTTCCAATGAATTTTAGGAAGAGAACATTTCCCATGTAAAAATTACAAAATAGGGCATTTATCATAATTATGCCAAAATAAAAATATATCTATACTTATATATTAGTTATTTATAGTGTGATAATTCAAGATAAATAAAACGAAAGAATTGAATATACAATAAACTAAATAAAAAAAGACACATTTTTTATATTGGAGTTTATTAAAAAGCATGCACGTGCATGAGCGAATTATGAAGCATGCACGTGAGATAATATAAAAAAGATACACATTTTATTTATTATATATAATTTCATAAAATATATAAATTGATAAAATAATAAATATAATGTTATAATGGAATTAATTTTTTTTTAATATAGATAATATAAAGAAAAAAAAATAGAAAATAAATAGAATAAAATAAAAGGGGGTAAATTGAGTAGATTCTCTAAATATGTTTTGGAGGAATTTCTAAACATCCATCCCTTAACTTTTATATATATATAGGTAGAGATTATATAAGGGATAATGACATTAAAATTCATCACCTTTTCATATAGTTGGAAACATAACATGACATTTCAATTCAACTTAAAAATACATCACCTTTTAATGTGATGCAATTTTCTCCAAATATTGAAATGACCTTGAATTGAGATGATGTGACACACATGTAACAATAGATTTTTAATAATTAATTTAATATATCCAATGTGGCATTGCAATTATCCAATGTGTCATTTCAATGATTCAATATGACATTTTATTTATACAATGTAGCAATATATTATACTCATGTTAATTTTATTTCACTAAAAATTAATTTTATAAATATGATGTGTTATTTTATACATAACAATATAAATTATACATTTTTATTTTTTAAAATATAAATCATTAGATCATAAATATAAAACATAACAATGTAAATGTTATATTTTTTTATTTTTTAAAATATAAATCATAAATTTTAAGCTTAAAATACCCACACATATTATTATTATTATTATTATATATATATATATATATATATATATATAAAAGCTTCTTGTTTTAACATTATACTAATAAAATAGAAATAAAAAATAAAAAAATATGTAAGAGAGACTCGAACGCCATCGTGTTCAGGTACAACTACTCCACAGAGTTGTTCACGATGATCGTGTTCAATGACGGTTAGGCTAATTGTTTTGCTTTGCCCGATCCGGATACCTACTTCTGTCAGCTTCGTGGCTGACCGGAGGAACGTGTTGCCGCCGCGATGGCTGAGTGTTTTTAATTTTTGTCTTCCCTTCCTGTAATGCAGCCTGAGATGCTAATCGCTCAACATGATTTTTCAACACAAGTCTAATATGTAGACGCACTTTCTGTACGCTTGGACTTGGTACGACAGTGCACCGAAAAAACTTGAGGATGAGCTTTGTAACTACCTCTTCCGCTGAATGCAAATAATATTATCGTTAACAATTCAATTTTTCTCGAATATCATTAATTTTATAAGTTATTAAAGTTTAATATTAAATTCAATATTTTTAAAATTAGAACTGATGTAGCACAAATCAATGTGTCTGTAACTTATACGACAAGTTGCATAGATAAATAATAAAAAAACTATAAAAAATTATTAATTTACAACTAGGATTTAGAACTCCTATTATGCACTTATGTGTCACAATGAAATACTTGATAGTGTATTAACAAACATTTAAACATATTTTAGAGAGATCGATATAATTTTAATTAATATCCTTTAGTACCTAATTAATCTTCAGATGTGTGGATTCCAATTTGAACATAAATTGATCATTGAATATAAAAATACATTTTGAATCATATACTATAATTACAACACATTTAAAGGAAAATTTCACAATTATAAAGGGACAAATCTCACAACCACATGGAGTTGATAGAGTCGATACTCTCTTACAGTTTTTTTTTTCTATTTCATTAGTATAATTTTAAAACAAGAAGCTAATATATATAATAATCAAATTTGAAAAAGAGTCAAAAGAAGCGATTCGATCCTCTTATCTTAATTTCTCGAACCGACGAGAAATTTATGAATCAAAATCTAATGATTTATATTTAAAAAATATAATTGTATAATTTATATTTTTATGTATAAAATAACACATCATATTTATAAAATTAATTTTAGTAGAATAAATCAACATAAGTACAATATATAGCTATATTGTATAAATAAAATGTCACATTGAATCATTAAAATGCCACATTGGATAATTGCAATGCCACATTAGATATATTAAATTAATCATTAAAATCTATTGCTACATGTGTGCCACATCATCTTACTTCAAGGTCATGCCAAAATTTGGGAAATATTATAATAAATTAAAAAGTGATGTATTTTTAAGCTAAATTGAAAAATCATGTTATAATTCCAACCAGATGAAAAGTTGATGAATTTTAAGATTATTATCCCATTATACAAATATAGACTTGAACAGCTTCGAGAAATTTCCAGATCTGTTTCAATTTCGAAAAGAAAGAAAGAGATACTAACTTCTAGATATGTTTGGTTTGATTCCATTATTATGTATGTCGCCTTCCCAGCCCAGACTATTTAGAAGTATTCATGAGTTGCATTATTTATTTATTATGGGCCTTGTGGTGATGAATTAGGACCATTTCATACCGAACTTAGTTCGTCAAAGTTCAAACCGGTTAGTTAATTAGTCGGAGGGTAAATCGGCCCAACTATTGAAAAAAGGATCCAATTAGTGTAATCTAATCCCTGGGCAAGCAATGCAGTCGTACGATGCAAATTCTCACCTCGTCCCGAAATTACTAAAATCAACCTCAAAACCTTCCTTTCCGCCACCGCCTTGAAATTCCGGCAGAAGATGCTCTGCCTCCAACCTAAAAACCTTCCTTTCAGTGAATGATTGATTGCATCTCAGTTGCTATACATTGAGGCTAAAATTTATGAATCATAAACTAATTCACGAATTTCACTCAAAAGAATTTCACTTGATGAAAGCTTTGGGTTTATATACAACCGGATTTAGAAACAAAAGAAACACACTAAAATTATCATCTCAAGTACAATCACTTGTCTCACTAGGAAACGTCCTCATCAATCTCCCCATTCCTTCTCTCACCTTGGAACGTAAAGCTCACCCAAACCCCTCTCCTCCCTTTCTTCTCATCATCGGTTTCCTCCACCGGCATTTCATATCTGCAAACGGGGCAGGAACCATGGATTCTCAACCATTTCTCTATACACTCGCCGTGAAACTTGTGCTCGCACGGCATCCGCTTCGCCTTCTCACCGCCCTCCCACTCCTCCAAGCAGATCGTGCACTGATCGCCCTCGTCATCACCTCCTGCGATTTCTACGCTCTCCAGAGAATCGATCGCCGCCTTCGACGCCGGTGGACGACCGGCTTTGCGCGAGATCAATTCATTAACCAAGGATTCAAACTCTAACGAGCTGTCGCCATCGCCGTCGCTTGTCTCCATGACTACCATGCCCTGCGTGAAGGGGTTTATGAGCACGATCCGGCCAGGCCGACTGCCCGGATTTTCAGTCGCGCTGAGGCCTAGGATGAAAGGTAGGAAGAGGGAAATGTCTCTGTTTCTCAAATTGATTAGGTCTTCAATCAAGGAGGACGGAGCTGCTTCTGAAGCCATTTGTTGCGAGGAAATCGAATTGAGGGAAGGGAGAGAGAGATCGAAAGAGCTGTAGAAAGGACTAACGAGAGAAGAATTAGCGTTTGGTGTGCAGAAAAGAGGGGAAAATTGGGAATTTAAGATGAAGGCGGGCGCCAACAGGAAGTTTATAGAAAGTTCTGGAAGTTAATGTACTGAGATAGCAGATTGATTGTTTTTGACTTTTATGTTTATCCGGGTCGGGTCTGTGCAATACACAAGATATTTTATCATGGACAAAATTAACTATGTGCTGGTTCACCACACTTCTGGTAGGGCCTCTCTTTTATTTTATTTTTATAGCTCAATCATTTAGTTTCAATAGAGTTGGAGCTTATTATATAATATATCGAAAAGTGTATGTTAAATACTCCCACTCCGTACCACTAAACTTGATACAATTTCCTTATCTGGACGTCCCACTAAACTTAACACATTTATTCATTTAAAAATGTTTGAAACATACTATTTTTATCACTCTTATATTACTATATATATTTTTCTTAATAATCGTCTCAAAAATTTTGTGTCATGTTTATTAAGGAGTGATTAACATTGTACTGTGACTAGTGGCGAATCTAGAAAAAAATGTTGGGGGGCTAAGTTTCGAAGAATTACGTAAAAAATAAATTTTGCTATAGTTCAAGTAATTAGGAGGGACTATTGTATAAATATACGTAAAAATACCGATAAATTTACGATTTTTTAAGTATAAAATACATCAAAAAAAAAATTAAGAGGGGCTGAAGCCCCGTGGATCCGCCCGGACTGTGACTTTTAATAAGTGTATGAATTGTAATTTCCCTACGACTAGAAAATAAAAGGAAAATTGTACTGTAATTTATTACGGCGCCTCCACTTTCGATTTTGAGCAGCTAAAAGAAGGTAACTTCGTTACTCCTCTGCCGCGAGTTGCAGGTGACATGTTCGATTAAATGCTTAAAAGAAAGTTTTGAGTGGGAGGACGGTTCACAACACATGGCGATTACTTCTGGCATCATTGCATTGAAATTTCAAGCTTGTGGGATATTTGGAACTCGACTTCACAGCTCAAAATTTCTTCCTCTCTGCCCACGCACAACAAGTGAGCATATGTAGTGCTTTTCTATTACGTAGTCGTTCACTTAGCAAGGAAAAGGCAGCGTGTCTTTTTGTTTGTGTGTGTGTGTGAGAAGTAAAGTTCACTGAAATTCAGATGAAATAACTTGTATCCAGACCTTGTGGTGAAGCCACTCGTAATCCAGGCAAGAGCCAAATCCAATCAACGTACGGAGAGTCCCAAAATTCAAAATAGGAGATCAAGAAGAAAGGTAAACAAACAACACCCTTCTCAAGAAAAAATACAAACTTTTATAGTGGGATCATTTGCAATGAGATATTGGCATTCTTAATATCATTTTCGACAGTTCAATGGGACAGCAACGAGGCCGAGGCTTTCAGTATTCTGTTCAGACAAACAGCTATATGCAATGTTGGTAGATGACGAGAACAAGAAGTGCTTGTTCTATGGGTGCACTCTGCAGAAAGCAATGCGAAAGGATCCTTGTTGCTCTACTGCTGTGAGATGATGTTTTTGACATTTTACTCTTGCAGATTCAGTTGTTTATCCAATTGGCGTGTTTAATCAATTAACTTCTTGTGGATTTTATCAAATTCTTGAATTAGGAGGCAGCAAAGCGTGTCGGGGAAGAGCTCATCAAGACTTGTGTTGATCTTAACATAAGTGAGATATCCTCATATGATCGCAATGGATTGAGTAGAGGAGAAAGGATGCAAGCCTTTGAAATTGCCATTGCTCGACATGGTTTCTTGATGTGGTAGGGATCTAAGCTCTCTTGCGACCTTTGTTTTTTATATGATGCTTTTGAAGCCAAAATGTGTGCTAAAACAAAACCTTATGTGCCATCATCAAATGTATATCATAAACTACTATCTATATACCGTTTTAATTTTAATAATTGTTTGATAGTTCTCATATTCGAGTTTCTGCGTGATTTAGGGGTTCTACTCTTTTAGCCTGTGACTCTACTATTCATGTGTTTATATAGTGTGTAAGGTAGGAACTTGATAAAGCAATTATCATGTCATTCTCTGCACAAAAAATAGAGTAAATTATTTGCTCTATATATACATATGGTACAGATCTGCCTGTTGCTGCCCAGAAATGGACAGCAATAACTCCTATATATACTCTAAACTCTCCTGCATCTACACAACTATGTCAACAACCTCACCACTATTTTCACCTCAAGACAAAAATAATGTCAACATCTATGGTTGTACTGAACTATTCGCCACAGCAGAAAGCGCGTTTTTTCTCTTGAATCTTTTGCCACAAGCAGAGCAATTCTCTGGGGCCTTGGTAATGGGCTACAACATAACCATCTCTGCAACCGTCGTTGATGATCCTCTCATCTTTGTGATATATCACATCCAGTCCATTCTTCTTCATTTCCGCGATCCAGATTCCCATGGCAACATCTTCTAGTTTAAATATCTGCAGTTTGAGATAGTCATACATGGTTGAAGTGTACTAGTACAAAATGAAGAGAAACTACATAATTGTATCTTACCTTTAGGTGTCCCTTCCTGTGCTTTTTGCTTACTGTTCTTGCTATATCATTCGACACAATATAACCAGGACCGTTTGCAAAAGGTGGATATGTTTCGTCTTGCCATTCCTTGGAGCAGTTTTAATGAAAACAAATTAGTTGCAGTATCCAATGTGGGTCTTCACAAATTACACTATTATTACATTGCTTCATGTCCCGTTATCTTATAAATATTTCGGAGCAAAATCCTAACCTAGCATGATGTGACTAATTGAAGAAAGGCAATAAAAAAGCACGTAGCACAAAATAAGACTTGCTTCATGGAGATGAATTGATAGTATGATATTAATGAAGCAGAATAAAGAAGAGGCTGAATCACTTTCAGACATTTCAAGAAACAAAAAAATTAGTAATAGATGATACCTCAGGGCTTATGTACCACTTGCTGTCAGGATTTCGATGAGGCTGTGAGTCTGAGTTGATGAGGCCATAGAACAAACCATGAGTCACATTGGTGCTTCTTACAGAATTCAAGATTTCATCAATACGAACAAAAGCATCGTCATCTGTCTTCATTATAAACTTGGCTGAAACAACCTCAGTCTGTCCAATTGAAGAGATTACCGCAATCAGGTGCTGAAGGAATACTAAATGAACGAGGAAGCTAAGATATCTTTACCCCAAAGATACAGATGGCTATCGTCTTCCATGTAATCAGACTGTAGTAGTCCATAAACGGCATCAATTGAATGTCCAGATAGGTCCGCGCTTCATTCCACAGCTCCTCATTCACCATTTGGTTTTTATGCTACAGATGCAGGTCAATATTTCTATTAGCATCGTAAGGTGAAGTTGCTTAATAATGCATCTTCAAAACTTACCAAAGCAAAAATAGTATGTAAAGGGTTCTTCAGCAGATCTTTCTTATGGTTACCAAGATTTTATTGCACAATTATGAAGTAACTGTATCCTAAAAGGGACATACCAGTCCAACAAAGAAACGGACAGCGACCTGTCCTGATCGTACTTCTGGATACTGCATCCAGGATCTTCTCACCGCCATTCTACGTTTAAAATTATTTGCAGTAGAGAAAATCCCAACAAAGAGATTCAGCTGTTTTTGAGGAGGTATTAAAACAGCTTTAAGATCTTCCAAATCTATTATATGTTCCAAGTCTTCTGATGTTGGTAAACCACTGGAAACTACAGAAATTAAATTTATATCCCCAGAAATCCGTACTTCATTGACAAGCCATGGTTCCAAAGTCTGCACAATTAACAGAGGGAAGTTAATGTCAATCGTCGAGTGCAGGTCATCTGAAGAATTTAGTGAACTTTTTGACGAGGGTTCGGAGAAACATTACTTCACGGAAAGCAAACGAAGTTACGTGCTTTCCATCCACGGTCATTTGAATTCCTTCTGAACCAACTCTCAGTGTAGCAACAAATAAATCATTTTGCCTAAAAGGGAAGTATTTTCTCGGTTTTCCATCAGTATAACGGTTAGCTTTGACAGTGTGGTTATTCTCTTTACCCAAAATCTCATTGCACTGGTCCAGCTCATCCACTGATATCAACATTATACAAGTAAAGCATAAGATTAACATTGAAACAATAATACAGGCTAGGAAACAGAAGCACTATAATAAAAATAACTCAAGAAATCAATCTATAAGCAGATATTGCTTTAACATAAATCAAGCTTCCTTGTGGAAAAACAAAATGAACAGGAGTCCATGTTAGATAAAAATGAGCTGTTTACCTTTTTTACTTTTTCCCTCATCGGGAATCGGACAGCGCTCCTCGCCACCCCAGTCATGTGCAATTGTCCAGGTGTTTTGGACAATTACAGGATCCTCGGTTATTTTATCACCATGGAGCCTAACATTATAGTGCAGAATAACAGGACAATCGGGCTCCCCTGGGAGAGGTTCACCAGTCAAGTCTATACGAAAATTACCAAGAAGGCCGTTAGGAATGCCAATCAACGTTATTGAAGAACCTTGTGTCAAGCCACAAGGTACATGCAACTTAAATCCATCATCATCAAGTTCTGAGGCATTCATTTTACTAAGGAAATGAGGACACTGTTTCTCTTTCCCTCTCTTCAGTAAGCTTCCATTACTCAAACGTTTTTCTTCTTCAATAGAAGTAATCAAGGTGTTCCACGCTACACCAGCTGCTTTGATAGCTTCAGCTGCATTAGGTAAGCCCTCGGCCTGCATAACCAGGGGTTTCAAACGGTTCCATGTGTACAAAGAAATCTTTTCTTCTTTTGACAGGTTTCTTTGAGCAAAGAAATTAGCCACAATAGCTTCAGCAGAAATGACTTGAGAATTTTTTTCCGGATTGGGAATTGCAGGACTGCCAGAATTTATCCACTCCAGAGGATTTGTCCCATTGAAGTTCAAAGGACTAGTGAAGTAGTTTTCGTTTATGGGATTTTTAATAACATAGTATCCGAACACAAATAACATCAGGAAAGATGCTGTCAGAACACCACCATACCATTTCTTCATTTGTGCTCATTAATGGTGTGTGTCTGTGTCCTTCACACAGACCTAGATATCATGGTAGTTGAACTCCAATGAACCAGAATAACTACATAAAAAAGGTACCTGGGGTGGTAAACAATGAGCAATTTAAGCTTGCAATGAAGACAAAATATGATTATACGAAGTTTGGAAGTAAATTAGATCAGCAATGTGTGAACCAAGAAAATCCCATGAATCTAAAGAGTAGATCAGCAATGTGTGAACCAAGAAAATCCCATGAATCTAAAGAGTATATGTGCATAGATTTCTCTTGAATCTCGCAACGCTAAAGAAAAGGTACAGATTCAAGCCCTTCTATTATCTGATTTTGTTTTCTATCTAAATTTGGAACATCCATACATTGCACATTTCCAGTCTCCCAAAGTAGCAAGAACCAAGCTCTGGTGATACTATAAGCATAGATGCAAGTGCTTCCACTCACCAAAATACCCAAAAGCCGAAGTTTTAAAAACGGTAAGATAAGCCAATATTCAGAACAAGAACTTCATAGGAAGCAATATAGAGATTAACATCAACAGGAAGAAGCTAATAACTGCCCATAAAGTTGCCAACTTGCATCTAGATACTCATCAATGATAAAACAAATTGGTTTAAATGCAACTGATAAGATTTCCATAAAAATAAGTCTAAACTCCTTACAATTGCAACCTTGAAGCGTCGATCTCAGACAAAAGCTCAAAGAACAGAAACATGAAAACTCTCCTCAAACATCAGACTACAAATAAGCAACACTCACTTACACCCCTCAAATAAATAAAAAAATTAAAAACACACTCCCTTCCTCCACAAAGAACACAATAACACACTCATATCATGTTTCCAAACCACTAAACTGGCCAAAATCAAACCGAGAATCACATCAAAATCCGTATTTCCCAACTCGAAAACTCTTCAGATAAACTCGAAATACTCATACTTTACGCCACAAGCATTTAACTGTCCCTCTGAAACAAATTTGGAAAAGGATAAATAAATAACAGAAACAGAAACAGCAACACATTTACAGATCCAAATGCATTACACTAAGCAGCAGAAGAAGGAAACAACAAAATGAAAAGCAAGAGTTGGTGTATAAACTGGCAACATCGTGAAAAGCAGCACATTGGCGTTAAACATAATCGAAAACGAATCATACCACAAACCGAAGCGTTGGTTTAGTTTAGTGAGAGAAAATGAGGAGATGAATATTGTGGAACAGTGTGTGACGTCTGGGCAAAAACTCAACTTCAAGTCTACGCCAAAATAGTTAGTGTGGCTGATTCTATAGATTAGTTAATACCCAGATTTGGTAGAAACTAAGACGTCATTAAGGTTTAAACAAAATGATTCCGTTCCTTTGTGATTTAAACGCATTAATTAACTATACTATGTTCTAGCGTGTCAACTCCCTTGACTTGACTGCTGCTTCTATTCCAAACGGAGTAAAAGAAAAGAACCGTAAATTAAGGAACCGCACCAGAAAAGAAAAAAAGAAAAAAAAAGTTAGTCAATGTAGGAAAAGTAAAAGCGTGTGTGACTTTTTTGTCATAATGTGTCGTCTGTTCGGTGGCTGTCGGAACCTTCTTAATTTACGCCATATATGTTTGGAAAATTAAATAATGTTCAAACGTTCAAATTAAATTTCTTGATGTATACATATATAATAACAATTTTATGGGAGGAAATGTACCCTTGTCAATTTCAAATTAAACTTGATTGAAATTCTTTTGTATAAATAAATTTTAGAGAATATCGATCAAGTTGAAAAGAAGCATGATTTGAGTAGCACTAGCACATCAAGGGGTGACAAACAGACCCATCGAGGCTCTAGCGATTTCACGACACAAATTCTTGTATAATTGAAAATGGAAATTAATATTTTTATCATATACATTTCGTGAAATAGTCGAATACAATTAAATCGAATAATGTATATTCATGAAAGGAATTAAGTGGATCAAACCAAAAATAGGGAGATGATTGGGTTATTGAATGTCGCCATTGTGATTTGTGAGGTGCAATGCACCGTTTATTCAATGTATAATACACTTTTTTTTAAATATTTTATTATTAATTATATTTTCAACCTTTTTTTAAATATTTTATTATTAATTATATTTTCAACTGATATCATCCAAAAATCTTTTAAGGTTCTGATCCTGAAAAGATTACTCCAGCTAAGGTTTTCCTTGACGAACTCGAACAATATTTTGCAAAGAACGATAAGATCGAGATGATGTCACTTCTATCGACTCTAACGTCGATAAAGTATAAGGGTCAGGGAAACATCAGGGAATATATCATGGAAATGTTCCATATCGCTTCTAAGCTCAAAACCTTAAAGATGTAGTTTTCTGAGGATTTCCTCGTACTCATGACTCTAATCTCACTCCCTCCTCAGTTTAGCCAATTTAAAATTAGCTATAACTGCAAGAAGGAGAAGTGGATTCTAAATGAGCTCATTTCTCAATGTGTTCAGGAGGAAGAAAGACTGAAGCGAGAAAGAACTGAAAGTGCCCATGTGGCAACAACCTCTAAGGGAAAGGGCAAGAAAAGACCTTATGAAAAAGAATCTACTAAAACCCCGGTTCAAAAGAAACATCATAAAGGTTAGAGTTCTTTCTTCTGTAAGAAGCCGGATCATGTGAAGAAGGACTATACGAAGTATCACGCCTGGCGTGCTAAGAACGGTACGGTTCACTCTTTGGTCTGTTTTGAGGTTAATTTAACTTCAATACCTAGAAATACCTGGTGGATAGATTCTGGTGCTACTACTCACATCAATGCGGAGTTTCCTGAGCTACCGAAGGCCTAGTGATGGTGAAAGAAACATCTATGTTGGCGATGGCAAATCGGTGGAAGTTGAAGCTATAGGTCACTTTAGATTGTTATTATGAATTGGTAGTTATTTGGATTTAAAAGACATTTACGTTGTACCGTCGTTTAGACGGAATTTGATTTCTGTTTGATTGTTGGAGAAATTTGGTTATTCCTATTCATTTGGAAACAAACAGTTTACATTGTCTTTTAATTCCATTGTTATTGGTACTGGTTATTTGAACACTTATGACAATCTATATTTGTTGGAAACTATTACTTCATATAATGAAAACATGCATCTTGAATCAAGAGGTACTAAAAGAAAGTTAAACAATGAAAAGTCAGCTTCATTATGGCACAAACGCCTAGGTCACATCACTAGAAATAGAGTTGAGCGGCTTGTGTATGATGGAATTCTAGATTCCATTGAATTCACAAATTTCAATGTCTGTGTTGACTGCATCAAGGGAAAACAAACCAAGAATAAGAAATTAGGAGCCTATAGAGCTACAGAAGTCTTGGAATTGATACATACTGACATTTGTGGACCTTTCCCTTCGGCATCTTGGAATGGTCAGCATTATTTCATTTCCTTCATAGATGACCTTTCCCGCTTTGGTTACCTATATCTTATTCATGAGAAGAATCAATCCATAGACATGTTCAAATCTTATAAAGCTGAAGTTGAGAATCAACTCAACAAAACAATTAAAGCTGTCAGATCTGATCGTGGTGGTGAATACTACGGCAGATATGACGGATCAGGTGAACAGCGTCCATGACCCTTTGCTAAATTCTTAGAGGAATGTGGAATCGTCCCTCAGTATACAATGCCTGGTTCACCCAGCATGAATGGTGTATCTGAGAGACGTAACAGGACTCTTAAGGACATGGTGAGGAGTATTATTGCTCATTCTACCTTACATGAGTCTCTCTGGGGAGAAGCACTTAAGACAACAGCTTACATTTTAAACAAAGCACCAACCAATTCGGCTGCTAAAATGCCTTATGAGCTTTGGACTGGCCGGAAGCCCAGTCTGAAGCATCTCCATATTTGGGGTTGTCCAGCTGAAGCGAAGCCTTACAGGCCTCATGAAAAGAAATTGGACCCTAAAACAGTCAGCAACTACTTTATTGGTTACTCTGAGCATTCTAAGGGCTTTAAATGTGACGATCCCACAACTAGAAACATATTTGAGATGAGAACTGCAACTTTCTTTGAGGAAGTTGAGTTTGGGGGAAGAAATAGAATTATGGATATCACATTTGAGGATGATTCAAACTTGAATCCTACTGTTGCTTCTAGTAGTGCTCAGGTTCATATTCCTGTCATTACTCGAGAAGCAGATTTGGAAGAACCTCAACCTGATATCATTGAGGATATCCTCATTCAGATTGACCAAACTCAACCACCTCAAGAGCAACCTCAAGTGCAATTAAGAAGATCCACTAGAGAAAGGCGGAGTGTTGTTCCTAAGGATTATGAAATTTACCTCATGAAAGCCGAGGAAAACAATGGACTGATGGAAAATGATCCAATCAATTTCCGTCAGGCCATGCAAGATGAACACTCCCAACAGTGGATTGAAGCCATGAATGAGGAGTATAAGTCTATGCAAGACAATCAAATTTGAGAACTTGTCCCATTGCAAAAAAGTGCAAAATCCATCGGTTGTAAATGGATTTTTAAAACCAAAAGGGATGCAAATAGTAATGTAGAGAGGTATAAGGCTCGTCTTGTAGCTAAAGGCTATACTCAGAAGGAAGACATTGATTATTTAGAGATTTTCTCTCCAGTATCATCGAAAGACTCTTTCAGAATAATCATGACACTTGTTGTTCATTTCGATCTTGAGCTACATCAGATAGATGTTAAGACAGTGTTTCTCAATGGAGACATTGAAGAGACAATCTATATGCAGCAACCAGAGAACTTCAAATTAGGAGACTCGAAGGAAATGGTATGCAAACTAAAGAAATCCATCTATGGGCTCAAGCAAGCTTCTCGTCAATGGTACCACAAATTCCATGAAGTTATTATCTCATTCGGATTTGAGATGAATGTAGTTGAGGATTGTGTGCATTACAAGTTCAGTGACAGTAAATTTGTTTTCCCGGTCCTTTATGTGCACGACATCTTGTTTGCCTCAAATGATATGAACTTCCTTCAGGACACCAAGAGATTTCTCTCGAAGCACTTTGAGATGAAAGATCTTGGGGAAGTCTCTTTTG
Source organism: Leonotis leonurus (assembly GCA_026898415.1). NCBI lineage: Eukaryota > Viridiplantae > Streptophyta > Magnoliopsida > Lamiales > Lamiaceae > Leonotis > Leonotis leonurus. Next base: position 680,924 of record JAPKLX010000034.1, on the reverse strand, counting down.
TATTGGGAATTCAGATACACTGTGACAGATCTAAAGGTGTTCTCGAATTATCACAAAAGAATTATATCGATAAAGTACTTAAGATGTTTAATATGCAAGGTTGTAAACTAGGAGATACCCCTGTTGCTAGAGGAGAAAAGTTTAGCCTCACACAATGCCCTAAAACTAACCTTAAAATTCAGGAAATGCAAAACGTTCCATATGCTTCGGCAATAGGAAATTTAATGTCTCCTCAGGTATGTACGCGTCCGGATATTGTGTACATATTAGGGATGTTAGGTAGATACTTAAGTGACCCTGGAATGACTCATTGAATAGCAGCCAAGAGGGTTATAAGATATCTATAGAGAACAAAAGACTACATGCTAGTCTACAGAAAGTCAGATCACTTGGAGGTAGTCGGATACTCAGATTTTGACTTTGTTGGATGCCAAGACTGTAGAAAATCCACCACTGGATATGTCTTTCTGTTGGCTGGAGGAGCTATATCCTGGAAGAGTGTCAAATAGACACTTGTAGCTTCTTCCACCATGGAAGCAGAGTTCATAGCATGTTATCAAGCTACGGATCACTGAATCTGGCTGCGAAATTTTGCCATCGGGCTGCGAATTGTGGTTACAATCGAAAGACCATTAAAGCTTTATTGTGATAACAAGTCTGCAGTGTTGTATTCCAACAACAACAGGAGATCTTCGAAGTCAAAACACATTGACATTAAGTTTCTCGTTGTGAAAGAGAAGGTGCAGAATAAACTTATATCGATTGAGCACATAGGAACTGACTCCATGATAGTGGATCCGTTTACTAAGGGCTTGATGCCCAATGTCTTTCATGAACATGTTGCTAGCATGGGTGTGTCATCATTGGATGACGTAGTATAGATTCAGTGAGAGTTGTAATTTAGTGCTTATTGATACTTCAGACATTTCATTGTAATGAATTCAATTTCCTTTAATGAAGTTATTTTCTTGATCAAGATTAAAGTTGCAGTTATTTATTCTACATTCAGTAACCTTCGCCTAAAGTTTAAAGGTCTAAAGAGTACCATTCGAAGATGCTTCATCTGATTTTTGTAATACCATCTGATCTGTGTCGTTTGATTATACGTGTGCATGTGATTACTATTGGCCTAATCGAGCTGGATTTGGCGACGCTGCTTTAGTCCTTGTATGAGTGCAGTTGATCGATGAGATTGTTAAAGATACACGACTTATAATAGAACTTTTGTTCATACGCGTATTCAGTTATAACTCATTGACTAGTTTTATATATTGTGCCCAAGTGGGAGATTGTTAGATTAATTTCTAATTAATCATAAAGTGGTTGCATATATAATTGATAAATGTGTTAATTGTTATTATATAAAGTGTATGACCCTACATGTAATTATAATAATCATTGAGGGGCTGACTTATAATTACGTTAAAGTTATTTAAATATAAAAGGTATGGATGGTCCCCAGAGAAGTTACGTTACTCAACGCTATTTCTCCCCCATCGGATCTAACGTGAAGGAAATGACGCGTAACATTCTCTGGAAGATCCATCAAGTATCCAAACCAAGTCAATCATCTACAGAATCATTCAATGGCGAGTCCTGGTTAGTATTTCATCCATTAATCTTCATATAATGCTTCGAATAATTCATGCTAGAGAATTCATGTTTGGGATTTAATGCTTTTCTGTTCTGACATGTGAATCCTAATTCCTACACTAATTTCCCAAAATTCAAGTGATATGCCTACATCAAAGTGGCTTTTACAACTACTCCTCCCAACAGTCTTTTTGGGAACTCAATTTTGATCCATTATTTCCATTCAACACCCATCATTAATTAGTCAAAAAGGAATACAAAAGAAAATACATATTGTGAATGATACCGATAATGTTTCAAAATCTTGTGCCCAACATAACAAGGTAAATGAACCAACCTTAACATGGAATCCATCAAAGTTTTACATGTGGCATTCTGTCCAATAAATTTGCACAAAAAAAAAAAAAAATTGCAAAGTGATATGGATAAATATCAACATAACTTATATTATAAACTATTTTGTTAAAGTATGTCAACTGGTAAACATTTTAATAGTTATCATGGGGTTTAGACTAGTAGAGCTCTCATACAAAGAAGAGGCCTTGAAAAGCAAATGAGTTCTGCAGAGCAGAGCTTATGAGCTCTGTATAGCCGAACTCGATGATTTCTCCTTGGGCTGTACACGATAATGAGATTCATTATCGGGCTGGAAGAGCTTTCCACAGTCCCCCGCAGGCTCTGCAGGTCTAGATCAACGCAAGAAACGTGACATAACAATCTGACACATGTCAGAGCTTTAATGACATATGTCAGGATAACTACCTGCCACGTGGAGGATATCCTACCAACCTCCAGAGACAACTGCTGACGTTTTGCGCTATTGGAGAGGATTTCACAGCTAGTACTATGGTATTAAAGGTTGTTATCTAGGTAACATTATCCTTTTACCCTTATTTCATATACTATAAATATCTCATCCATTTTCATTGCTTAAGATTAGCTTCATTCTAAACACTCACATATATTTTAACACACATACTTGCATTATTCTCAAGTCTACAACGCGCGGACTTGAGCGTTGGAGTCTCTCCCGGGAGAACTTCAACCATTCTCTGGTCTTGTTTTGCAGGCTCTGCCAGCGAGACTAAGGCCAAGCTATTTGCGATTACACTTGATTGTTACGCTCAAGGTATACACTCCGTATTTCTTGGAGCCTTCATACTCTTTTTCTATTTATTTGTTGTGGATTAATTCCTAATTCAACACAAAGTTTAATATCTATATATTGACCTAGTGAAATGTTCAATTCGAGTCCTCCATAATAGGGATGACAATGGGCCAGATTTGGATCGGATTTTATTTGGTCCAAATCCAGATCCATATATTTTTTTTGTTTTGTCCAAATCTTTTGGATCTAAAAAAATTAGACTCAGACCCAAATCCATTGGATTTGCAGATCCAAATCCATATTTTTCTTAAACAAATATTCAAATTGAGAAAAAAATATCATGTTGAAAATATTCAAACATTAATTTTTCATCATCCAAATAATATAAGTTTGTACACCATAAAAATGACATAATCATTCAACGAGTATATTCCAAAAATTAATATTTGTAATCATTGAGCTGAAAGTGTTCTATATTACTAATACTTTCACATCACCAACATCCTACACAAATTAAGAAAAAGGATTCTTTTACATAAGCATAAATAATTCATAAAATGAAAACGCCAATAAAATCAATTTGTTCTCTGTCGTCATCAGAATTTTCGGTAACAATGAAACAAGTATGTGAGATATTCATTGTACATTTATCAATAAAACATAAAATATATAAATTATCATTAAGTTAAAATAAGAAAAATAATTAAACAAATAGACAATGATACATTTTGAGATATAAAAAATAACTATTACATTTAATGTAACCAAGCAGCTAATTTTGCAAGTAAAAACAATTAAAATTTTAAATAAATATTATATATAATTACTATACTTAATATATTTAATTACAGATCTCGGGCCGGATCTAAGTCTGGAAAAAAAAAATCCAAATCCAGATCCAATATTTGAGAGATAAGTCCAAATCCAACGGGTTCAAAATTTATTCGACCAAAATCTGTAAAAATGAATCTAGACTACCGGATCTGGACCGAGTCCTAGACCCGTTGCCATCCCTACTCCATAATACAATTTTTTTTTAAATTTAACGCGTTACCAATTATGCAAAGTTGGAAACACGGTAAAGAAATTAATGATTTCTGACAAGTGCGCAATGTCCCGGTTTCTCTAATACTACTGCGCAGAAATATTTCAACACGAGATGGCCAACACAACCTCGTGCTTTATTTCCCTAAGAAACCAGTTTCAACACATGCAAGAACCTACAAACCATACAACTTGTCCTCATTCTTTGTCAGATTATTGTTTTCTTCTAAAATATTATCACCTATTTTTAAGATTATTTATATTCTTTCACCAATTCACATATATGTTCACTTCTCTTTGATTCCTTATACCTAGGATTTTCTAAAATGTGCTTCTTCTTACAAAAATATATATAGCTTATATAGAATACTCAATTTACTTAATTGTGTTCTATCTACCAAGATATATTACAATAACCAACGAAAGATCAAATAAAATTAAAGGGGTAGAATAATGTAGAGAGAAAATCTTGTAAGCGAAAAATAAAAGGCTATAACATTAAAATTAAAAAAGAATATCATTTACCAGTAAATTACATAATTGGTAGAATAATAAATAATTTGGACAGCTTGAGATGATAGCGTAAGTACCCCTCATGGCCTGCCTTCCTAACTTGAAGAATTCCTTCTTGCAGCATAAACCCGGTAAACACCCAATCCGACAACAGCAACAGCAGCTCCAACTGTAAGAAAAATAGACGATCAGTATCATCATAAATATATTCTGGGGAGTTCTTTTTATTCAATTAGTTGTTAGAAAGAAAACATAACACCGAAGAGAAAAGTACCTGATATGAACACTAGGGAGCGATTAAGGATGCGGTGGTACTGCTTACGGCTTTTCCCAGCTGATGTTTCCGGAATGCTTAAGTGAGGTTGCTCTGCAGCCCTCACAATCCTATGAAATATGTTACTGAAATCTCCCAGCTTTGTACTAAGAGGTATAGGAGCCTCTATCCCCAAGTCCTGGCTTACCTGTTTCATTTCACAACAATATCAGCTTTTCAAAGAACCTATTCTAGAGTATCGAATAAAAAATCCAACATCGTGCTCACAACTCTATAGGTTTATAATAGACATAAGTTATTGATTCATTAGCAGTCTGCACTCGAGCCACGCGGGGAATGGGACAAGGGAGGAAACCAAGATAACATGATGTGCCTGCAGTAAAGGAATCTTACCCTTGTAGAATCCTGGATCTCGGTCAAGTAAGGATCAAGATCATCCTTAGCAGCAACAATGAGACAAGGAACCTCATAACCAGTGGCTTCCCCTTGACTTGCAACATTCATAAGCATCTCCGTTGCTTTCTCCCAAGATTGTTCACGGGAACTAAATAAAGCAAAATAAATATAAATTAGAAAAAACAAGAAAAATAATTATAATATATTAGTTAAGTGAACATAACAATGATAGATAGACAAGGAAAGGTGAGGCAATACTGTACGTGTAAGACATTAAAAACAGGCCACATGTAAATGCAATACACTATCATGCAACTAAATCAAAGGCACCATAACATTTTCTACTCATTTAAATAACTATACTACCCCTTGGTCTTTTCTTGTATAAAACAACAGGATAATTTCTGTACTGAAACCTGATTGTATTCTAAAAAGAATAATCTTGTGTGGATTGCCTATTATGTGTTGAAATTAGCAGAGAAAATAGTTTTTTTAAACTTGCTTTCTTTGTACATTGGATAATTCTTCTTATTAGAATTCTTTTACTTCTATAGAATTTCATAAAGAAAAGGTTTGTTCCATGCGAGTAGCATGTACATGCAAGGTCTGCAATGATTCGTAATTGTAAATAGCAATGTCCGCATAACCAGCAACTTGTTGAAAAATCTTCAACATGATACAATTGAATGAGTAAACAAATTCTGAAGGTTTTACATAATTCCTTGTTATGTTGACATATTAGGGTGTGGAACTGTATCTTCTACACATCCTATATGCTATATCATTAACATTCTTACAAGCTCAATAAATACTAGGATATTAAGGAATAGTAACTCATCATAACGGGCTCAGTTAAATTAGAACAGCAATTTGAAGAAAATCAGTTACCTATCATGGACAAACATTGCCACATCACATGCAGCCAAAGCATCCTTCTTTGAAAGTAACTCTTTAACTCCTTCTTCAGAGATTTCTCGCAATACCAGAGTCTTCTTAAGTCCCTGTCAGAAACCCATATTTCAGCCAATATATATTAGACTTGGAGCATTAATCAACATTTGGGTATTATATCATACTTAAAAAGCAGCTTGCATTTAGCATATACAAAATCATTCTTATATTGTCCTTAGATTAAGTATTAGGGTCATTGTTTCTCTGTACATAATATATGATATATTTGCATTGTTATTTTTTTTGTGAGCACCAAAGTATGTCGATCAGGACGGAATAAGATTTTCTAATTTACGCAAGCATTGCATATAATTGGGTATGTACATATTCATGAACTTATGCACATTGCATATTAAACAACTTTATATGCTTCGGCAAATCTACATTTGAAGGTAATAGCAAGAGGACACTTACTTCAGGTTGATTCACAACGTTAACAGCATATCTATTGCCAGTTGTGGGAATATATTCTTCAGGGAAAGACCTATTGGATAAGCAAGGATTTGTCAGGATGGAACATCAAAGAAAATACATCATACAATATCGGGTTTTAAGAATATCTCTACATATTCTTCAGGAATAGCCCTATTCGATAAGCATGCTTTCATAGAATGGAATAATAGCTAAATAAATACAAGAAAAATTCCCATTTCAAGATGCGCTCGTGTGTATCCACAACACACCTTCCAATAAAAGCATTAAGCAAAGCAGATTTTCCTGATTCTTTTGGTCCAAAAACAAAACATTGATATACAGTTCTCTCCGTTTGCTGCTTCTTGCGATCTAATCGTCTTCGTCGAGTAACACGAATAGCAGACAATGAATCACTGCCATATCCAATGTATATTAAGGTCTCGATGCTCCGAATTGGATCCAATAGTGTCATAAGTGCCCACTGTGATACATTTAATCAATGGGTAAGAGACAAAATGTTTTTAGTAAACAAAGTATGATGTTAGTTTGTATATCACACTATATTTGATCATAATATACATCAGAGCAAAAAATATAGGCCACTAAATGCTGTTATTAGGAGAATGCAGAGCTACTTCTCTTTTATAATCCATATGCATGTACAAGGGCCTTGTTCTTCAGTTATTTGAGAAGATATCAGGGGGAAGATTCTTTCCCAATATTTATTCATGTATAGAACAATATTCAGGCCAAACTCCCAATAAGGTTTTAGAGACAGGGGACAGCAGGCAAAATGTTATCTTCCACTTCCACCAAGTAGAAATGTAATCATTATCAACTGAAGCAACTAGAAATTTGTACATAGTTAACAAAAATGAATCATGATTCATAATTGTGTTTATTAACCAAGTAAACTCAGCACTTACTAGTGACAAAAACCCATCAAGGGACAGCCCTCCAAGAGCCGTCTTTTCAGCAGCATCTGCATATGGAGCGTCATTCCAAGGACTGGATTTAAGTAAAACCAACATTAGAGAAAAGCGGAAAATGTAACTTCTCTGAAAAGAAAACTGCATGCATAATTTGGGAAAGAGGTAACAATTCAAGCTAAATTTTAGTACAAAAAATTGGTCCATAGAACAGACAAGACAGGCTACAGATATAAGGCAAAATAAATTACTTTTCAGGCGCTGTAGAAAACAAATCTTCAACCTCCTGAGGTCGCAGAGCTCCATCCTGAAGAACATACAAACAACATTCAGCGATTTGAGAGTTCGTGAGATAATAAATCAGTAACAAAATAAATAAAAAGATTGAACATATTATAGAGCCAAAAGAGATTAAAGTGAGGAGTAATTAGCTGGAAATGTTATCAATGAAGTCCATATTTAACAGCTTGACAGACTGATTATTGAACTAGCTTGGACCTGGCAAAATAGCCCAGTTTTCCAAAAAGAATTAAGGTTTTGTATAAATTATCATAGAAGAGTCTCCCATATGCATAGGGAGAGAAACTAGGTTACAAGAGAAACCGGCCTAGCTAATGGGCCTGCATACATATATTACTAGAAGTAGAAAGCCTTAATACATAAGATAGATCTCTAACAGTATGAAACAGCAAAACACATTCAGACTTCAGACCAAGCAAGCTGGGGAGCCATGTTTAGGTATTTTCAGCAACATTATACTCCCTCCGTCCCGCTAATGTTGGCTTGTTTCCAAAAATAGCAAAAGGTAACCCTTTAAAATTTATGGGTCCCATATTTAGTGAGGCGAAGAGAGTAATTGTTTCATTCTAGTTAAAAGTTAAGCTGAAACGCTTAGTTGAAAATTGAATGAATGAGCAATATTCTATCTTTAAACAGGTTATGGACACATTATTTATTATGCCACGAGATTTCATCACATCAGTCTTTCCCCTCCACTGCATACTGGTGACCAGTGAAGACAATGATAAGGTAATCAGGTATGTGATAATATACTGCATCATTAAATGCAGGAGATGGTTCTCATGTTCATGCTATAGGCTAAGGAAAGAAAATAAACACAATTCTCTGTACACAACAATTGTTGAAAATTATTTATGATTAAGCTAAAACATGCAATTGAAAATGAATGAGCATGATTATATCTTAAAGAGTCGACAGAAAAATTTTAATAATGCGACATGATTTCATCAAGTCAGCTTTTTCCACTCCACTCCATAGTGGTGACAAGTGATGGCAATGATAAGGTATTCAGTCCCGTAAAATACATATACTGCATTATTAAATGCAAGATGGTTCTCATGTTCATGCTAAATGCCAAGGCAATAAATGAAAAAAAAATCTCTGGACTCTAGAATCTAGAGTTCATGTATGATGTAACCAATGTTGCAAAAAACGCGCTTGAGGCGCGCCTCTGACCGCCTCGGCAAAAAACAGCCTCAAGGCTTAAGCCTTGATACTGCTGAACGAGGCTTACGCCTTTTTGGGTCGAGGCGCCTCAAGGCTGTCGAGGCTTAAGCCTCAACAATAATTCTGATTTGGGCTATTAAGTCATATGTTTGGGCTTTTCTTTTTATGAAATTAATAAAACAATTAGAAAACCCATAAAAAGATAATTATTGATCCATATGGCCCAATCCAAATAAAATTAAAAACATAAAATATTAAGTAAACAACAAAACAAATAAAAGAAATTAGGGCACATCCACAGCGGCACACCACTTTGCAATTCTTCCCAATTCCCACTTCCCACCAGCTGCACCAACAGCACAACAGTGGCGGCTCACCCACGGCGGCGGCGCACCAGCGGCGGGTTTGATTTAGATTAGATGATAACTATAATATTATGATGTATGACGCATAATTAAGTACTTAAGTTTTATTCCCCCGTGTTTTGATTTGAACATGTGATGACACTACTTTGCATTACCTTGCATGGATTTGAAATTAATATGTTTTTATTTTAATATTTGTTTGTCATTATATAATTTATTTTATTTTATTGTTTGTATTTCTATGTTTTTTCCCATCAAATTTGAGGCTTACGCCTCGCCTCGCGGGGACAAAACGCCTCGTTTACGCCTTCGTTTTTTGCAACCTTGGATGTAACAATCAATTGATTAAGAAAGTGGCACCATAGAATCAGTTCTCTGCAATCTGGATTTCAGCAAATCTTAAGTTCAATAAGAAAGCATATTAGGCACCCAATGCCAGAAGCCCTAACCCCAACTAAAAAGCAAGCTCAAATGCTGAGTATTGACTCCTGACTTAAGTATCCACCCATAATTGATGTGGATTCGACGTGGGATCATAACAATCATACCTTAACTCCTCTCTCCTTACTGCTTAGATATATCATTCTTAGCAGAATTAAGAACTCGGGGTGATTGCCCAATTAAGAGACCCTGTGGAAAGCACTATATTGGTAACCTGATCTTACAAAACTCTTACCTAGTAGGCTAGTATAATATATAATGTGGTTAATACTATGATAGTATGATGACATCAATGAGAACTCACAATTAATATTATGAAACATAGATCTTTAAATAATTAATCAGTAAGAAGATCTCAAATGTGGGAGATGACATATAATTAAGTAATGTGACAGTAATAACACTGAAGTAAATGCATAAGCAAAAATATCTAACAAAATCAAGTGGAAGAGACTTTACGTACACAATCAACATCATAGGTGAAGAAAATCTTTTTGAGGAATTCCACAGCCTCAGTTGTTAGCTCCACGTTCTACACAAATGAGAATTAGATGTTTTAGAGATGTAATACAGGAGCTTGTCCACGAAAAAGGAAGAAGTACCAAAGGTTCATAAAGAGGAAGAAGAAATCCAAGCAGAAAGGAGTTATTATTGCAGCATATGAGTTGGTTGTCAATCTCAAACTGATTTATACACAGCATGTAAACACGCAATATGATGATGCTCTGTACATATATAAGTTTGATATTTCTATGAGGAAGTCATCCATTATAGAAACTAAACTAGTTCTGATCAGGATAACTGAAATGGACTTAAACCACAATCAGGAAGTTCTTAAATACTGTCATTGCAGGGTCTCTCATCTCTGTTTAATAGTAGTTTATAAAATAATGAGTCACCTGGTCAGGATATCTCTTTATTGGAGGAGGCAACTGATCATCCCGGAGTCTGATCTCATTGTTATACCCAAATTTTCTTAGGACGGTCCATGTTGTCTCCAGACGCCCTTTCTCAATGAAAAGGGCATGGAGAAATAGAAACCCTGTCAATGTGAGGCCACGATCGTCAACACCTTCGCCCAGTTTGTCTTGCACAACCCGTTTAACACCCACTACCTCCGATGGTTGCAGTGGGGCATTGAAACACTTCACCTGCAGTTTTATTACTAAGGCATATCAGATTGTCTATCATCAGGAAGAAACTAACACAGCACTAGGAAATTCTAATTCTTACAACAGAGAATCTAAAATTGAGAAAATATAAAATTGAAGATATTAACCTGAAAATCGTTCAACTCTGCATCACTGAGGGCTCCATCCCTGTCATGATCACAGAGAATAAATATCCTTTTTAAAGCCCTAACACAACGTGGTTTCAGAACTTGTTGCTCCTGATCAAATAGTGGAGCAGTTGGATGGAGCACAGCCTTTTGTGCATAGTAGAAAACCTCTGCAATCTGCAAGATGAAAATTTCATTTAGATAGACTTGTACATATTCCAGAAAGAACGTCAACAAAAAGAATTTCTCAATCATTTAATATATTCCAATATGGTAATGCATATGCGGCAATGAACATTACAACAAGTAAACAACACATTTAGAGTTATACTATTTCAAGTATAAATAACAGAAAAATGGATGGAACTAAAACTTTTCCAACTTGCCAAGAATGGAGATATATATTAGGGCAATTTCCTTATACATACTTAATACTTTACACGGAGTTTGAATTTTAGCATGAGCTTCAAAATTGCTATGAATATACATGATCTTACCATTCATTTGAAATTTGACATGAATCCAAAAAAATCCCAAATATGATGTGGAGGCCGAAATTGTCTACCTGGACAAATCGTCCGGCAAGTAAAATAACGTTGTTTGTAATTAACTGAAAAGACGTTTTAAGTGTAAGACATTGTAATTACTTTAAAAACTAAAATGAAAATAATATTTTTCCATCATCTTCTCTATCTCTAACTGATTCCAATTTTTGCAACTATGAACTTGGAAACCCCATTGCCATTATAAGCAATCCCAAATTTTGCATCTCTTTCATCCACTAGTGAAACCCTCCATTTCTCAAGTAAAATTCACCCGTATGGCGAAAAATGAAATAACTTTATCAACAAAGGGGGTTGAGGCAAGAGGGGGAAGATTCAACAACCAATTATCGTAGCCATCTGAGTCGTCCTGTCATTGTTTCTCCCAACAACTCCAATAAAGGCACAAAATTAGTCGACAATTTGCGCCTTGCGGGACAAATTGGGGGAGGAGAAACAAAATAAAAAATATGCAATGTGTTGAACAAACCCATGGTAGTGGTGTAAGGGGCGGTGGAGACCATTAAATCTGATACCAGTACAACCCCACATTTGCTTCACTCACTTTCTGAAATTCACAAAATGATAACAAAAGGATTTGATGCTTCTCTCAATTTAATTAGAGATTGAGCCAAAAAAAATTGCAGTAAAAAGATGAGACAGGTCTGGGAATGGAAAATATATTATTTTTAGATTTGTACACCCTCCATCCCACTTGTTTAGACACATTTGGTCCATAAAACACACTCCGAAAAAAGTCAAATGTGGCAAAATAAGTGGGACGGCGGTGTATTATTTATTTTAGTTTGAGTTTTTAGTTATTTATCTTATCTTCTAAAGTGCCACCTAAGGTAGTCAAGGTCAACTAAAATTGACACATCACACATGTAATTTAAAACTTGACTTGCTCATCTTCGAGTGCTGCAGGAATTTCTTGCTATGTTAAAGATTATGCCGGTGATAAAATTTTGTACTTATATAGTGATTTTGAAGTTTGTGTTAAAATTCAAAATCTCTGTAAAGTACGTGTATTTAGAAGCAAATTGCCTATATATCATAAATCTTTCCTAGGATACAAAACTGCAGCACTATTACAGATGGAAACCTACAAAGACAGATCCAAGATGCTGTTGACAGACCTAATAAAATGTTAGGTTTAGCATTACTTCATACATTGGATTGGAAATGAAGAAAAATCAACCTGAATATGGTTTAATGCAGAACATTCAATACAAGTTTCAATCTCCCGGAACTGTTGCATTATAGGTGACATAACTTGCTCCAGGCTAACTGGCTGCTCACCGCCTCTCTTATCTAGCATGCACCCCACCACAATAACAGGCACTTTCACCTGCCAAGAAAATTACAAGGAAGATTTAAACAGATAACTTGAATGAGAATTTTAATCAAAAATAGAAACAGATCATGGAATCTAGTATATCAAAGATACTATGAAACGTCAATTGACAATTATAGTAGTAAATTTTCCAAGCTCAAAAAAACAGTGAGGAAACTTTCATTCATTCTATACAGGGCTTCAGTGAACACCTCAAGTCGGCGAAGTTCAGGAAGCCAGTGAGTACTTAATCTATCAAGAGTCTCTGGTCTATCACATGCGTAAGTAATAACAACAGCATCAGCCCTTGTAAGGTCTTCAACTAGCCTGTCCCTATTTTCAGGACTGCAACCCAAATGGGAGAAACAAGAATTAGTCAAAAACATAGAAGGATGAGAACATTAGTAATAAGCCAAAGATGCACATCATATAATTAATTAACTCATTGTCGTGCAATTCAAAATCCATCAGTTGTAGAGAATGTATCAGATAGCTAACAAAGTAAATAGGTAAGAGTAAATTCATAATCAGAAGCACACTTAATTTGATGAATGACTTCATGAGGCTGGGTATCAAGACAAATCTACCGACACCAAAATTTTTAATTCTAGGTAGTGACTAATATATGCATAGAGGCATTTTCCACCATTGCTGGCAGATAATCTTCAATCATACAAAAAAAAAATTAAAAAAAACGAAAGTAGGCTGTGAAAGCATTGCTGACATGTCAGAAGCATAATCGAGCAGTAAAAATTGACAGTCTCCAAGTAACTTCCGCGCAACTACAACAAGCACATGTATTGTGATGGTCAAATTAGCAATTATATTTCCATCAACTTCCAATCAGAACACCTTGCACAAATACTAAGACTAATGCCCCAATACCTGGACGAAGTATCTATAATGGTTACAGGAACACGTTCCGGGTACAAGTCCACGGGGAGCCTCGTAGGCGGAAGCACCGGAGGGACATTGGTCGGGAAGTTATCAGCTGCAGCTGTAACAATCAAACTCGATTTTCCGGTCTTCGCGTCGCCGGCAACCACAATTCTGACACCATTCGCGGCCTCACCGGTAACCGGAGCACCTCCCGCCATTTAAATCACCACTGCACTCACTGAATCCAATCAGAGACAAAGTATCGGAGATTTAAATGCTAATAATACGCGTACGCAGCTGATTGTGATTAATCGAACAGCTCTCCCAAATTGGAATAATTTATTTCTTGTATCCGTAAACTAAGAATCTCATCAACGACACACGAGCAAACACAAAATGCAGATGCAGATTTACACATGCATGAATACCTTGCAGAATGGGAAAGCGTAATGAAGACAATATAGAGAAAAGAGGGTTTCTCTGTTTAGAACTTGTGCTCCAAGGGTTTAAGGTTCGGTGTAGTTTAGAATAGACTCACGAATTGAGAATACGATGACTGTGATTTGATCTGATTAGATGAAATGAAATTGCAACGGATAGATTGAAATCTTCTTTTAGGTCGGATTTCGGCTATTATGTAGGCCTAATACCACAGGTTTTCATAAAGTATTTTGGGTCTAAGCCCAATTTAAGCCTTCGTTGTAATTTGTAAAGTAATTATATTTTAAAAAATTGTATGCTCAAATTATATATATATATATATATATATATTAAAAATGATATTTATTACTGCCTCCGTCCCGCTAAATGTCGGCACGAAGATTAAGAAAGTAAAGTTTTGTGTGTTAAAAAAGTAGAAGAGAAGTATTTTAAAGGTAAAATTGTTTCTTTTTTGGGAAAGTGGCCACTTTTACTGGGACGTCCAAAAAGGAAACGTTACCACATTTAGCGGGACGAAGGAAGTAGTATTTAATAAGAGGTCAAATAGTAAATATAAAAGTTAGTTTATTTAAATAGCTTATTTAAATCCAAAAGTTCGACGGCAATCGGATACCGCGGGTATGGATAGTAACTATCCATACCCATACCCGCCAGGAAAAATCGTACCCGCCACCCGCCACGGGCATGATAATCTCTCAAACTCACCACCCGCGAGTACCCGCCACCCGACGGGTACCCGCGAACCCGCTACCTGACGGACACCCGTCACCCGCGAACCCGCCATTCCGCGGGTGCTTGCCACCCACCACCCGTGGGTACCCGCGAACCCGCCACTTGCAAAATATATTTCAAATCATAAAAATAAATTTAATCTAAATAAAGAAATTACTAACACAAATTAAAAAATATGGAAATTAAATTAAATTTAAGTATATTAAATATAATACATTATTAAAATATATATAAAAATATGATTAATATTAGATGTGTAGATGGATATTTCACGGGTATATCGCGGATATTTTGCGGGTATTTTACGGTTATTTTCGCAGGTATTTGGTTGGTAATTTTCGCGGTGTTTCGCGGGTATGGATAGTAACTATCCATACCCATACCCGCGAACTAAATGGATATTAAATTCTACCCACAAACCTACTCATAAATATCAAATCTCTCTCAAATTCGTTCCTATTAGGATCGAACACCCACGGGTATCGAGTACCCAGGGATAAATTGTCATCCCTATTCTTGATGTACTTATTCTCGCATTCAAAAATCAACACCAAGTCTTTAATCTCGGTATTTTTCTCTATAAACGTTAGCATTGATTATCGTGTACTTAAAAGGAACACTTTAGATTAGATTTTTACTATTTTTCCTATCTTTTAAAGTAGGGGTATTAATGGTATGGTTAAAACCGTAAATCAAATCAAATCAAATCAAACCGTATTTATGAGGTTTGATTCGGTTTGTGGTTTAAAATATATGGTTGGTTTTAATGTTTTATGAAACTATAGTTTATGATTTCATTTTAATTTTGTAAAAAATAAAAATCAAACTAAACCGCAAACCGTAAAACCGTAATATAATTATTATATATATTAAAATATATAATAGCTTAAACATAATATAAATTATGTATGTATATTGTATATCATTATTATGATATATTAATTGAATTAATATTTTGTTTATATAATTTTTAAATAAAAATTATTTATTTATTTTATTTGGTAAGAGATATATTATTAAATTATAATGATTGATTATCTAACAAATCAATATACATATTTCTTAATTTCTTCTTCTTTACTTACTCTTTATAACTGTATATCTCAAATTCTCAATTAGTAGAAAAATATTAAATTTTTAAATAATTTTTAAATAATTTTTAAATAATTTACTAAAAAATGACACATAGGTGATAATTTTATTTGTCAAACTTTTATTTATATTTTCTATTTATTTACTTTTTACACCACAATGAAAAAACACACAATAACTATACATAACACGAAAATCAATAAACACTGAAAGAATTCAGTGCCTGAATTACTACTTCCTCTGTCCCACTAATCTTGGCCACTTTCATTAAAATAATACACTCATTTGAATAAAGAAGGGGCCAAGCCTGGTGGGACGGAGGGAGTACTAGTTAACACTGTGTGAATGTTAGTAGAGTAATGTTACGAGTAATGTTAATAACATTCCAAGTAACATGCAGCGGAAAATAAATAACTCACGGGATAATTTTGCGGGTTATGCCCACCCGCGTTGCCTCACGACAACCAAGCTCTATTGCAACTTAGAACAGATTACAGAGAGTTACACCAGGAAACCTATCTACGGATTGCATACCGCCTATGATAAAATCACCTAGTCTAACACTGCAAACTGAATGTTACAACAAGCAAAAACAGTCGATACTAAGATCGAACAAATAACCTGAACAGTGCAAGACGACTCGGTCTTCAACCCCACCCTTGCTTGCCTAGCAATACCGTGGTCGATGTTTACAGATTAGCTGCCTAACACCGCCTCAGTTTAAGCGTGGTTGAAGGTGCGTTTCAAGAAAAAATGACGAATCGATAGGAGTGGAAGATATCTCTCTGATTACAGCCTCTCGAAGCGTACGCGTGAATGAGACTTCTTGCAGCTTTTATAGAGGAGCATTTCGTGGTCTTCAAGTATCAAATCCCACGTCCAAGACCCTCCAATAACCTCTGCAATCTACTCCTGAAAACTGCTGCTCGAACTGCTGCAAAATGTTAGTGGAGATCATGCTCCTGAAAAATAGAAACTAACAGCCCATGATCTTCAATCCATGATTTCACTAACTTCCACTTATTCAAACGAGTTCAAACTGCAGCACACGTTTATAAGTTACTACATAGTTTAGTTCAGTATAATCAAAGAGAAAAAAAAATATAACTAGGACCAAGACAAGACTAAGGGGCGTGAAAAGTTGCAATTTTAGTCCTTAGTTTTTGGTACTACATAGTTTAGTTCTTTAATCACGTATGTGATTAGCAGACCCTGAATAAGACAAAATTTGTCGTATTGGATCCCAATGAGCCAGGAAACCCACAGTGGACTCGATAAGTACTTCTGATAAGGCAGAGCCATATAGCTCAGCATGATTCTGGTAAGTTCACATGTGAGGCGGGTCTGCAAGTTAGAGCCATGGTAAGATAGGACAGATCCTTCATAAATATAGCAGACCCATTAGATTTTACTTAGTGCTTAATTTTTGGTACAAATAACTTATTATATAAGCTATGTTATATTACACTTATATATTTTATTTAAACAAAATAATGCAATCACATAATCAATCAATCTGCGAAACAAATCTAACAAAAATGAATTGCTGGAATATTGGTTAAAATTTTGACAAGTGATTAAAGCAAGCATACCAGCAAAACTAATATGATTGCATTTTATTGAAAAGGATACACCCCAAATTAAAGTATATTTCATGGCAATGCGATTACATGAATTATAATTAAAAGGATGGAAACTCAACGCTAGAGGCACATCGCCCATGAGGAAAAACAGGACATTCAATTAAGTTAGAGGCTGAGGTATCCACACACAAGTAGATCTGGTACAACTGCTTAATCCCATCTGTTCCTGAATTGCATTGAATCCAAGGAGTGACACCTATCGCATCACGTATTGTACTTTTAATGTCGCTCAAGCTGTATGAACCCCCATCAGGATTTATCCCTACCAAACAAACATAACACAAATTAATACCAAAACTTTATATTTTCATTACATTCTTCATGCATTCATGTCGTTGGTGATGAAATAAATTACCTGCACTTTGGAGAATTTGGAGTAGATCGAATTTGGACCTGAGATCGAGTGCTGCTTTGAAGTAAGCGTGTTGGTTTAGGATCGATTAGGAGCACGTGCCGTGCTTGTCCCACTCGTGTGACCAGAACGTCGAGCCACTGTTGCTCGGACATGCTAGAGTTGGCCACTCTTGTTGCATTCGGCTAATTAGGTCCGATATCTATAAACTCATATTTTTATTCCATTGGCCTTTAAAAAGTTAAAATACTACAAAATTATCCCAAAAAATCAATATTATATATCCTCCCATATCTAGAAAATTAATTCGGGATAGTATAAGTCCTCCCTCACCTGGAAAATTAATTTGGGATAGTATAAGATTTGAAGATTATATGAAATTACACATTAATGGCCTTTCTCTTTAACTCGCATGGAATATTTAACAGAATTATATTACAGGATATATATAGATATATGAAATATGCAACAATCCTTGTAATATATAGTATAACAATCTACATTGAATTTGTAAAAATACAACAAATAATATTGATGAATTTATCACATATACATAAATCTCTCAAAAACAAGTCCAATCCCTACTGATGCCATTTCAAATTGAAAAATTAATACTATTCATACTTAAAAGTGTCTAAAATTCAAACATTCTTAAATTTAAAGATATAAGATGTGTTCTGCATTACTGCATATATATGAAAGAATTAGGTAGAATAATATACCTTGGATTGATCATAGGAATTGTTAGAATCACAATTTGAAGGATAAGTGCCATCTTTATAATTGGGCCAAAGTCCATGAATGCCAAAATCTGCCGCAGGTTTTCCTGTGGTCGGATAGCAACAACTTTTTTTCGTGTCACAGTACGATCCAGGCCACTACATATATATAAATAAATCATCATCACACACACACTTTTAATTTTCAACACCTCCTATATATGCATGATTAAGATTCACATAACAAAAATCGATGAATCACCTGTTGAACGAAGTAAAAGAAATCGAAATCTTGAGCAATAGACAGCACAAAGAAACCTTGCAAAATCAGCAATACCTCAGTGAAGATCATACCGCGTAATGTTTTCTTCATTTTTTTATATATATTAAAGAAATGAGTGCAATTTTGGCAGTTTTATAGGTTGAGAGAGAGATGTGAAAGGTTGATGCATGCAATCACGATTTATTAAATCTGATACGCTTCTTTTGGTGTGAAATCTAGAAATAATTATTAATTGACAATATGATTATAGTTCTTTGAATTTGATTGAGAACGTACTCCAAAAATAGTTTGTACATTGTCCCATTTAAATTGAGAGAACTGAATCTCAGTAATTGATATTGTACGTGAAAATTTAAAAGCAATGAATATTTAATACATTCCCCTATAAAAACATTAATACGTTGAAATCTAGATATCACTTACCAGTTACGGATTTGGAGTATGGATAAAAATAAAATTTAAGATTGGATTTGTTTTTTTTTTGAAATCTCCTTTATCCAGAGTGATTGAATGAATGTGTGACATTAAATAAGTGAGAAAAGTATACGCGTATTAATTTAATGGTAAGAGGTTAATGTTCTCGAATTTCAGTTGCGTGTGGCTTAGCCATATAATTTACATTTGAAGTAATTTGATTTTTAAATAAGTGAGAGGATATTAATTTCAGTGACTATGATTATCTTGTAAATAAAGTAGTCAAATGACTATATCATTAACATTAATTTATTTTCAATCTTATTTATTCAAAAATTAACTTTAATAAATTTCAAATCAATAATAATAAATATTTTTGAATTAGTCATAGATTTATGGAGATAACGCAGAAAATAACATACATTCAAAAAAGGCATGCACAATTATTTCTTAGAGAAAATCACCACTCAACATTTGTGCATATTATATAATACTCCCCGTCCCGCCGCTAAAAGTGATTTGTTTTCTTTTTTGGATTGTTTCTTTAAAATACGTGAATCATATCACTTTTTTTAACTTTTACACTACTCTTAATGTACGAAAAAAAAAAACAAATCAGAAATAGCGTGACTCTGATTCACGTAATAATACTATTTGTAACACATTTATAATTATGATATATTGGACTCTGATTCACTTGGATACAGGAATGAGTATTGGATACAAGTACAAATTCTAACGTTGAGCACATTTTTCATGAAATTTTGGGATACGGAGTTACGTTAAATAGACAAAAACATAAATTGTGTTGTAAATTGATTTGGTTCCAACAATGATTGATCAAAGTAAATCAATAAAGAATACAATACAGAATAAGAAGAAAACTGTAGAAGAAGCGAGGCTGATAAAATAAAACCGTATGGTTGAAAACCCTATAACTCTATTCTTATATATATATATATATATATATATATATATATATAGTATTTCCATTTACAAAGAGATACATTTAAATAATAAATACACTAAAATTCTAAAGTAATGTCCATATAATAATATTATTTATAACATTCCCCTTGGACATTAGTGTGAGATGTACATACCTTATTAAAAACCTTGCTGAAAAACCCACGTTGAAAAACTCAATGGGATAAAAACAGTCGAAGAAAAGAGTATATGTCATACACATACATGCATTATTTGTTGCCTCATTAAAAACCTTCACCAAAAAAACTCAATGGGAAAAACTTGATAAGGGAAAAAGAGTACAACATGATGTAGTCTTCGAGACGTAAGGTAGACATTCAGGTTTAACTTTTAAATTTCTTTCAGAATATTCGCTCTCCTGAAGAGTACTATTTTCCAAATATACACATTCAATTATCATGAACATTTTCAGATATAGAAGATGGAGTGTTGACATACAATATATATGTGTACTGCACAATTGCCTCATTAAAAACATTAATTAAGAAAGCTTTTGGGAAAAAGTTAGTAAGAGAAAAAAAGAACAACTGATTAGTCTTCAGGACATATAATCTTCGGGATTATTTATTTGGTCTTTAAGACTTGATCTTCTGAATTATGTACAAATTACCTCTCCCCCTCAATTGAACAATCTAAACATAAGATTTTCAATATTTTTAACATATTTCTAAATATAATTGTGAGGAGAAAATTGAGTAGACATATGTCGTTGCTCTACTGGAGCTCATTTGTGCATCACATTACATTATTCCTTATAGAAAAATAATGGGGATATGTTTCATATCGTTATACCAGTCCAAAATCAAATTATATGAGGATCAAATAATTAACCATCATTTGAGTAGCACACTAATGTCAATCTCAATCTTTGCACCAATATAGACACACAACTTGTGTATCTTGAAGATAACCAATTATATGCTCAATATATTATTTAAATATCTCATCAAATGAGTAAATAATATATTTTGATAGAAAATTAAATTTTCTTGAATCAAACATGATATATTAGTTAGTGCTTCTAGCACTTCAAACGATGAACTCATGGTCCAACATTATTTGGTTAAATTCTTTGGTCTAATTGAGTACATTCACTTCAAGTGATGAGACAATCATTGAGGAAAATAGATGTTATTTATCAAAAATATGTTTTCTATAGAACCTTATTTGAATAGATCGACTGGTAAAAACAAACTTCTGCATGAAGATTCTCGATCTGCGAGTCGATATAATGCTTAGACTTACTCAAGTCTTTCAATTCGAAAACTCCGTCAGTAGACATGAATTTAACATTCTCAAATATTTTGTGTGTTCCAATAATATAAAATCTCATACAAACAGAGAATTATTAGTAAACACATAAAGATACATTTTATTATTATACATCTTCTTCTCGAAGAATTCAATTAGTTGAATTTTCAACTATAATAAATCATATAGTGATCTATTTGATAGAATACATGTTGCGAATTTTATCTTTCCTAATTATAGTAACTATCATGTCCATCAGAGACTCTTATAAGATATTTGTCTAGTGACCTTTTGCAAGATTATAGTCACGACTTATAATAAATGGACATTCATATCCATGATTACTGCCAAAATTATTTGATAACGGAACATTGTAATTTGATAAGAGAGTATATGTAATTAATTTAGGATTTCTGCTAAAATCCTTGAGTTAATCTCACTTTATTCATCACCAACCAATTCATTTCATTTATCATTTTGTACAAGCACTCAATCGTATACAATTGTATCCTACATGGACCACATTCCTTTGTGTATGTACTATAAAAGACTTTCATCTATTTAACGATTTAACTCTGCCTCAATTGCTCTTCTAACTTTCTTTAGTGCTTCTCATACTTATCTTTCAAGTTTAACTTTTGGATCCAAATAATTAACTCGAAAGTAATTCTTAAGGCAAAATTTGTTGTCGACAACTATAATATATTTATTTTACTCTCCTTATATTGACAATTTTCAAGTCAATATCAATATAAATTTAAACCAAATTTATTTCATTTCCCATAATGTTTGGAACTGGTTGTTCAATATTATAATTATTTAGTGCATGTGCAAGTGTACTGTGATTCCCGTCTTCAAGATGATCCTCTTCAGGAGGTTTTAGGAGTGAAGTAATTTGTTAACTTTGTATTCCGCGAATTCTAATCTTTAGCACCAATGCATATCTCACATTTCTATTGTTATGCTTCTAACAATAGATGGATTGATCTCATTTAGACATCACATGCTTCTAATGTTATGCTTCTAGCATATAGGAATTGATCTCAATCAGAGATATAAATATCGATCTCACACTTCTAGTATTATGCTTCTAGCATATAGAATATGATTTCATTCAGAGATTTTCGATTCTTAATAGTGCATTTATAATTATCATAAAGGATTTAATCATTCATTTGACAGTTAAGAATATACTGAACTTATGGTTCATATTCATTAGTGTGTGTATTTTAGTCTATTAAATCCACCAATATCTTCACGACATTCTTTTATCATATTATATTCTCCCATAATGCCGAAAATATTATTTTAGTTGGATTAAATAATAAACGTACCATTAAAATTAATCATCAATTATTGACTCTAGATAATTCTTTTCGACGAAGTATGAATTTATTTTTCTAGAGTCCGTTCGGTACGTTTTGATGATGATAAATAAATAACACACGATAAATGATTTATTTATATCACACACTAATCACTAATTACATAAGGGGTGACCCAAACATTCATGCCTTTATAACGTGAGAATAATTTGGGTCTTTAATTTTTCGCAACATGATATCAGTCGCTGCTACAAGAAATTGAACACCTCTAAAGCATTGGCTTCTGAAATAATTGATCTAATTTTGCCATATTTGAGTGTTTCTGTCCAGTCGATACATAGACGCAATATAATGTATCACTTTAAAATGTGGCATTTGGGTTCAATTTCTTTTGGTTTGTCGGTCCACGATTATAAGTTCTCGTTGATCGCGATATGCAAATATTTGGATAAAGATAATTTTTAATAGATTAGATTACTAACCTCTCAGGAGCCAACAATATGATTATTGTTATCGTAAATGTTGTATTGCTTATTCTTTTAATATAATATTGTTAAATAATATTTATGGTGCTACTTCAAGAGCAATAATTTAAATGAAAATAATCGAATATTCTTCACGAATATTAATTACACTACTACCTTATAAACAACAAGTTATAACAATATAGATAACACTCTAAAATAACTATCTATAGAGCAAAAGCTTAAAATCCACATTGGGTAATAAGGTAGTAAGGATTGTTTGCATAAAGATTATAAGGGTTGTGCCATTTTTCATAAAAAAGATTCTGTAAAAATCTTCTCATAAGAAAAATAGAAGAAGCAAGTATTAGATGATCATGTTCTATGATACAATATCATATAGGAAATTTGGGAAGAGCAATCGCTCCTCGTACGTTACAGGATAAACCAAAGATTTAAGAACTAGAAGAATCATATCTTATCATATGGAGACCGAACATCGAGATAAAGAGCAACGGACATATCAAGAAACGCAAGCATGCAGTGAGATTATGTATCTGTTCCAACTACACTCTATGAATCATTTAACCATACTTACGAACTTGTGAACAGAATCAATGAAGGAAATAACACAAAAGCAACATTGTCGGAGTGAGCCCAAATAATTGCAGATGTCTATTTCTACTAACAATGAAGTGCGCAAAATTCCTAAAAGTAAACAAGCGAACCAAGTAGACTAAAAAATCTAGCAAACCATCTGATAACAGATGATAAGCACTTTACAAATGGTGCATTTGATAACTGTATGCTCAAAAAGTAGGAGTATGCCAAATACATACGAAACAGTTCGCAGTGGACAAAAAAAACCCATGTTTCCCAAAGACAAGCACATGCATATCTACAGCAATTCAATGTCGATGCACCAAATAATAAACAGGATTAAGATTAAAATAGCGGCACGTACCAGTAGTTAACCATCTTGCAGCCGGCGTACTGTTTCTTTGTGAGAAAGCCGCACACGGCGTAGGAATCAAAACCCTCAGCAGCGCCACCGACGGCCTCCGTCATACTCTCCCTCTTTCGGCAATCCAAGGACGAATAATCGGCGGCAGAGGGATCGAAATTTGAGTCCATCACGAAGTACCTTGAGGCCGTGTTCCTCACCAAAAACAGCAGGCCAAAAATCCCGACTGATTATGAATTGCAGGAACCAGTTAAGATCCACCCGACATGCATTTACAATCTGCAATTTCCTCGGTAGGGACTGTAACGACCAGATTTTTTTTAAAAGCTATATATATATACTATATTTCTAATTATTATTTTATCAATTTGAAATTTTAAAGTATATCTATTAGTTATGGTTGTTATATTTTTAAAAAGACTTATATATTATTTAATCCAAACCTTAGTTATCCATATTCCTATATATATATATATATATCCCACAAACTTTTATTTTCTCTTCCACAGTATATAAATCAGTCGTTCCTTCTCCTACTTTACAAATGGGTCGTTATTGGTGGGACGGAGGGAGTATATGTGTTCATATGTATATATGTATATAAGTATACGTGTGTGTCTAAATATATACATATATATGTATGCGTGTGGTGTGTTATTATATATATGTACAGTGTGTGCGTGAGTTATATATATATATATGTATTGTGTGTGGGGCAGTGTTTACATATATATAGTATACTTGATTTATAGCTATGTAATATACGTGTGTATATATTTATATAAGTACTATACGGGTGTATATATTTATATAAGTGTGCGTGTGTTGTGTATGTACACACATATATATATAGATCATTAAATTAGAATTTCATTTTTATTTTAGGTGCGACTCTGATCTATTAATTGTTATCGTCTGGCTATCTCGATTGAAGTATTGATCAGGTGAAGGATGTCCTTTATGGTTAAATGTAATTGCTAATATTTTTACTATATATGTGACTGTTATGTTGAAATGTCAAACCTATGTGATATATTAAAAGTCTTACGCAAGTGTACAAAGGCCAGAGATTCGAGATTCAGTAAAGGATCCGGGATCCGAAAGGGTCGTTCTTGGGGTAAAAGCCCACCGTGCAATACGAGATACATTCTACGGGCATTTGCATGATATTGTTATGTATCGTTTAAATATTGGCTGCTACATGTTCCTCACTGAGTATGTGAATATACTCACCCCTCTATGATATTATATTTTTCAGGCTAAGGAGTCGGGCAGTGGCGCGGTGGTGGTAGCAGACATTATTTTATTTTATTTTACTTTCCGCCAATAGATGTTTATTTATGATGATTTGATTTTAGAAAAAATGTCCCGTTATTAAGGTTATTTCAAAGGCTTCCGCGCTACAGTTATTTCAAAATATTTTTCTATACGAGTTTCAAATATTATTTCTATGGTTGAGGAAAGTAGTATTTCTATTGAGGAAATACGGGACGTTACCGGGACCTGAGAAGACAGCGCCCCCTATGGTTTCGTCCAGACGGTGGAAACCAATATAAATCTCAAAAGGAATAACGAGAGGAATTTTCTTGAAGCAAATCACAATTTCGACGCGTCTGCAGAAGGTTGCGCCAATCCAGACTTCATCAACAGCTTGTCGAGCTTATGAGAAAGGCACACCTGGAACTTCACTTTCCCAGCAGAGAGGAATATCTCAGCCAATTCAAGCTTCTCTGAGTTGAGGCTAGTGCTGTCCATGGTCTCACTAAGTACCTTTATAGCAAGCTGAACAGCCTCTTCTCTAGTAATTTCATCTTTGAAATCCTGCTTCAGTATAGACTGTGCAGCTTGGTTGTTTGCTCCAATGGCTGCAGCCTTCCAACCGCTGAAATTCCCACTCGGGCCACTCATGTAAAGTTGGAACCCATAATTCTTATCCCAGCCTGCAAACAGAAACGAAACACCAAACGGGCGTTTTCCACCGACTAATACATTTCGATATGACTTTCTTTTCACCGACCAATACAACTCCGTCAGTAGCCAAAATCCCGATTGCACTCCCTGCATTTTCCATTTTCTGAAATTGGGCGACTCGGTAAAAGGGAAAAGAAAAACAAATCCCAAACAATACAGGGCAGAATCAATTCTCAGATATAAATATTAGATATAGGTAATAGCACTGATAATGAAAGTTCAAGATTCACGATTAGCAATTATTCAGAAAAATCAATTGAACAGTAATCAATGTATCAGTGAATTCAGATTGCAATTCAGTCAAATATATGGAGAATAAGAAATCAGTAGATTAAGCAAACATTCCCAGAAGCAATCAGGGGAGATAAATGGATAAATCAAAGGAAGAATAAACCCCCTGAGATGATTGTTTGAAGCGTTCTTGTAGAAGGAAACGAACAGACAGCGCTTTGATGTGAATAGCGCGATAAGATCAGAGCTGCGACCGATTTTGTTTTGGAACCTTCGCGAAACCACCCCTAAAGCTTCGCGCGAGGATGGAGAGAAGGGGATTTGTTCACTGAAAAGCGCAAAGCTTCGCGCGTTCGAAGCAGAATCCTCAGCGGCTGTGCTGACGTCAACCGCTTGCACCTTACCGCCGCAGTAGGGGCAGTTGCCCGGCGCCTGCTGCCGCCCGACCTCTGTCTCCTCCTCATCCGCACCCTAGGAAACACAGTTGCACCTCCCAATGCGTGTTGATCTCGCTTTCTGATTTGGTAGTGGTTCAATGTAATGCAACACTCTTTGGCTAAGTATCCATCTTGGGGTAGCGATAATTATTTCTTTAATCCAAACAGCCTCGGAAGGAATCCAACTTTCAATTGGAACATGAAAACTTTCAATTGGAACATGAAAACGTGACTAAATTGGCGCTGAAATTTTTGAAATGATCGCTTTAAATGACCTTTAAAAGAAAGTACTTCCTCCGTCCCGGCTAGCTTGAGTCGTTTTATATTCAAATGGGTGGAGTATTTTAATGAAGCGACTCATGCTAGTTGGGACGGAGGGAGTAAATAGATGCGTGAAATTCATTTTACTTTTCATTTACTCAGGATTTCTTTCATAAAAATAATTAGATAGGATAACTTCAATCTTTTCGACTGATATTGCTTACTAATTTTTGAACCCTTCTTTTTGGCATTGGTTGGAATTAGAATAAGCAGAACTTATCCTTTTGAAATCTCCATTAGACCGTGTTTATCCGTTCAGAAATGTCATAGGAGTGCGACCACTTTTTATCAAAATATAATAAAAATAAATAAGAAAGCAAAGTCAATGGTCGAACGTTTTAAAGAAGAGACCATTGGTGTTCTCCTCTCTTCTCTTATTTAAGCCAATAGGATGATGACACATGTCTTCATTCTATTGGTTTGTTAGATTTTAATTTGATATATAGATAAAATTAAAATAACTTTTGTATAATACATTTTAAAAAAATAAAAAAAATATCAAAATTTGTATCTTTTCATCCTCTATAAATAGGAACCAATTTTGATATATTTTTCTTACACCTAAAAAATTCTTCTTCTCTTTACTTGTATTGTTTATTATCTCGTTCTATATTTTTCTATGGATCGAGACAATAACTCGTTCTTTTATTTTAATTATTTAAAGCAAAATTAGTTATTTTATGTATAATAAAAGTTAAAATTAAAAAATTAAATGTTATGGTTGTATAGTTGAAATGGTCATTGATAAACTGCAAAAAATGAAGGTGGTTGGATTAAATAAAATGTATTAAAAAAAATGAATAAGAAAATAATAGAATATTGAAGTGGTTGAATGGTTGGATATTTTGGTGGTAATTGATAAACATGGTCTTAGGAAAGATATGAATTTTTGTGCTCAGCTAATTAGAGACCGGTGATAAAGTGTCGTAAATGGGTTTGGCTCCAACAATGATTGATTAGAGTAAATCAATAAAGAATACAATATAGAACAAGAAGAAAATTGTAGAAGAAGTTGCGTTGATAAAATGAAATCGTAGCGTTGAAAACCCTACATTTAAATAATAAATACATTTAAATAACAAAGAGATACATATAATAAATACACTAAAATTCTAAAGTAATGTCCATATAATAATATTATTTATAACAAATTGCATTTATATTAGAATAACTAATCAATGATATCAAAATGTATATGATTGATAACATAAATAAATGAAAATTCAAACTAACTTTGTTAATAAAATTATAAAAATCAGGTGTGTTTGGTTGGATAGATTATCCATGATTTAGTCTTTGATTAATTGTCATGAGTTGTTTGGTTGGATGAATACGATCCGTGATTTAATCTCCATATTATGTCACGTAGAATTAGTAATGGCTTGTGTGTCTTGGACTTCCTCTATGACTAAGATAATCTCGACTAATCTCGGACCAAGTTAATCTTGTACAATCACAAGTTAATTTAGTACTAGGTAACCAAACACCCCTCAATATATAACGACCATGATATCCTCTATAAATATACAATAGAACTGAGTATATACTTTTGTATATCAATAGAGTGTGGAAGATAAAGAGTTTTAGAAACAGTAAGTTAGTATACTTATAGTTATGTAATTCTTGTTAGAGGTGTGCAAAAACTGAATGGAATCATGAAAACTCATCAAATTGATAGGTTTTGATCGGCTTCAGTTCGATTTTTATTTGAGTCGGTTTTAAGTTCGGTTTGTAGATTTTAGAATCGATCGATTTCGGTTCCGTTTTGATTTATGCTTTTTTGATTCAGTCAATAACCGAATCGAACAAAACCTAATAATATAAATAGTAAATAATTATATTTATATTTTGATAAAAATATATAATTATATTATTTTTATTTATATTTAGAAAATTAAAACTTAATAATATACATTTTTTTTTTATGAAAATGGATTTTATAAATTATTTATAACTTAAAAATTATAAAAAATAATTATAGTTTTGTTCAAAATAAAACCAACCAAAATCGATCATTTTTTATCGATCTAGTTTTGTTTCGGTTATATTAGTCGATTCGGTTAAAATTATTCTTCACTGCTCGATTTTCGGTTCATAAAAATTTAATTGGTTGGTTGAACTGACCGGCCAATACACATCCCTAATATTATTGAGGCAGAAAGTTTTGGATTCAAAATCCATCTCCACTAAGTGTAATATTATGTATTATATATAAGATTATAAACGAATCAAATCATTTGTAAATTATTCGAAATTTAGCTCAATAAAAGCTCATTTAAAAATTGTTCGTTTACCAAACAAACTAAACTCGAGTCTTAAACTGAATTTGAATTATTTTTTGAGTCAAACTTGAGTTTTATGATATTTAATTTGAAAAGTTCTCGAACATGTTTGAATATATTTAACGAATATCACAAACGAGAGCACCAATTAATACAACCCCAATTGAGATTTTATTGATAAAATAGCATTATCAAGTATGACTCTAAATTTCACATTTCCCAAAGGGGTAATAGGTAAAATTACCCAATTTTAAAAAGTAAAGATAAAAAATACCCACTTAAAAATAAAAGATAAAAACTACTAACTTTTCACGATAACATGAGAAATTTCTTTATATGCTGATGTTATTTTCGTGATAACATGAGGAATTTCCTCATGTGCTCATGTAAAAGGGTAATTTTTATCTTTTATTTTTAGGTGTGTATTTTTTATCTCTTACTTATTAAAATGAATATTTTAGCTTTTGCCCCTTTCCCAAACGAGGCTCCACCATTTCTAGAGAACTTTTTTTTAATTTATTTCACTAATTCGTTCTCAATTACAAGAGACCAGCATATATATGATATAATCTTTAATGGTGTGGTTTAGTTTGTATGATAGGAATGATAAGATTATCACTTTTAAATCTCTACATTATTTGGTGTGATTATATAATCAAGTATGTGAGTGATTAAGGGCATACAAATAGATTAAATGTACAAAGAGATTGAAGATTATGAATAAAAATGTAAAATTTAAAAGTGATAATTTTATCAATCAAATCAAACCACCCAATAGATCTAATTCAACTACGAAACCAATTAAGATCCAAATATTCTTTCCAATTTAAATATTATAAGCAACTAATAATGAAACTATTACTCGCAACAAATTCTCACAAAAGTTAGGCTTAGCAGAAGAAAACTATAGCTAGCAATATCATACCCAAAAATGATTGACAATTATTTTAAATATATAAAAACAAAAAAGCAAAGTGCTAAAATTTTAAAAGTCCATTAGAAACGTCACACTCTACAAATACTTATACATGCATACGTCACTTTTCTCTCTCTTACCTAATTTTCCTATATAATCTCTCCGTCCCGTATAGAGTGGATCGTTCATTAAAATTGACCATATCTTTTAAAAAAGAAAAAAAATTATTTTTAAAATAAAATCACTTAGTTTTTTAATGTGTCGAATCTCTTGCGGCCACATTAACGGAACGGGTGAAGTACTACGTTTTATTTACTTTCCACAGTGCATTAATAATTTGTTGATTTTCATTTATCTCTATTTTTCAATTATAAGGTCATATAAATATTAAAATATATCATAATCAATAAATTCTAATTTAAGGTAGTTATATAGATAAATAATGAATTTTAAAAAAATTATTATTTTTATCTTTTGACTAATATTTATTAATTATGATATATTTAATATTTATTTAATATAAAATAATATAAAAAGTATAATGACTTATATAAACATATAAGATTTTGACTCGTAATTTGGCTTTGTTATAAATCCACCAAAATTAAAATTGGATAGTATTATACATTTCATTTTGTAATCTAATTCGTGGTTACTAATCTAAATGTCTGCAACAATGGTCCAACTATTAAAATGATGAGCAGACATAATGTCTTCAAAACATAGTTTATTAATTAGGAAAGTTTATTAAAATTTTATTATTTATATATATATAAATTCAAAATTAATTTTTACATAGATACCTTTATATTTAAATTATGGAAAATCATTAAATATCTTACTAACTAGTTATGATTGTGATTTCCACATTTCATATATTCAAATTAAGTCAATTTTTATACTCTCTCCGTCCACGAAAAAGCTTCTTAGTTTGACCCGATGCGGGTTTTTATGTAGTGCTTTTGATTTTAATGATGATATGTAATTAGTGGAGTTTGAGTCCCACTTAATATAGTGTTTTAAATTGTGTTGTGTGTAGTTAGTGGATGTTGGGTCCCACTTAATGTATTATATTAAATTGAGTTGTATGTAGAGAGTGTGGTGGGTCCACTTTCCAAAATTATGTATAAAAATTGAAAAAATATATGGAAATAAGAAAATATATTTAATCATATCTTAAAAAATAGTTTAGTTTTCTATCATTATAAGAAATTTCCAATTCATATGATTCTCTTTATATATACATAATATATATGTTACGCTTAATGATTTTTTTACCACAATATATATCATTCTCACATGTAAAACATTTAAACTAACAATATAAACAATACAGATGTTTTAGAATTTTGTTATAAAGAATACATATATTTTAAACTCTTGAGAATGTTTTCAATAGTTGTCGCCAAGATTTTTACTAAAAATATGGTGAGAATCATCACTGACACAAATCATCAATTATCATTTTCAATACCATTTTCAATTAGTGGCGATAATATTTATTTTTAAGAATATTTGTATGAATATTATATGTGGTGAAAATCATCAAAATATATTTAATGAATGAGAGATTGATTAATTACTTTAATAGCTTGCCCAATCAATTTAATATCGCAATATCATTTACAATATAAATATCATAACTATTAATGGACTTGGTAACAAATTCTCACAAAAGTTATTCTTAACCGAGAGAACTATACTAGCAATTTCATATGCCAAAAATGATTGACAATTGCTTTAAATTATATAAAAACAGAAAAGCAAGAAAAAAGAGTGCTAAAAAGTCCATTACAAAAATGCGATGAAGGTCACACTCTACGAACACATGCACATTCACTATTCGAGTACATATATAACAGAACCATTAGCATACTTACAAGAAATGAAAACAGGTGCACTAATATCTTTAACAATTATTAGTTGGTAGTAACATGTTTCACAATATTTCTAACAGATACAAAAGTTCCCATCACGGCAACTACAAACCCAAAAAAAAGAATGACCAAAATAAACATAAGCTCCATTCCAAATTGTCGAGATTTCTCGTTGATCTTCAGATAGCACAAGCATGGGAACAATATCGAGGCACTCACGCCCAAAAATGCTCAAATAAATGTCATCACGTATCCGAAAAAGGAAACGATAAGGGCAATTACCAGACTGCTCACCACTAATATTGTTCTAATAAATAAACTTTTAACAATCGTTCGCGATTGGAGATATAATAAGAGCATATTTGGTTATGGGATTCATAATGGTGGTGTAGATTGTAATTTTGGAGCTTATGTTTTGTATGATGAGGTTTAGTGTCACTTGTGACATCAAATTGTCTCCGTACATTAGGTACTCTAATGTCGCCATCGTTCCGTAACACATGCTGCTCAAAACAAAGCACACCAATAATACCTGAAAATAAAATAAAATTTAAAATAAATAATTTTAATTGCTTTTCTTATTAAGTAAATACCTCAACTGCAGTAAATAATTAATAATAAACGTGTCATCAATTGTGTGTAATGAGACGAGAGCATTGAATCATTCTTGGAAACAGATTAGTACACACGAAAAAAAAAAATTTGAAGAAAAACATAATATACTCATATGACATTACAAAAAAAAGTTTATTTAGCAACGAAATTTTTCCGTCACTAAAATAAGAAATTCCGTTACTAAAGATGTTAGTAACGGAATTGTAACGGATTTATCCGTAGTAATATTGATGGTTGCTAAAAAAATTTAACAACGGAATATATTCCGTTACTATATAACAACGGAATTGTAACGGAATTTCTGTTTCTAAAATGAAATTTTCAATTTTAGTAACAGAATTGTAACAGAAAATTTCGTTACCAAATTTTAATAATGGATAATTCCGTCACTAATTCTGTTACTAAAATTGAACAACAAATTCCGTAACAATTCCGTTGTTAATCCGTTAAAATTTAGAAACGGAAAAATTTTCCGTCACTATTCCGTTGCTAGAAAATGTGTTTTTTGTAGTGTGATATGAGGTAGGGATGATATTCGTAACTTAGGAAATTGATTTTTGTCTTTCATGGAAGTGCAGAGAGTAGGGAAAACCAATCTCAAACACAACCACACCTTAACAATGACACTACCTTCTTGACAACTTGTTTCAACGGCCTCAATGCTCTAGCAGGTACAGTTCATCAAATTAAAATAAATTTAATTCACTATATATATACACACATATAACATTTGGTGTCTTTTCTTTGTCGTAGGGATTGGATTGTTATCGATCTCATATGCACTTTCGGAGGGAGGGTGACTTTCTCTGATATCACTTTTTGGGATAACAGCTATCTATTTCTACACTGGTGTACTTCTGAAGAAATGCATTGATTCAAACCCTAATATCAAAACCTACCCAGATATAGGCTAACAAGCTTTTGGCAAGAAAGGAAGAACCCCTAATTTCCATCTTCATATACATCGAGCTCTTCTTGCTCGCAGTTGAGTTCCTCATCTTGGAAGATGACAACCTGCACAAACTCTTTCCTCACACAACCATTCGAATTTTGGGAAGAGTTGTTGGAGGGAAAAAAGTGTTTATCATCGTGACGGCACTCGTGATGCTCCCCACGACATGGCTGAGGAAAAAAGTGGGGAAGTGGGGTTTAGTGAAACATAAGCTAGAAGTAGCTTATGTGGGGTTTAGTGAAACATAAGCTAGAAGCTTGGGGAAGTGGGGTTTAGTGAAACATAAGCTAGAAGTAGCTTATGTGGGGTTTAGTGAAACATAAGCTAGAAGCTTAAGATTCCTCAGCCATGTCGTGGGGAGCATCACGAGTGCTGTCACGATGATAAACACTTTTTTTCCTCCAACAACTCTTCCCAAAATTCGAATATTTGTGTGAGGAAAGAGTTTGTGCAGGTTGTCACCTTCCAAGATGAGGAACTCAACTGCGAGCAAGAAGAGCTCGATGTATATGAAGATGGAAATTAGGGTTCTTCCTTTCTTGCCAAAAGCTTGTTGGCCTATATCTGGGTAGGTTTTGATATTAGGGTTTGAATCAATGCATTTCTTCAGAAGTACACCAGTGTAGAAACAGATAGCTGCTATCCCAAAAAGTGATATCAGAGAAAGTCATCCTCCCTCCGAAAGTGCATATGAGATCGATAACAATCCAATCCCTACGACAAAAAAAAAACACCAAATGTTATATGTGTGTATATATGTAGTGAATTAAATTTATTTTAATTTGATGAACTGTACTTGCTAGAGCATTGAGGCCGTTGAAACAAGTTGTCAAGAAGGTAGTGTCATTGTTAAGGTGTGGTTGTGCTTGAGATTGGTTTTGGCTTTCCAATTTCTCCATGTTTGTTTATAGAGAAATAAAATAGAAGCTTTGAGTGATTGAAGAGAATAATTCGAAAGGAAGAAGAAAGAAGATAATATATTTGTGGTGGTCTTCTTAAATTGTTGTATAGTACAAAAATCTGTAAACTAGTATATATAGAATGTGAGAAGAAAATTAAAAAAAAATGCAATAACTTAAATATATTAGGAATAATATAGGAACAAATAATTAGTTCTATTTTTACTCATTAAATTATGGTGGTTTGTTGTACACTTCCTCTATATAATGGATCATGCAAAGATAATTAGTAGGTCTTGTTATTGAAAATATAAAAAATGAGGAAAGACTAGTAATAAAGAGTATTTTGTTTTGATTAAAATTTGCTCCACTATTATTATACAAGACAATAACATAGTGAACACTTGACATGCATAAAACATATTTTGTAAAAAATAAAATAAAATTGGTGTCCCATAGTTAATCATATATTGTTAATTACTTTTTAAAATTTTTATTACTCATAATCATTCCATAGTAAAAAATATATTTTTTGAAGTGTCCCCTTTAGAATGTAAAAAAAAAACCGTTATTAAATTATCATGAATATGGTAATGAGGAGTGGAGTAATAGTTAAAATGTTAACTTTTTAAATTTAATGTTAAATTTGATAATATGTCTCAAGATATTATGTCATTTTATCCCTAACCCTTAATTTAATTACTGCGGTAACTGTGATGATGCACGATATTAATTATTTAATTAATTCAAATTTTATCATTAATTTAATTTAGGAGTACAGTTGATGGTACAAAATAGTTTCAAGTTTAAAATAATGGTTATCTTAATCTATATATTTTTTGTTATGTTGTACTCCATCTGTCCCAGCCCATTAGTCCATCTTTCCTTTTAAGGGTGTCTCAAACTATTAGTCCACTTTCCATTTTTGGCCCATATTACTACTAACCCAACTACTTATCACACTTAACCCAACCCAATTAACAAATTAACCTAATCCTATTACGTTTCTAATTATGGGCCGTACAGCACCAACTACTCATCTCTCCTTTCATTCTGCGACAATCTTTCTCTCTCCGTCGATCGATTTCTCTTCAGCCTTCTCTCCCCACCCTTTGCATAACCCTACCACCGTGATGAAATCACCTAAATTGGAGATGATTTCTGAGTTCAATCTCGTCGAATCTCCCCCATGGCCACCCCTCACCCCCGCTGTGATGAAAACCCTACATATCCGACCCGAAATTTCTCACCCTTCACCGGTTAGAGGTGGTGAATCATTGCTATCCCAACCAAGGGCGAAGAAGAGAAGTCGTGTCTCGGAGTGGATGGCCACCATGCGTACTTTTGACGCGTCGGCGGTGTCATCTTCACAGATCTGTGGTGAAACCCTAGACTTCTCCACCGATATGTCTCTGTCGCCCTCTCCTTTGGTGAAACCCTCTCATGTGGTGAAACCCTCTCATGTGGTTTCCACTTTTCTGAGCGGCGGTGAGGAGTGTGGCGACGGTGGGGACTGGACTCCTGAGATATGCAACTTGTGTGGTCTTCTCCAGCCACCTCCTTTGCATTTATCGAACTACTGTATGCCTCAAGAGATACTCCATCTCTTGGATTATGGATTCTGCCAGAAGGTGGGGGGAGAGGCTGGAGAGAGAACTACGTATGGGGGGCAATATGCAGCTGCTAATTCTGATTTGAGTCTTGCATTGTCTCGTACAAGAGGCAAATTGGTGAGATCTTTCCACTTAATCTGATTTCTGATTATAGGTTAAGTGAAATCATTATGATGTTTATGTGATTCTGGTGATTGTGGTGATTGTGGTGACTGTGGTGATTGTGGTGACTGTGGTGATTGTGTGTGCTTCTGTGGTGATGAATATTGCATGTGATGAGCACGGTTTGGGATCTTGAGTTATAGACTGAAATGATATAAATTGGGCTAAGTCGGTTGCTTGCTTTGATTGATGTAATTGTGTGTTGATTGTGTTCTTATGCATACTGAAATGTAAAAGCTGAATTGATGATATGTTCATAAACCATACTGCATTTCATTTATAGGGTAAAGGCAATAATGAATGACATATGTGCATATATAGAAGTCTTAATTCAATAAGACTTCTCACACTGCACATATGCCAACATTTACAAAATCTATTTAGCTAGCTATCCCCCCAAAATATACATAACTACCTCCCAACATTTACAAAGCCATGTGTCCTCTGAATCATTAGGTCATCCACTGTCCTCTGAATCAAAGCGAAGTGTTTCCATTAGGTCATCCATTGTCCCAACTAGCTGTCCATTCTCAAGTAAATAGCTAAAGCATTCTTGCACAAGCTGTTGAGGAACTTCCAAATCTATTGGAAGTTCATTAGCTCTAATTAATGCATCCTTCTTCATGTGTGGGATCTTGTATGAATTCTCACCCTTCACCTTCATTATCTCCATCATACACCCCTGTAGACTTAAGAACACCTTGTTCAATGTCATAGGAGACAGAGATTCATATGAGTTCAACACTGCACTAACTAATTCTGAAACATTATAGCTCGCTGTCTCAGTCTGTATACTTTGTATGCACCTAAACCATCCCAAATCATTGACATTAGTGTCAGGTGAGTTGGGTGGTTGACACACTAATGTAATGTCAAATCCATTCTTGGTAGCTGCCTCTCTGAACTCAGGATCAGAGTCTTTGATGTGTGGCTTAGCATTGTCCTGTTGGATGAAAATCTTTTAACTTGCCCCTTCAGGCCACTTGGCCATTATGTTTGGTATAATCTGCATTAATTGTAAAATAACTTTGTAGGTAAGAACATTAATGGCAAGACACATTTATTGATTGCAGTAATTAATGCAACACCCCATAAATTAATTGAAAGAACATTCATTTATTGCAGTCATCTATTGAAGTTAAGATACAACCATACATAGGTGCATTACATTTGACACATAGATCCCTAGCTTTCCATACCTTTTGAATCAAACACTTCTTGATAACCTCTTTGGTTATAGACTGAATTGGTTTCTCTTCTAAAGTGCCTTTAGCCCTATTCTTGCTCTTTCTTTTTGCTGGAACATGTTCAGTAAAGGGGAAGATCCCTATCTTCCCATCGAACACTACGTTGCCATTATCATCAAATAGTGGCCTGCAAACTGCACACATGAACATGACTTTGGTGATGAACTTCTTGCTCTTACACGTCCTATGTGGTTCGGCCTCCCCCGGTGTGAGGTAGAACTTGTGGGATGATTTAGAGATGTAGAACCACTTCTCATCTATGTGTATAGTGTTATTCATGCTCTTAAATTTTAGAATGTTTAGCACACGATCAAAACACAATGCATCTAATGAAAAACGTAGCCTTAAAAGCTTGTTAGGAGCTGTAAGATCAGGTTTGATGACGTTGCTGTGTGCTTTGATCAGTCCTTTATTAACCCATCTCCAAACCGTGCTCTTGCTGCAATTTATACCACGAGCTAATTTTCTAATTGTTGCTCGCTTGAATAGCTCTAGACTTTGAATGAGGTCCAAGTCTATTTGCACTCTTTTAGGCCTTGGTGTGCACTTTCTTGAATGCACCTTCAATATCTCACCCATGGCGTTTTTCTGTTTTGCAGCACCCCATAACCGAGAAACAGTACGGGCGCAGCAGTTGAATCGCGTGGCTGCATCCTTCATGGCTCCTCGTTTGAGCTTGCCGTCCTTCGAATTTAGAAGAAGAAGTTGTAGAATCTCTTCTTTTGTTTCTGGTTTAATATCCTTTTCTTTCCCCATTTTGTGTAAGAATTTTGATGAAGAAATGTGTAATGTTTTTTTTGAAAGTAGGTAGTGGACATATTTGTAAGACAAATTTAGGGGGAGATTCAAATTTGGATCAATTTTGTGCTATTGGCGCAATTTTTTCAATTTCAAAATTTAGAAGTGCATTTTGTCACACTCTTGCCTTTATTTCTGTTTTTAAATTTTTGTCTAACAATGAATAATGATTTTATTAATCTGTAAATTAATTAATGTGAAAATATAATGAGTAAAATCATCTTCTAAATATATTACTGACACATTCATGTAAACAAAAATTTGTTTAAATAATTTTTATTTAATTGTTGTGTTAATTAAAAATAATCTATTAAATTATTTTAATTATAAAATTTCCAACATTTTCGAAAATAGAATACATAAAATAAATGAAATAAAGGACAAGTACTTAAATGGGAGAAAGGGGTTAAGGAAGTGCTTAAAGGAGACTAATAAAGTGAAAAGGGAGTTGCATTGGTATGCGTAGAAAAAACATAATAGACTAATAAGGTGGGACGGAGGGAGTATTGTTTATCCTATTTTATTAATGTTATCAATAATTCAAATCACATGATATTTTTTCTCTCACATTAGAAAATTAAGCTATAGATTTCCTAATTCTACTTTTGTTTCAAACATTTAACATGTTTTGCATATTTCTATGCGATCAATATTAGTTAATTAATATTAGATATATATATTTTTATAATTTTTTTAAAGAAAATGTTTGAAATTTTTTCGTAATATAAAATTACAAACAATAAAAAATGTACGGAAACAAATTACTTCCTCTGTCCACTCAAGACGGTCCTTTTTGTCGTTTCTGTCTGTTCCACGAAGATGACCCATTTTCTTTTATAGTAACATTTTTATGCTTTAAGTGTATTAGGTAAATAAAAATAAGAGGATTATTTTGGTATGTGTGCCGAAAAGAAGGACGTCATCTTTAATGGAAAAAAGGGAGTATAACTTATTTGATATATATAAAATAATTATTTTTAATTTTCTTTATCATATCTCATGAAATAATATATCTAGCATAACAAAATAAGTATATCTTACTTATTTAATAGTAGCTAATAAATTATTTAAATCTAAAATCATTTATATAAATCATAAATAAAGATCACTCTTTAGTCCGAACAAAATTTTTTACCTATAAATAATTAATATATATTTCTAAAATTAAAATCATTTTGAACCACAAAAATAATATTTCTCTTTTTATCAAAATATGTATATTTAATAATAGATAGTATTAAATACAATGATTAGCAGCCGCAAATATCAATACAACAAATGAAAATTGGTGTGAAAGAAAAATAAAATAAAAACGCATGAAATTTAGAGGGATGTATTCAATCAGAATCCTATTGGGATTATGTTGGGAAATATTGAGAAATATTTATAAAGGTTTTGATTAAAATTCTAAAATCTCATCCGAAAGATGTTCAGTTTACAGGTACACGTAACCTGAATGATTCAAGACTGAAGTTCAAGCCTAGTATTGAAGTTTTTCATAATTCAGTTCTTAAGCCAACACTGAAGGACCATGCCACTGA
Source organism: Leonotis leonurus (assembly GCA_026898415.1). Taxonomy (NCBI): domain Eukaryota; kingdom Viridiplantae; phylum Streptophyta; class Magnoliopsida; order Lamiales; family Lamiaceae; genus Leonotis; species Leonotis leonurus. The sequence goes on along the minus strand of JAPKLX010000034.1, from coordinate 640,864 downwards.
AGTCATGTCCTGAAGTATTAAAGCATGAAGATATCATTTACTGAAGCTTTGCACTGAAGTTTCCTATGAAGTCACGCTTGCTACTGAGTGTCATGCTACTCCTATAGGCATTACCACTTCTGGAAAAGATCTTAGTAGGTGAAGAAAAATCTTGTTACAGACACAAAAAATGGTAAAAAGAACGACGACCCCAACGAGAAGAATTTCAAATGCTACGGACGAAGCTCTCTCTCAACGGATATATTATTGAGAGTGTCCTATAAATACACCGCTGCTTCTAACGCTTCAAATACCGGTTACCAAGCTTTCTTACGCATTCAAGCTCTCAACTCTCTCAATCTTTTAATCACTCTTAGTTTTTAGATCTTAAAACACTCAAGTTCACTCTATAATTTTTAGTGTGTTCTTAGTAGCGATACAAATTGTAACCGAAGAATAGAGCTAGCTTAGAATTAGTTTTCTTAGCTGGAAGTGATCAGAATCCATTGTCATTCTAACCTTCAAGTTTAATCACTGTAAGACACTCCATTTAGTTGGAAACCCTCGACTCACATCGAAACTCGTGGACGTAGGAGTTTTTATCTCCGAACCACGAAAACCAATTCTCAATGTCTTCTCTATTTTCAGTATTCTTTATTCTCTAACACTCTATTGCATCTACTGAATACTGATTAAAAGCAAACTTGAACATTAACATTAAGTTTTCTGAAAAACGAATAAGCTTCTAAAACCACCACTTCTGCACTGCAAAACTTAAGATATTAGTCCATCAGTCAAACATTAAGTGTAGACTGAATGATTGCTATATGAAGTTACACTCTAGATTGAAGCTACCTCCCTTCAGATTTGAGCTTTCACTGAATTATCTTTTAATTTGAAAAGAATTTTAAAACTGGTGTATTCTCTCCCCCCCACCCCATACACCATAATACTTATTTTGGGACCAACAAGTGGTATCAGAGTAGTGTGTTTAACGACCATTGTTTCTTGAACCCAAGTGTGTTTAAGGTCATTTTAAACTGATCTTTCAGAAAATCTTAATTGTTCAATTGCATATCTACCTTTGTCACAGAGAGTACTATCATGTTACCCATGTTCTCCATTGAAGATTATTACTACTGGAAGTACAGAGCGTCTTCCTTCTTGAAGGCACATCATGTCATGATGTGAGAAGTCATAACTACAAGTCCAATCAAGATAATGAAGATCTACCCTCAAGAAATTACTGAAGCAAGGGATCCCGGAACAGTATTCAAGCGATTGAACGAATACACAACCGAAGAAAAGAAAATTGGAGGCTTGGATGACTATGCCAAACACATCATTTCAGGCACACTGGAGCGACCCATGCTAGTCCACGTACAACACTGAGAAATAACTAGAGAGATATGGGAAACTCTCAAGCAAATGTGCGTAGGTTCAGAGGAAATCAAGGAGAACAAACTAACCTTTGAATGTTAAAAGTTTGATGCTTTCTTGCAAATACTAGAAGAGTCAATCAGTGAGCTGGAACTGAGAATCATGCAAATTATGACAGCCATTAAAGCATTAAACGACAAGAAGTATTCTCAAAGAGAGATAAACCTGAAGATTGTATGGTGTCTTCGACGTGAAGATTGGATGTCGTACCAAATTTAAATCAATGGGTGTTCAGACTTCAACACCCTCACCACAGCTGGTCTCTTCAGTATACTGAAGAACCACGAAGCACAATAAAGAATATTGGAAAGAACCAATCCAGTTCATGATATTGTTCCAAGCATGTCCACTCAGGACTCAGTCGCCTTCAAAGCCAACAAAAGTCCAGCCAAAGAGTCCAAGCCTGAAGGACTAGACTTTGAAGGTATGTCTAAGGCTGAACTAATGTAACAATATGTAAGAATTGGCCGATACAAGAAAATGTACAGAGATAATCGTACAAGAAGGGCCACACCACCCTCCACTAAAGCCATCAATACCACTCAGGAAGGGACTACCTCTCAGTCCAAAACTAAAAGACCACATAGCAAAGGCATTTGCTATGAGTATGGATCTCTAGATCACTTCAAACCTGACTGCCTAGACCTCAGTAAGAAGGAAATGGAAGAGCTTAGGTTGCGAATGGATCAACGCAACACAGAAAGGAAGACCATGTTCGTTGAAGATGATCCAGATCAGATCAACACACCTTCCAAAGCTGCCTATGAGAAGCATTTATCAGATTCTTCAGATGATGAAGACCTTGACTTGATGGCCACTGATGATGAAGATGAGTCTACTGAAGAGTATTGCTTGATGGACAACCACTCAATTGACTTCACTCCTCAGGTAATATACGCTCATGTAATGCCTGAAGGATATGTTGATCATAAAGCTATCAAATCCATTATATTTGCATCCATTTCATCATCGCATACTGAAGATCAATCCAAAACTGAGATTATCACAGTTGAGGATTGTGAGGATAATGAAGGGACAATCTCCCTGGAAGAATATGAAATGTTAGTTGAAGATTTTCGTAATCTTCAAGCTATCTTTGTGATAATCAAAGATGAAAACGAAGAGTTAACTTCTAAGTTGGCCAAGAAATCTAAAAATATACTTCAGAACTTACCCAATGATATTAAAAAAGATGAGCTTGTGGAACAAGTTTGTAAAGAACTCAATGAAGTTACTCTCAAGACTCAGGAACAAGAAATTACTATCTCTAACATTAACAAAGACCTTGATACCAAGACTGAGGAGATCATGTTTCAAAGATCTCAAATCAAGGAACTGATTGAACGAAATGAACTTCTATCTGAAAGGATATATTATTATAAAAAGGTCAAAACTTGGACCAAATATGTATATACAGATCACACTTTGAGTGAATCTCAATGCCCAAATGGCAAAGGACTTGGCTTTGCTCAAGATAGGGAAACTGTACCTTTTCTGACGGTACCAAAACCTACATTTCCTATTATATCCTTCGTGCAAGGACCAAATCATAATGAAGAGGAAATGATTGCCACTGAGGCTGAGAAAGCAAATGATAAAGTTTCTAAGTCCCAAGGGAAGAAACCTATCACTGAGACAAACTCCAAACTGAAAGCCAAAAGAGTAATCACTAATACTGAAGTGAAAACTCTACTAGACAAGGAAAAGGCAAAGAAAGTTGCCGTTGAGAACTTAAGACAAAAGTTCAGGAAGATTACATCTCCTGAAACTGAAAGGCCAAACTTCAGAAAAGACTCATTTCCTGAGGTTTCAAAGAACAAAAAGGGAAAAGAAAAACCTATATATCCCAAGAACTATTCTGAAGTACAGAGGCCTAGAAAAGCTTTCACCGAAAGACATAACTTCAGGAAGCAAGTTCAATCTACTGAACATCGAACCAAACATAGAAACTTCAAGGGACAAAGCCCTAAATCTAATTGCTCTCATTGCACATGTTCATCTACATCAAGTGGATCAAGTCTACAAAGTTATAACTCACGAAGCTCAAGACGTTTGGATTCACCACCTAACTTTAGCCAGTATACATATGAACATGTGACTTCATCACCCAGTTCAGATTCTAGTGGCTCAAGGCGAAGAAACTCTCGCTATATTCCTTCAGTTCACTCTCAAGGACCTAAAGATTCAGTGAACACTGAAAGGCGTTGGACTCAAAGCCAACAAACTACAAAAGTAAATTTCAGGGCTACATCTAAGCCTAAAGTCAATAATGCAAAGAAATATATACCAAACAGAAACAAGCCAAACCTGAAAAGAAAACTATCTATGTTGACTTTCAGGGGAGACAAATCAAAGTTTATTCAAACATTCACATTATCAGGCAACAATGGGTGTCAAAGCATAGCATGCATAATGTCTCTGGGTCTAGTTCTCAACTGGATCCTAAGACTCAGTAATTACAGGGCTTATGACCAAGGAGATGTGCACTGAAGGATCATTCAAGTTGGATTATAGATAGTGGATACTCACGGAACATGACTTTTCAAGAAGAAGCCCTCTCCAACTACACTGAGAAAGTTGGTCATCAGGTAATCTTTGGTGATAACTCAAAAGGTTTCACTAAAGGGTATGGTACTCTCATAATAGGGAATGTTTCAATTGATAATGTATCTTATATCTCTGGTCTGAAACACAATCTGCTCTCAGTGAGTCAATTGTGTGATAAAGGATTTAATGTTGTGTTTAGTTCTGAAGAGTGCATGATTAACAAGAAGTCTGATGAGGCTACTATAATGAAAGGCTTCAGGATGAGAAATATTTATGCAGCATACTGGAAAGCTACCTCCCCTGAAACAAGCTTAATCTCTAAAAGCACTTCAGAACAGAGTTGGCTATGGCACAACAGACTGAGTCATATGAACTTCAAAGTCATCAACAGAATCTCAAGATACAGTCTAGTTCGATGAATGCCAAATCTCATCTTCGACAAAGATCACATTTGCGGAGCATGCCAAAGTGGAAAACAAATCAAAGCTTCATTCAAACTTAAAGAAGCTCCATCAACTGAGAAGATTCTTCAACTCTTACACATAGACCTATTTGGCCCTGTGACTCCACTCAGTGTTAATGGTAGGAAGTATTATCTTGTTATTACTGATGACTTCTCTCGTTATACCTGGACAATTTTTCTTCTCCAAAAGAATGACACGATGGAATACATCCCTACTCTGCTAACAAAGCTGAAGAATCAGAAGTCAACAAACATCATCACCATACGCACTGATCGAGGAACCGAATTCCTCAACTCAAAGATCTCAGATTTCTGTGTGCAAATGGGGATTGAACTTCAGATTTCAGCTGCAAGAACTCCACAACAAAATGGCGTTGTAGAAATGAGGACTATGTTAAATAGTTCAGGATACCAAAGAAATTCTTGGCTGAAGCAATCAACATATCTTGCCACACTTATAATAGATCACTCCTGACCACATGCCAAGGCAAAACTCATACGAACTATGGAATGACAGAAAACCTACTCTTAAATACTTTCATGCTTTTGGTTATATGTGCTATATCCACAACAATGAGAAAACGCAATTAAAAACTTTTGAAGGCAAATCTAATCCAAGATTTTTCCTTGGTTACTGTTTTATCTATTTTTGGTCTAGTTTCTCTCGTAATTTAGTCTATAATATCGCTTATTATTTTCGATCGAGTTGATACTTTAGTTTTCTTTATGTTACATTGTAGGTAAAGATCGCCATAAAAGAGTTAACGAGGCTCGAGAAAGAAACGAGACCAAAAGACGAAGAAAAGAAGAAAAATCGTACTTGGACCGAGCGTTGGGGTAGAGAGCTCTACCCCCCGTAGCGAGCGCTAGCTCAGAACGGACAGAGATCAAGGGTAGCGACCGCTACCCCCTAGCGGTCGCTACCCCTTTGCAGCCAACTCACAGACAGAGGGGGCCTAGCGAGCACTAGCCCCCTGTTTCAGCCATTCTTGCACCGAGCCAAGGTAGCGCTCGTTATCCCCCAACGGGCGCTACCCAGACGGGATTTTCTACCCTATTTAAACCTTTACGCGCGATTTCAGAAGTACACTCTCCTTCGCGATTCCTTTTTCTAGGGTTTAGACCATGAGAGAAAACACCATAGTTAAATTTTTCATTCCGTTATTTGTCTTTTCAATTTTGTTCGTGATTCAAACCCGGTATTCTTTAATGCATTATTTTTCTTTTCAATTCGTGAGTTCTTTTACTGCCTTCTTTATTGCTTTATGATCTCTTTTCTTCTTGTTCTTTTCTTGATTAATTCACAATTCGTTAATCCAAACCTTTCGATCATGTTAATTAATCAATTCAAGGCATGTTTAAATTCAGTTTCTTTAATTCTTCATTCTTAGATTTAGGATTTAATTGCTTTATTAATTTTTGCCTAGGTAATTCGTATTTTAAATTCTTTAATTTAATTTGTCTAGATAGATTAATTAGATTAGTTAACAATCAAAACCCCTTCTTTTTAATTGCTTTATGTTCTGCAACATAGATAAAGCCCTGCTTAGTCTTCCTTGAGAATATGACTTAGGGTCAACTTATTAATCTATAACGAAATCATTCTCTTGCGAGCAATTTAATAAAATAAGTTGAAAGTATATCGGCTGGAAATATTTCTCGTACCCGTTACTAAGTCCCTTTATCGGACAGTGGGTCTGGTCTAAACAACGCCACGTACTGAAGGTTTAATTATCACGTAACAAATTTTGGCGCCGTTGCCGGGGAAGGCTTTAGGCATTTATTTGCGTTGCTTTTTATTTTATTTTTAATTTTTTCTTTTACTTTTATTTGTTTATTCCTTTGCTCCCGCAAAGTGCGTTTGATCTTCTTTTGGTTTGTGTATGCTGGGTCGCCGAAACTTGAGACAAGAGTTGGTGCCCTACGTTGACAACATCAATAGAAGAGAAGTCGTGCTTGAGGAGCGATTTAGGGATGTTGTCAACCTCGCATCATTATTTGAAGAACAACTAGTAATAATGGTCGAGGAAGATGAAGCCCTTAGGAAACTCGGAGACTTTGCCAGGCCGAGATATGACATTACCACATCCGCCATCGTGCTCTCGGCTGCGGGGAGGAACTATTAATTGAAGTATAACCACATCAATTTGCTTCCATCGTTCTACGGGCTACCTAACGAAGACGCACTCCTATTCATCAGGGAATTTTGCACAACTTTCCAGTCTATTCCACTCCAGACAATCACCGAGGACGAGCTGCTCAGGAAGTGCTTCCCCTATTTACACAAGGATAGGGCGAAGTCGTGGTATCTCTCTGTTGGTCCCGAAAGAGTAAGGTTTGGTGTATGGGGGGGGG